>CANNZV010000268.1:133034-476366 GCA_947561585.1 Caprella mutica
ACTCTTTTCTCTGATAGTACAAAATCACAGTGACTCTTTTTTCTGATAGTACATCATCACAGTGACTCTTTTCTCTGATAGTACATCATCACAGTAACTCTTTTCTCTGATAGTACATCATCACAGTGACTCTTTTCTCTGATAGTACATCATCACAGTGACTCTTTTCTCTGATAGTACATCATCACAGTGACTCTTTTCTCTGATAGTACATCATCACAGTGACTCTTTTCTCTGATAGTACATCATCACAGTGACTCTTTTCTCTGATAGTACATCATCACAGTGACTCTTTTCTCTGATAGTACATCATCACAGTGACTCTTTTCTCTGATAGTACATCATCACAGTGACTCTTTTCTCTGATAGTACATCATCACAGTGACTCTTTTCTCTGATAGTACATCATCACAGTGACTCTTTTCTCTGATAGTACATCATCACAGTGACTCTTTTCTCTGATAGTACATCATCACAGTGACTCTTTTCTCTGATAGTACATCATCACAGTGACTCTTTTCTCTGATAGTACATCATCACAGTGACTCTTTTCTCTGATAGTACATCATCACAGTGACTCTTTTCTCTGATAGTACATCATCACAGTGACTCTTTTCTCTGATAGTACATCATCACAGTGACTCTTTTCTCTGATAGTACATCATCACAGTGACTCTTTTCTCTGACAGTACATCATCACAGTGACTCTTTTCTCTGATAGTACATCATCACAGTGACTCTTTTCTCTGATAGTACATCATCACAGTGACTCTTTTCTCTGACAGTACATCATCACAGTGACTCTTTTCTCTGATAGTACATCATCACAGTGACTCTTTTCTCTGATAGTACATCATCACAGTGACTCTTTTCTCTGACAGTACATCATCACAGTGACTCTTTTCTCTGATAGTACATCATCACAGTGACTCTTTTCTCTGATAGTACATCATCACAGTGACTCTTTTCTCTGACAGTACATCATCACAGTGACTCTTTTCTCTGATAGTACATAATCACAGTGACTCTTTTCTCTGATAGTACATCATCACAGTGACTCTTTTCTCTGATAGTACATCATCACAGTGACTCTTTTCTCTGATAGTACATCATCACAGTGACTCTTTTCTCTGATAGTACATCATCACAGTGACTCTTTTCTCTGATAGTACATCATCACAGTGACTCTTTTCTCTGATAGTACATCATCACAGTAACTCTTTTCTCTGATAGTACATCATCACAGTGACTCTTTTCTCTGATAGTACATCATCACAGTGACTCTTTTCTCTGATAGTACATCATCACAGTGACTCTTTTCTCTGATAGTACATCATCACAGTGACTCTTTTCTCTGATAGTACATCATCACAGTGACTCTTTTCTCTGATAGTACATCATCACAGTGACTCTTTTCTCTGATAGTACATCATCACAGTGACTCTTTTCTCTGATAGTACATCATCACAGTGACTCTTTTCTCTGATAGTACATCATCACAGTGACTCTTTTCTCTGATAGTACATCATCACAGTGACTCTTTTCTCTGATAGTACATCATCACAGTGACTCTTTTCTCTGATAGTACATCATCACAGTGACTCTTTTCTCTGATAGTACATCATCACAGTGACTTTTTTCTCTGATAGTACATCATCACAGTGACTCTTTTCTCTGATAGTACATCATTACAGTGACTCTTTTCTCTGATAGTACATCATCACAGTGACTCTTTTCTCTGATAGTACATCATTACAGTGACTCTTTTCTCTGATAGTACATCATCACAGTGACTCTTTTCTCAGATAGTACATCATCACAGTGACTCTTTTCTCTGATAGTACATCATCACAGTGACTCTTTTCTCTGATAGTACATCATCACAGTGACTCTTTTCTCTGATAGTACATCATTACAGTGACTCTTTTCTCTGATAGTACATCATTACAGTGACTCTTTTCTCTGATAGTACATCATCACAGTGACTCTTTTCTCTGATAGTACATCATCACAGTGACACTTTTCTCTGATAGTACATCATCACAGTGACTCTTTTCTCTGATAGTACATCATCACAGTGACTCTTTTCTCTGATAGTACATCATCACAGTGACTCTTTTCTCGGATAGTACATCATCACAGTGACTCTTTTCTCTGATAGTACATCATTACAGTGACTCTTTTCTCTGACAGTATATCATCACAGTGACTCTTTTCTCTGATGGTACATCATTACAGTGACTCTTTTCTCTGATAGTATATCATCACAGTGACTCTTTTCTCTGATAGTACATCATCACAGTGACTCTTTTCTCTGATAGTACATCATCACAGTGACTCTTTTCTCTGATAGTACATAATCACAGTGACTCTTTTCTCTGATAGTACATCATTACAGTGACTCTTTTCTCTGATAGTATATCATCACAGTGACTCTTTTCTCTGATAGTACATCATCACAGTGACTCTTTTCTCTGATAGTACATCATTACAGTGACTCTTTTCTCTGATAGTACATCATCACAGTGACTCTTTTCTCAGATAGTACATCATCACAGTGACTCTTTTCTCTGATAGTACATCATCTCAGTGACTCTTTTCTCTCATAGTACATCATCACAGTGACTCTTTTCTCTGATAGTACATCATTACAGTGACTCTTTTCTCTGATAGTACATCATTACAGTGACTCTTTTCTCTGATAGTACATCATCACAGTGACTCTTTTCTCTGATAGTACATCATCACAGTGACACTTTTCTCTGATAGTACATCATCACAGTGACTCTTTTCTCTGATAGTACATCATCACAGTGACTCTTTTCTCTGATAGTACATCATCACAGTGACTCTTTTCTCTGATAGTACATCATCACAGTGACTCTTTTCTCTGATAGTACATCATTACAGTGACTCTTTTCTCTGACAGTATATCATCACAGTGACTCTTTTCTCTGATGGTACATCATTACAGTGACTCTTTTCTCTGATAGTATATCATCACAGTGACTCTTTTCTCTGATAGTACATCATCACAGTGACTCTTTTCTCTGATAATACATCATCACAGTGACTCTTTTCTCTGATAGTACATAATCACAGTGACTCTTTTCTCTGATAGTACATCATTACAGTGACTCTTTTCTCTGATAGTATATCATCACAGTGACTCTTTTCTCTGATAGTACAGCATCACAGTGACTCTTTTCTCTGATAGTAGATCATTACAGTGACTCTTTTCTCTGATAGTATATCATCACAGTGACTCTTTTCTCTGATAGTACATCATCACAGTGACTCTTTTCTCTGATAGTACATCATCACAGTGACTCTTTTCTCTGATAGTACATCATTACAGTGACTCTTTTCTCTGACAGTACATCATCACAGTGACTCTTTTCTCTGATAGTACATCATCACAGTGACTCTATTCTCTGATAGTACATCATCACAATGACTCTTTTCTCTGATAGTACATCATCACAGTGACTCTTTTCTCTGATAGTACATCATCTCAGTGACTCTTTTCTCTGATAGTACATCATCACAGTGACTCTTTTCTCTGATAGTACATCATCACAGTGACTCTTTTCTCTGATAGTACATCATCACAGTGACTCTTTTCTCTGATAGTACATCATCACAGTGACTCTTTTCTCTGATAGTACAAAATCACAGTGACTCTTTTCTCTGACAGTACATCATCACAGTGACTCTTTTCTCTGATAGTACAAAATCACAGTGACTCTTTTCTCTGACAGTACATCATCACAGTGACTCTTTTCTCTGATAGTACAAAATCACAGTGACTCTTTTCTCTGATAGTACATCATCACAGTGACTCTTTTCTCTGATAGTACATCATCACAGTAACTCTTTTCTCTGATAGTACATCATCACAGTGACTCTTTTCTCTGATAGTACATCATCACAGTGACTCTTTTCTCTGATAGTACATCATCACAGTGACTCTTTTCTCTGATAGTACATCATCACAGTGACTCTTTTCTCTGATAGTACATCATCACAGTGACTCTTTTCTCTGATAGTACATCATCACAGTGACTCTTTTCTCTGATAGTACATCATCACAGTGACTCTTTTCTCTGATAGTACATCATCACAGTGACTCTTTTCTCTGATAGTACATCATCACAGTGACTCTTTTCTCTGATAGTACATCATCACAGTGACTCTTTTCTCTGATAGTACATCATCACAGTGACTCTTTTCTCTGATAGTACATCATCACAGTGACTCTTTTCTCTGATAGTACATCATCACAGTGACTCTTTTCTCTGATAGTACATCATCACAGTGACTCTTTTCTCTGATAGTACATCATCACAGTGACTCTTTTCTCTGATAGTACATCATCACAGTGACTCTTTTCTCTGATAGTACATCATCACAGTGACTCTTTTCTCTGATAGTACATCATCACAGTGACTCTTTTCTCTGACAGTACATCATCACAGTGACTCTTTTCTCTGATAGTACATCATCACAGTGACTCTTTTCTCTGATAGTACATCATCACAGTGACTCTTTTCTCTGACAGTACATCATCACAGTGACTCTTTTCTCTGATAGTACATCATCACAGTGACTCTTTTCTCTGATAGTACATCATCACAGTGACTCTTTTCTCTGACAGTACCTATGTTAACATTGTTCAATTACTGATCCATACGCTTGCGAATTACTAATCTCGCATTTTTGTACCATAAAAATTGCCAATTAACCTGGCATGAACAAGCCAATTAAAGTTAGCGTGCGGCAAAAAGAGGCTATGGCATTTCGAAATTAAATTACTATGCTGATATTGGTGACGAATTAGGTATTGATGCCACTGTAATAATTTAGTTATTGATAAATTACTTGGATATACATTGATGAAAGGGCGCAGTTTAATAACAATAAATCAAAATTAAAAGATGATTTCGATTTTCTTCTATTAAAAATATCTACAATATTGTGGATTTTAAAACATATCTAATTTCTATTAACATTTATTATATAATCTAGATTTATCGCAAGTATATAAATTTATTATCTACCAATATCTTTTCCTTTTAATATCTACCAATATCTTTTCCTTTGAATATCTACCAATATCTTTTCCTTTGAATATCTACAATATCTTATTCATATTCAGAAGAAAGTATCTTTTATAATCATTTCATAATAACAATAATGGTAAGTGGGAGGCATTGCGTCTTATATGCATTACAGTGCTGCATGCATTGTATGTGCATTATCAACTGGTTTATTATTCAGCATAAGCAGAGAGCTACTCTGACATCAATCATAATACAGCGGTGGGTGTATATATAGGGTGAGTTACGAGTTATGGAAGCGTTAATCGTTTCCGAACACGTTAGAAAATATATTATAATAATTATTCAACTTTTATTTTAATTAGTATCCATGATACTGCAGATACTGAAATATTTTGTGTATAATTTTTTTTCTTACGTGTTCGAAAATGTGCAGCTGTCCGATAATTCAGAACTAACCCTAACATTTTCTTTAAAATTGAGTTACTGTAAAAAAATATACATGCAATTAGCTATTGACTGTTTTCAAATGCAAATGTTAAAGAGAATTTTTAAAAAGATGTTTGCATCGTGAAACATTATTTAAATTGTAGTTAATGCTAAAAAATACATCGGTAATTAGCGTTTAACGATTTATTTTGAAATTATTTATTTATATATAAAAAGCTTAAATATGTAAAAAATTGATTTAATCAGTAACTCCACGAATATTCTAAAACTCTACGCACTTTGCTAAGAATATTTCATTTACAATCACCAAATAACTTGTTATTACTTACGATGCAATTTTAGTCACGAACACGAACAATAGTCACGAACACGAACAATTGACACGAAACAGAAGACGCGAGCATGAACAATTGATGCCAACAATCGAAGCAGTAGACACGAATATTAATCATAAGGATATAAAGGCATGTAATACTAACAAAGAGTTATATACACATTATTGTGAGAAGGGTAAGTTACGAATTATCGGACACTTTCACTTTTTCGATCAAATGAAAAAATATGATTAGTAGAGTTCATCAATTATTAATAACTGAGCAGTGCGTAAATAAAGTATTATGTAAATAATGTACTCTGCGAAATAAAGAAGGAGAAAAAGAAGTTAAATATTTATTTTTATACCAAGGCACATATTTTATGTTATGCAAGGTAAAAGAATATTATTTTTCTTATGAAATACTGACATTATCACATTCTTTTGACATCTAAAATTTCTGACTTAATTTTAAGTAACTTATGTTTCTTTTGTTGGAATTAACATTTAAATATTATTTAATGTAAAATATGAAAGTAATCTTTACTAAAAAATATGGTTACAACAATTAATCAATTAACAAAAATCAGAATTTTGATAAATAAAATATACGTCTAAAAAACTTTTCCATAATTTGGGAGTCTTACTTTAATTTGAAATAAGGAGTAAAAATGTCAAATCATACACTTTTTTCCAAAGTGATTGAAAAGGTGGAACTGTCCGATAATTTGTAACTTACCCCCATATAATCTATACTATAATAAGAGCCACGTCCGTCTGTCTGTCCGTGTGTCACACTCTTTTTGTTAAGAAATACATATTAGAAGGAGAAACAAATCATTTGTGGCAGTATCATGACTACGGGCTACAATAATATTGACACTAATTATTTAAAAAAAAAATTACATTATGGGTTTTTGAGAGATTTTTTTTTTTGTTTAATAAGAATATGTGTATGCGTAATACATACTTGCATTCAAATATAATTTAGATTCAATAACAGGCACTGTACTACACCATTTTAGCCTCAAATTTAAAAAAGTCCAGTTCAAATTAAAGTTAGTCAACATCAAATTAAAGGAAGTGAATTTCGAATTAAAGTTAGTCAACATCAAATTAGAGGAAGTGAATTTCAAATTAAAGTTAGTCAACATCAAATTAGAGGAAGTGAATTTCAAATTAAAATTATTCAACTTCAAATTAGAGGAAGTGAATTTCGAATTGAAATTAGTGAACTTCGAATCAAAATTAGTCAAGTTCAAATTAAAAAAAGTCAACTTTAAGTTAAAACAGTTCTATTTCAAATTAAAACAGGTCATCTTCAAATTAAAAAAATTCAGTTTCAAATTAGAATATCCTATTTTTCTTCTGTTAAACTCTCAATTCTCAAATAAATAAAGTTAATTCACAAATAGGAAATTTTCTGCATACATTAAATAATGGCCACAGTAGATTTATTTCATCATATATTTATTTACTCGTCCAATTCATAACAAGTTCATGTATAATGGATACAGTAGAACATTGATATTAATCTAAAGATTTATCAGATGGTTGAATTGATTTTTACTTGAGTTTATCTATACTAATGATTTCCTTAGTGTGTTTATTTATTTATTCATTTGGTGTCCGCTTTTACACCACGGATTTTAAACATGAAGAATGTAACTATGATACGCACGGGAATATATTGACTTGGTATTTATATTCTCCTGTTTTCATTCAATTTTTAAATGTATTTTATCTATAAAATATTATAGACTATGCAGAAAATATAATTTTTATCAATTCGTTAAAAGTAAATCAATAACGGGTAATATATTTGTATTGATGATGGACCCGTTATTTTTAACGGGAAAATACACTAGTCTTTCATAATTTATGATATTTTATAAAATAAGAAGGAGAATTTTAATTTGTACTTGAGTTATTTTTATTTGGAATTGATTTATTTTTATTTGAACTACACTTTATTAAATTTGAAGTTGATCTTTTTTAATTTGAACTTGACTAATTTATTTTAATTTGAAGTTCACTAATTTTAATTCGAAATTCACTTCCTTTAATTTGAGGCTAAAATGGTGCAGTGTTGATAAGATGACACTATTATTGAATATAAAGTACATTAAATCGACACAAAATTAGTCCTCTTTAATATAATTATTAATTCGCACTCAATGTATTAAAAAGAAAAGTAATTTAATAATTGAAATGGAGGGAGATGAGGAGTAATTTAATTAAAATGGAGGGAAATGAAAAGTAATTGAATTAAAATGGAGGGAAATGAAGAGTAATTAAATTAAAATGGAGGGAAATGGAGAGTAATTTAATTAAAATGGAGGGAAATGAAGAGTAATTTAATTAAAATGGAGGGAAATGAAGAGTAATTTAATTAAAATGGAGGGAAATGAAGAGTAATTTAATTAAAATGGAGGGAAATGAAGAGTAATTTAATTAAAATGAAGCTATATCAATAATATATTTATTGAAATAAATATATACATGAACAAATAATTTAATTAAGATATAGCAATACTAATAATGTTTCAATTAATACAGATATTAATGAATAATATTTAATTAACTTTGATACTGACAGTTTCTCTATTGAATATCATTTGAATAAATGCTTTTAATTTGCATCTATTCAATGTTGTACAGTAATGAATTATTGCTTCGGTGTGACATGAGAGATGTGGAGAACACACTTGTTAGTTAGTGTGTTACTTGGCAGATGGTGTGTAAATGAAAGTGTGTAAATGAAAGTGTGTGAATGAAAGTGTGTAAATGAAAGTGTGTAAATGAAAGTGTGTAAATGAAAGTGTGTAAATGAAAGTGTGTAAATGAAAGTGTGTAAATGAAAGTGTGTAAATGAAAGTGTGTAAATGAAAGTGTGTAATAAAGTAACAAATTTAAAGTAAGAATTTTTTATAATAACGTATTTCTCAAATAAATTAGATAAATCTTGTTTATAAGATAAATCACATTTATTAGATAAATCATATCTATTAGATAAATTATATCTATTAGATAAATCATATCTATTTGATAAATCATATCTATTAGATAAATAATATTTATTTGATGTATCATATCTATTAGATAAATAATATCTATTAGATAAGTAATATCTATTAGATAAACAATATCTATTCGATAAATCATATTTATTAGATAAATCATATCTATTAGATAAATCATATCTATTAGATAAATCATATCTATTAGATAAATCATATCTATTAGATAAATAATATCTATTAGATAAATCATATCTATTAGATAAATAATATCTATTAGATAAATAATATCTATTCGATAAATCATATCTATTAGATAAATAATATCTATTAGATAAATCATATCTATTAGATAAATAATATCTATTAGATAAATAATATCTATTAGATAAATCATATCTATTAGATAAATAATATCTATTAGATAAATAATATCTATTAGATAAATCATATCTATTAGATAAATCATATCTATTAGATAAATCATATCTATTAGATAAATAATATCTATTAGATAAACAATATCTATTAGATAAATAATATCTATTAGATAAATAATATCTATTAGATAAACAATATCTATTCGATAAATCATATCTATTAGATAAATCATATCTATTAGATAAATAATATCTATTAGATAAACAATATCTATTAGATAAATAATATCTATTAGATAAACAATATCTATTCGATAAATCATATCTATTAGATAAATCATATCTATTAGATAAATAATATCTATTCGATAAATCATATTTATTAGATAAATCATATCTATTAGATAAATCATATCTATTAGATAAATCATATCTATTAGATAAATAATATCTATATTAGATAAATAATATCTATTAGATAAATAATATCTATTCGATGAATCATATTTATTAGATAAATCATATCTATTAGATAAATCATATCTATTAGATAAATCATATCTATTAGATAAATCATATCTATTAGATAAATCATATCTATTAGATAAATCATATCTATTAGATAAATCATATCTATTAGATAAATCATATCTATTAGATAAATCATATCTATTAGATAAATCATATCTATTAGATAAATCATATCTATTAGATAAATCATATATATTAGATAAATCATATCTATTAGATAAATAATAGTTATTAGATATATCATATCTATTTGATAAACAATATCTATTCGATAAATCATATCTATTAGATCTATCATATAGAAATTAGATATATAGCTCAAAAATTATTCAACCAAATTGCCTGAAATTTTGTACGACGATTGGTCAAATTGTCCAGGAGACATTTCATTATATTTTGGAAGCCATCAGGTCAAAGGTCAAGGTCCTGAAAAGGTCCAAATTGATTGAAACGGTGGCGAAGGTATTCGCTGTACGAGTGGCTGTCATCTGGTTTTTTCTTGTTTTAATTATTTAAATAAAAATGTCATTTTTCATAACTCACATAAATATGGAGTGATAGATTTTTGTCATTACTTTGTGCCTATCGAAGTACATTCTAAGGGTCATAGCAATTATACATACAAAATAGTAGAGTGAAAATCCTGTGTTAAAGTATTGGTTGCTTCATAACTCAGAGCCACTTCATATCTCAGGTGCACAAGATAGTTTTCTATGATTGAAATCATAGAAAACTATGGTCATTGCAGGATACCTAAGAAGCAATTTCAGAAGCGTACTAGTTTCTATAGTAATAACTATTTAATAACTGTCATGAATCAGGTCCTTGTGATTCATAACTCATAACTTCATAACTCATAACTTCATAACTCATAACTTCATAACTCATAACTTCATAACTCATAACTTCATAACTCATAACTTCATAACTCATAACTTCATAACTCATAACTTCATAACTCATAACTTCATAACTCATAACTCATAACTCATAACTTCATAACTCATAACTTCATAACTCATAACTTCATAACTCATAACTTCATAACTCATAACTTCATAACTCATAACTTCATAACTCATAACTTCATAACTCATAACTTCATAACTCATAACTTCATAACTCATAACTTCATAACTCATAACTTCATAACTCATAACTTCATAACTCAGGAATTTTACTGCAGGAGTATTTCAATAAACTCCTTCTTTTTTTCCGAGTTTCTTTAAAATAGTAAATATGTCTCATGGTTTAGAGATTCCCATTCCCTAAGGAATTAGTCGATGACAGCTGTCAGGTAAGAAGTTACCTCTGGAATCTGGGAATTGAGATTCCTAGATCCTATTCGTGATTTGATGGCACCGACATAAAAATATCTGTGTTTATTTATTTATTTTGCTAACTATCAATCATTTGATAATATTGGTAAAAATTTATTATTTTTTGGCCGTGATTATAT
This sequence comes from Caprella mutica, assembly GCA_947561585.1. NCBI lineage: Eukaryota > Metazoa > Arthropoda > Malacostraca > Amphipoda > Caprellidae > Caprella > Caprella mutica. The sequence goes on from CANNZV010000268.1 coordinate 144,248, forward strand.
GCTGTAAAGCGTCTATTTTTGTATGAAATATATTAACAAAATGTGATAGATAGCCATTAATTAAATAATAGGTTATATGATATTATTTAGGCTGTATCACAGTATTTTCTGAAAATAGGTTTTTTATATTACCATACATTAACTTATTATATTTATTTTATAAAGCTTATGTAAGTGCAAGAAGCAAGCGAGAGAGATTTGTCAAAACTTGTACAGCTTATCATTTGATGGCGCTTTCTCGAGTACATGTAATAAAAATCATAACAAGTATTACTTAGAGCAGTAGTTCCCAAACTGGGGGAAATTTGGAGCTGTTGGAGGGGGGGGGGATGATTACATTATCTATTAACTAAAAAAGCCAAAATTATCTTTGATATCGATACACTGGTGCAGAAGAAGCAGCATAACCCTTCCCACTAGTTTAATTATGAAGTAGAAAAACAAACCTCTCTCTGTCCACTCTACTCAGTAACTATAAACTTTTTCAGTACATTTGTAAAATAAATTAGTAAATAACAGAAGTTTTTGGTGTTTCTTCAAAACTGAATCTTAGCTGGTTTTGGGTTTCGAACCTCCGAATAGCGAACCCGATTTTTTAATTTTGTCAACGAACCTCCAAATCTTTAAAATATAGCAAAGTGAACCTCAATTTCGATACCTTCCAAACATTTCAGAACCTAAATTTATATATATAAATTTAAAGCTTTGCGATTAAAAAATTGTTTTCAAGCTATCTTCATTATTTATCAAATAAATTATTACTATAAAAACTAATTATTAATACAAGACTCTAAAAAGTAAAAACAAATCAAAATTCACAAAACAAAATAGTAAGAACATATAAAACTAGATGACGGACAATCGTAGAGCACATACCTTTGACAACACATTTAAATAACAGTGACCATTAAATTCCAATTTTAATTCCACTAAAAACACATACTTAAAATCAAATATTCGATTACCCAAATCAATAACTGCCGTAGCAATAATGTGTCTATATGGAACCGTGCGATAACATAGAACTTACCCTAAAACGGGACATGTTGAATTTCTGAATCAATTGCTTCTAATAACCTCATCTGGATTATAATTTTGATGTTTATTGTAAATTTGTAGATTTGTAGTTACCGTGAAGCAATCACCACAAAAAATAGTCTCAGTTTTATGTGTCCACAAACTGCAATAATATCGAGACTTGTCTCGCAATTATTTCAACTTTATAAAAAAAAGGTTTGATAAAAGCGGAGCGGGCCTGTGCATACTTTAAAAATTGTGTACTATTGTGTAAGGCAAGTTATAACTACTCTTAACTAGATATAACAGGTTTTCTTAATTAATATCCGGTAAGAATATTTTTTTCCAACATTTAGATAAAATTGCCATCATATGACACTAGAACACTCACGTTACTCGTTGTAAAGTTAATTCCGTATTAAAATTATACAATGCCTCTACAAATCTAGTACAATAATAATGAACCATTTAAATTTTATATCAATTTTGTGTATTTTAGTCCTTTTTCTCAGTAATTGTTTAGTTTGTTATGGCACTCTTTCTAAAAAGGATAAAACCGATAAAGTTATAAATAAAAACTCTCAGAAGACACAGAATGTAAGTTGCTAATCAATTAACAGTTACAATGGTAGGTAGATAGCTACTCTATTGAATTTATTTTATTTATAATTGAAGAAATAGGAGATTCAGTAGGCTGTTACCAGTTACCTGTTAGCCAGACACTCTGTGATACATATACCTAACTGTCACTGATAGTCTGATACACAGAACATTGAATAAGAAGAAGCTCAGATCGAACGTGTACACATGGTGTACACAGATGTAAAATTTCAACCAATCACGTCCATTGATCGCTGACGTCTCACGTCACTATAAACACTCTCTCGAAAACAGTTTGAGCGTGCATTCTACCTCAGCTCATTCATTATCTTTGCTGGGAGCCATATCTTCCTACCAAATTATGAACACGATTATCTATTTTCTATAGCCCAACTACTAAGCAATAATAAACTAATCTTTTTTGCAACAAACACAAACTGACACCATTTCGGTTGTAATACGCATTCTAAATACAGACTCAAACAGAACTGGTGAAACGAAGTCTCTGATTGGCTGAGTGGCTCTAGTTGAAGTGACGTCACTGTAAACGGCACTCAAGAGTAATATAATGGGATCTACACTTCTTCTTCTATTCAATGTTCTGTGGTCTGATACGCTAAATTTATTCCTCACTGACCTCAGCCCTCAGGCAGAAAGTTTACAATAGTGTCAACCAAGTAATAAAGCATGTCCAAACTCGCCATTTTAATGGCGAGTTTGTGACAGTTATTTTGAGCCCTTTAATTGCAAATGGTGAGTTTTATCTATTTTTCTCCTATGCTACAATGTTATTTTGGAGAGAATTAATGATAATTTGATCATTTTGGAGCGAATTTATTAAATTTTGGAGAGAGCTGGAGAGACAAATGGTGAGTTTATGAGACATATTATTTTACTTGGAGTGTCAATAGATTAGATACCCTTAAAATTAGAATTATTACAGTTTTCCATGATAAATTTTATTTTCTATAATTCTATTCTAAATTAAACATCTCAATCAAAGAATTAAACTGTGTAGTTTAAACATTGGATTCAAGTACCCCACACTGGAAAACATAAATTCTAACAGAGTTACTCCTAACTTCATGCATTCCTATTAGTGATGTTTAAATTGTTTATCATCACAACAAGCACAATTGTGAAGCATAAATGACTTATTTTACATCAGTTTTCACTGCGGAGTTGAAATTTATAAAATAATTTACTGATTTCTGCATTTTTTAGGGTTAAAATGAGTAATTTTTGTTCATTCTAAATTCCTAACAGAGTTACTAGTCAATCTGAAATGAGTTATTATTCCACTCTGGCAAGTACCTACTGTCAGTTATAAATTTGATAGCATACAACAATTATCAAATTCACTCCATATATCATTAATCTTTTTTAAAATTACTTATCTAATAGAATGTACAGTGGTGGGCCGCTCAGCTTTTAGATACGTATCCATTCACATGATTCACAATTTCACTCTAGCTTTGCTGAAATAAAATGAACTCTAGAGTCTAGACCCAGTCTAAAAAGTACAGCAGGATTTGTGGATTAATCCTGTGCTCAAGTCCTATTTAATTCCTATGTTCCCATGTTATTTGCTGCGCCCAAAACTCAATTTCTCTGAAAAATCCTGGGTCTGTGGGGGCCTTCTTTTCAGACTGGATCTAGACAATGAGTCTACGGTCTTTCCAAATATCTGAACCTCATAGGTAACTTACCAGTCTGCAGAATATGGAACATTTTTCCAAGACTCTCTGCGGGAGTTTTTGATTGAATTTTAGATATTTGAGATCTCTGCGGGAGATCATGAATTAATTCCTATGTTACCATTAATTTAGCTGCGGGAGATTCTGAATCTGCTACTGAGAGTCAGAGAGTAACTGACTCTCAAATTAAAATCTCTGTGGGAGAAGAGACACATTCTGCTGACTGGGTAACTTAGAGCAGTAGTAACTGCTCTAAGTATAAGCGAAGGACGATATTTCATTGCTGGTCAGTTTGATATTGACCACAACCCAGTCTGTATTTGGTGCACAAAATTCCACTGACTTTTTGAAAAAGCTGAAAAAATCCACCATAAATTTTCAGTAATTTGGCTGATCCACCAACAATTTACCCATTTTTCCACCGAAAATTAATGGTTACATAGGAGTAAATAGTTAAAAATCCAACGACTTTGCCATAATATTATTTTAAAAGGAGAAAAATTCCACCGACTTGTTGGTGGAATTTACCACGAAATACAGACCGGACCACAACTGGATGAAAGATGTCAAGAAAGCTGCCCTGAAACAAGGAAATGAGGCAAAATGTAATAAAGCATTCTATTGTGTTCTTTATTAAGCATATGAGACTCTTCTAATTTTATAACTTCTAATTCCAAGTTATGAGTTATAAAGTTATGACTCGCCATTTTAATGGCGAAATAGTGACAGTTATTTTGAGCACTTCAATTGCAAATGGTGAGAATCTGAATTATCTCATTTTCTCCTATGCAACAATGTTAGCAGCATATTGTGTCTCTTCTCCCGCAGATATTTTATTTTGTGAGACAGTTGATCTCTGACTCTCACACTCTCAGCAGCAAATTCAGCTAAATTAATGGTTACATACTCAGGAATTAATTCAAAATCTCCCGCAGCTAAATTAATGGTTGGGTAAGATAGCATGTTGAATCAGCACCCTTCAATAAATTTCCGGTAATAAAGCATGTCCAAACTCACCATTTTGATGGCGACTGGAGAGTTTGTGACAGTTATTTTAAGCCCTTCAAATTAAAATGATGAGAAATAATGAAGTACCTATTATACTACCAACAATGGAAAAGAATATTTCTTTTAGAGATGGAAAGTCAAACGTCATGTCAGAAAAATTTAACAAATTCTGACTACCTGGATTGAAAAATAGGCTTAGCATGCAAGTAATTTTTTAATATAATTATTAAATTATTTTGTAATATTATTATGGATGAATTTATATATTTCAAATGTTTTTTTATTCACAGTAAAATGACCAAATTATTATAAATATTATAGCTAAAGGAGAATTAATACAGAATTGTTCTTAATATTATAAAAGAATATCTGAAAAAGATTTCCATATTTTCTAATTAGCTTGAGTCTGATTGTTTTCCAAATATTAAAATTCTAATGGTTAATACAGTTTGTGATTTTCAATTTGTAATTTAATATACAGATTTACTTAATTAAATTAATTCATTGAATTTCCCTTTTTTCATATCACAGTTTCTGATAGCTATACCTCTCACTGATTAGTTTGAATCTTTCCAGACAGTTTCTGGTACCCAAAAATCATCTGCAGCAGAAAGAGGTTTGGTGACCAAGTCTCTAAAGTGGGAGAGTGTTGTTGAGAACCACGAGTCCTATCATGTTGCCAGCAGTGTCAGCAATTTAACCACTCTTGTGTATGTCACTCCTGTGAGTATGGAATTCTTCTCATTATGCAATGGTAAGGGAGAGCATCAAAAAACAAACATTAGTCTATCACACCTCTATTAAATATACCGACAAAAAGATATTTTTAAACTTTTGAATTAATTATCTGACTTTGATCAATAAGAAATTGCAAGATTTTGACAGTTACTTTTAAGAATCTATTTTAAATTTACCTCTTATGATTGTTTACAGTGGAATAACAGAGGGTATGATATTGCCAAGTGGCAGGCTGGACGATTCAGTCTCGTTTCTCCTGTTTGGCTTCAACTGAAAACACATCAACATTCTGCCGATGTAAGTTACTTTGGATAATTGGTTTTAATAATAAACATAATATTATGATCCCCAAATTAAAAGTGGAGTTGCTACTTTTTAATATAAAGTACAAAATTGAAATCATGTTTATAAATGAAAAAAATTGTTGTAGCTATTGCTATAGGCATATGAAAATTTCTTTAAGGGCACCGTTCCCAGATTTTGAAAAGTTTTTTATTATTGAAGCTACGGTTGTGTAACTTTGTACACATATATAAAATGAATTCTAAAATGTTTTTGTGTCGTGACATTTTTTCGAACAAATTTCGAATAGTGTGTATATTAATAAATGAAAACTACAATTTTGTAGCTATGATATTATGGTTTTTTGCATTCGATTCTCCACAAGATTCTCTACAAACTGTGGAAGCGATTTTTTGATTTTTCAAATTATTGAAATTTTTAGTGAAACAAAAAAAAATTGAAAAAATATGAATTTCAAAAGTCAATATTTTGAAAAATAATCCGAAAATTAAATAAAACTCTTCGAGAGTTTGTAGAGAATTTCAGGGAGAATCGAATGCAAAAACTGCTTTTGAATTACATGATTTGTAGATATCTGAAGTAACGAGTAATCTCCCATTCAAAATTTGATAATCTGGCACGCAGCTCACTACTCTCGCGAAGGTTTGCAGGTAACTGAGGAATATTTCTTTGCAAACCTTAGTGGGCGTGTTATTAGTGGTAGGTTAGATACCAGATATAGCGAGATAATTAATTATTACGAATTATAATTGGCTGAGAGATGGTTTTTAGAGTACATATTGACTCCCTACCCCCCGGCCCTCTTTTCCCTTTCTCCCTCTCCCCAGGGGGGTTAGAGTTACACAATACCTCTGGTATTTTGCACACACTATAAGAAGGTTATAAAGCAACTATTTACACAATTAAAAAAAATGATAAAATTTTGAGATTTCTTTGGTGACGGTCCCCTTAAAAATGCTTTTCAATTTCAGATAAAATTATTCAATGTAGCTAGCTATAGTTGTTTTCAAAAAATCTTTCAGCCATTCTCCAACTTCTAACTGCATTAAAATTTAAAAATATGTGCAATACTTTTCAGCTAACTCTTTCCTTGTTTAGTTTTTTTTACTTAAGCTGTGAGAAATTTTATAAAAAACTTCATTACAATTCATATTTAGCTTAAGCAGTATATACAATTTATATTGCATATATATTTACCTGTCTTATCTAGACTATATTCAGGTAGCTACTTCTTTTCTTCACTAGATTAAAATTATCAAAGCAAATGTTTTACTTGAATCTTTTTTTCAGAGTGAAGGAGGTTATTTTATTGCTGGTCAGTTTGACATTGACCACAACTGGATGAAAGATGTCAAGAAAGCTGCCCTGAAACAAGGAAATGAGGCAAAATGTAATAAAGCATTCTATTGTGTTCTTTATTAAGTGTATGAGACTCTTTGTGATGTGTTACAGGTCCCCTGCATGCAATTTTTTTTATCATTTTAATCAGTGAGGCTAATGTTTCTCATCATTTTGCTGTAAACTCCTTGTTAGCCTACATTTGCTTCTATTTGTTTTCAAGGTTTTTATAGTAAATGCACTACAATGACCGTTTTACTCCCAAATGGCTAATTTTAAATTTCAAGAAAAAGAATTCATGCCGTTTGCCAAAAATTAACCAGTCTTACAAGTTACAATTGCTAATACATTTAATATTTACATTATGGTATGCATTATCATAAAAGTAGAAATGGTTAAATTAATTTGATATGAAATATCAAAAGGAATGTTTTTTTTCTCAGTTGTTCCTAGGCTCATCTTTGAGGGATGGAGTGCAGCAAATTTTCAACGTCTGGTGACTGATGAGGCGGCGAGAAAAGTTCTGACTCAACGGATCATTGATGTCTTGGAGGTGAAAACTTAGAAGTTGAATAGCTGTGAAAATAACTCCAAAAGAGTATATATTAATAAAAATGAATTGCTGTGAAAATAACTTAAAACAAATAGGGAAAATTTAACAATATCTGTGTCCAAGTAGATATAGATAACAGATTTCTGTATTGTTCAACCTATGTTTCAATTTAGAAATATTGTTTATTTACCTACCAACACCTTTTTTCCACACTCCCTTCAGGCTCAGGAATTAGATGGCGTTGTGCTAGAGGTTTGGAGTCAGTTGCCCCATCAGAAACTACTGGAGACGATGCCTGCCGTCATTGCAGACATCTCTGACGGTATCCGAGAGAAGGGTTACCTGGTAATACTTGTAATACCTCCTGCACAGTATGACAGGTTTGTAATATTTCGTAGAGAAATAAACCAAATGAATACCTGAATTCTAACAAATAAATCCAGGTATTTATTTGTATTTTTTCAGAAATTTTGAAAACAGGCCAAATCTGCATATTTCATTGATTTTAGAGCGGAAATTCATGAAAATCATAGGTACAGGGTGCGGAAAAAGTCCCCGATCATATAAAAATGTTGATTTAATGAATTGTGATTGATGAAATAAAACAAAACTTATCACACAATATCTCAATAAACCCATTTAACAGTTCTACCAATTATTTTTCAATATGACCACCATTGGCGGCGATTACTCTCTCGAGTCTACCTCTGAAGCTCTTTACTGCGGCACGGAACGTTTCTTGGGGAATTTTGGCCCATTGTCACTCGTGGACTTTTTCAGAGTTTCCTTACTATCATGAGCTGCAGCGCACGCTTCCTTCTCCAAGATGGACCACACACAAAAGTACAGATGGTTCAGGTCCGGCGATGAAGGAGGTCACAATTCCTTCCTCCAAAACGCAGGAAAGTGACGCTCACACCAATCCTGAGTTTTGTTTGCTGTGTGCGAGGGCGCACCGTCCTGTTGAAAGGTAAAAGGCCTGTCCTTGAAGTGCTTCTTTATCTCGACTTGTCCTGGAGTCGAAATATCCTCGATATACGATTTTGCGTAAACTTTAGCGCCTTCTTTGACGTAAAAGAGAGGAGATCTCCAAATCTCAGAGATGGCAGCCAAAACTATCACAGAAGCAGGCTTTTGGCTACAGAAAACAATCTTTACGAATGGAGGGATACTGTCAGCACTTTTTGCCAAAATTCTGTCGTTCTGAGAGTTGAACTTGGCCTCCACAGTGAACATTTTCTCATCCGAAAAGACGATCTCACTAGCCTTCGTGCCATCTTTCATTGCATTCAAAAGAATCTTTGATCTGTCCAGCCTCTTCTGTTTCTGCAAGTCAATGAGCTGTTGCATGTTGGTCATTTTGAAGGGGAACAACTTGAGGTCTTCTATGACGATGGTTCTCACACTTTTTTCGTCAATATCCATACTCTTAGCTATCTTTCTCATGCTTCGATGGGGTTCCTCCTTATCCGCTCCCTAATGGCTTTGATTTTGTGCGTGCAGTGCGAGGTCGTCCACACCTGGGTCGATCACCTGTTGTCTCCAGTTCTTGGTAGCGTTTAACAACATCCCTAACAGTTGATTTCGGTGCTTTTAACAGCTTAACAATCGCTGGGTTTGTCTTCCCCGCGCAGTGTAGCTGAATAATAGCCTCACGTTGACTCATTTTAACAAAAGACAATGTAAATTTATCTAAATTTAGACCTGGAACATTAAAGTATATGATTATAGGAAGAGAATGAGATATAAATGGATTAATTTTAGTAAATGAATAACATCTTTAATTTAAAAAATAAAATTTGATCAGGGACTTTCTCTGCACCTTGTATATAGTTACATAGGATATTTTTGTCAGTTGAAGATCATTAAAAATATGAATTAGCTACTCAATTAACCTTCAGGAATTATTGAGATGCAAATAGAGAAGATTGTTGGTGATCTATATGAAAATGTTAGAGGTAGAATTGTTAATAGATTTATTTTAATTCTACTCCTAGTTTTAATTAGATAGCTAACATAGTATTTTTGCCCCACATATTATGCTACTTATCACATTAAATTTCATAGAGGGCACTAATCCTTCTTCAGCTTTATTCCTTGTGATGAATTAGGATTTGTTTTTCAGGAATATTCCAGGGATGTTCCAATCACCTCAGTTCAAATATCTTGCCCCTCACATCGATTACTTTTCACTGATGACTTACGACTTCTCGAACTTCAATGCTCCTGGTGAGTGTTAGATAATTCACTTCAATGCTCCTGGTGAGTGTTAGATAATTCACTTCAATGCTCCTGGTGAGTGTAGATAATTCACTTCAATGCTCCTGGTGAGTGTTAGATAATTCACTTCAATGCTCCTGGTTACTGTTAGATAATTCTCTTCAATGCTCCTGGTGAGTGTTAGATAATTCACTTCAATGCTCCTGGTTACTGTTAGATAATTCACTTCAATGCTCCTGGTTACTGTTAGATAATTCACTTCAATGCTCCTGGTGAGTGTTAGATAATTCACTTCAATGCTCCTGGTTACTGTTAGATAATTCACTTCAATGCTCCTGGTGAGTGTTAGATAATTAACTTCAATGCTCCTGGTGAGTGTTAGATAATTCACTTCAATGCTCCTGGTCAGTGTTAGATAATTCACTTCAATGCTCCTGGTTACTGTTAGATAATTCACTTCAATGCTCCTGGTGAGTGTTAGATAATTCACTTCAATGCTCCTGGTGAGTGTTAGATAATTCACTTCAATGCTCCTGGTCAGTGTTAGATAATTCACTTCAATGCTCCTGGTGAGTGTTAGATAATTCACTTCAATTATCCTGGTGAGTGTTAGATAATTCACTTCAATGCTCCTGGTGAGTGTTAGATAATTCACTTCAATGCTCCTGGTGAATATTAGATAATAAACACAAAATTCGCACCCTTTCACCATGTGCACACAATCATACAGTTTAACAACAAATTAATAAAACTCAAATGATATTATAAAGCAAATTCTGTGTTAGCTTCCAAACCTTCTTAATATATTTACCAATCGTTGATTGTGAAATGAAAACCAAGTTATTTACTCAACATTAAGCATGATAGTATATATTAAAATACTTACATTCAATCACATTCATATAAACTGTACAGTTTAAATTTCCAAATCAATTGGCATACTTTACAAGATTAACGATGTTCTTCCATTTAATGTTAAAAAAATGTTATATTACTCTCTTGTTTATCCTTATCTTCATTATTGTTTGCTAGTTTGGGGTGACACAGCACAATATTTTACTCGTGATTTATATTTATTACAGAAAAAAGCCATCAGGTGCATAGCAAATAGTGACTACATAGCTAGTACATCACCCTTGTTTGCTGAATTGAAAATTTTGAAACTTGAAGATCTTTTTAAGTTCACTTTGGGGCAGCATATGTTTAGAACTGTAGCCAGCGCTTCATATGATCCTGATGTATATAACTATATTGTTACTAACACAAATTGCCATAGCCATTCTACTCGTAATGCTAATAATATAGTGCTCCCACGCTATAGATGTGAAAAAACTAAATGTTCCTTATTGTATAAGGGATGTAAATTATGGAATGAATTGGAAAATAACATTAAAAATTGTTCTTCATATGCCATTTTTAAAAACAAGTTTAATAAATCGATTGTCCTTGAATACCTCTAATAATAGAATTTAACCTGTAATCACTGTATACACCTCATCTTTTGATTTTTTTTTTGTTATCTAGTTTTATATAGGGTAGAACCCTTATAGTCAAAGACTATCCCGGGTCTCGATCAAAGTTTATATTCTGTATTTTACTGTGAAAGAGTATAGATTGCCCGAATCTATACTCTTAATGTAAGGCCGCATTGAGTTTAAATAAATAAATAAAGATTGGGCTATAAAGCAAGCATAAAGCACAGTAAATTAATTTTCTATTCTGCTGTTTGACAAACAATTTTCAACATGTATGATCTCTTCAAACTCTCGAGCTTTGCATTAAGGCCCGTTTACACGCTACGATAAATAGGAACGATTTATTGAGCACAGAGATCGCAACAATTTATCAGATAATTGAGACAGTGTTTACACGCAACGATATTTACTCTAATATTTTCATTTTTTACTAGCCGTCATGGAAGAAACATTATGGTGGACTGCATTTATGCATTATACGTTGAGTTAGATTGCAATGATTTCTTGAAATTTGAGCCTGCTGGCACCAATCACACAATCCAATTCTAACTCCAATAAATCGCTATGATCACCTATTTACACGTAGTGATAAATTGTAACAATCTCTTCATTACGATAAATCGCACCAATTTATCGTAGCGTGTAAGCGGGCCTTTAGACCAAACTAAACTTTAACAGTTTTTAACCAGTTTGACGAAGTGTTTGGTAGTGTGCACAGGACATTGTTAGATCAAGCAATTTGACTGAAGTAGCTACTGCCTTACTCTAAAAAGAATAGCTTGCTATTTTATTTTGGGACAGTATTTATGGCTTGAATGACTTTTTGTTTCCAGTCAACTTTTATGCTTAACTAAATTAGAAAAATTAGAACCATTTGGTAAATATTTAGAAGGTATAAAACCTGATATTGCATTTTAACACCATTTGCAAAAATGAATATTATTGTAGTAAGAGCAAAGGTTTTTATGAATATCTGTATTTAATTGTGGCTAGAGTTAATTACGAATTATTGAATGGTTATACATTTTTGGTCATACATATAAGAAAAAGTGTAGCTACAATAATTATTAGTATTTATTCAACTTATATTTTAATAATCATATATTTTTTCTATTATTTGAAAAGATTCATACTCATCGGGATATCCAATTACCTAGAGGTGATTTGAATTTAACATTGAAAGTTTTTTATATGATTTTTTTTCTTTTATGGTCGGAAATCTTGAACCATCCGATAACTCTAAGAATTCCTCGTCAAATTATTATAAATGAAAGTCTCTTCCCCTCAATCAATTCCAACAGGTAATGTTAGTTTCTGTTTCTCAGGTTTTAACAGTCCCGTTTGGTGGGCTAAGAGATGTGTAGAGTTACTGGCCCCAAAAGACTCTGACTCTAACAGGAAAAAAGTGAGTGTTTGCAGATATGGAAATTTTCATATAAAAAATATTTTAATACATAGTATGATATATTTCAACTGGAATCACTGTGTTTACAGAGAAAATGGAGTTTTTATTAGATATCATAATTTAGATCGATAATTCGATAATTTATATTTCAGTAACGTTCACAGAATGCTTGTCTGTATTTTTAAATAAACAAAATGTATTGAATCGAACGAGTCCCCTCCAGGCAATTTTTTTATAGCTTTAATCAACGAGGCTAATGTTTCTTATCATTTTTCTGCAAACCTCATCGAATTTGATAGCATATTAGTAATTTTTTATGTTTTTAAAGATTTTTATAATCAAAACTCTACAATACCTATTCTATTCCGACTTGCTAATTTTCAGTCTGAAGAAAAAGAATGTACACCATTTGTTTTGTCAACTAGGTATTAGGTATAATGAATCCATTTAATATTCGTGTAAAGGTATAAAATTGAATAAACTAATAATAGAAACGTTTATATACTTTAAGGAACAATTGAAGTCTTTAATATAAGTCGAAAACGCATTATTTGTTTATAAAACTCAAATTTGAAATCAAAACAAAGAGTGTACAATCTTTTTCTTCAGCGTCAGGTTAGTGATTCGTAGAATTGTTGCACACAGAGAATTAAAAACTTTAAAAAGAAATAATAAGATATATACTGAACCTAATGGTATGCGGTTTGCAGAATTATGAATGTTCCTTGACCTTAGTATAATATTATGTAATTAACTCATTTTTATTCTCTGAGCCTGGAGTGGACCTTCAAAAGATCTATAACCTAGCCTAATAATTATACTGGTATTTTTTTAATTTCTCATTAAATGTAAAGCCTGTGAAAATATTTTAGATTTCTCCATCTTTACCTCCACCAGATTCTTCTGGGGATGAATCTGTACGGTCTGGAGCACACCAGTCCGGGGGGCAGACACCTTCTGGGGAGAGACTTGGTGGAGCTACTGAAGACATTCAAACCTACTCTAAAGTACGATGAGAAAAACGCGGAGCATTACTTCCAGTACAAGTGAGAGAAGTAGCTAGTTCCCATTTATCGGACAGTTGCCACATTTTCGATCATATAATTATTACTTATTTTAATTATATTTCTTACTTGATCGAAAAGTGCAACTGGCAAACAACCTGAATTTAACCTATTTTATTAATATATCCTTTTACCATCTGTAGAATTAGATATATTTTCTTTACACTTTCTACCTAGCATTTCAAAATAGAAAAAAATCAATGTGTATAAACTATCAAACTTTTATAGTAAAATAAAATATATTTTTATATACAGACTAAGGCGCATGTGGCTCTTAGAAATAACTAATTTATTTATATGATTGCAAATCTATATTCATGAAACAAATAATAAATCAGATCTATATTAAATTAATTTGAAGTTTATTAAAAGATAAAATTGCTCTGCTCTAGGACAGCCTCCTATTCTTTGTGTTCTCTCCCTGTGATATATTTAAAGACCTAAAATAATGAATCACTGATTGCATCTGAAGTAGCCACTAGAATCTCATGTTATTTTTTTCAGATCTGAAGGCAGTACCAGGAAGGTGTACTACCCCTCCCTCTACTCCATTCACAAGAGAGTAGAGCTGGCAAAGACGCTAGGAACAGGCCTGTCTCTATGGGAGATTGGCCAGGGACTAGACTACTTCTATGACTTGATATAAAGTACTATTATTACTGGTTTTGTTTTAATACTCTGAGAGAAATTATCTGATGAACATTTCCTAAAACTAGTCAATCACCATCAGATTTATATTACTTTAAATAGAACTACCAAAGACAAATTCAGAGGCTTTCTAGTTCTAAATATATCGCACGCTTGGCAAATTTATATTAAAGTTGCAAGCAAAACAATTGAAAGGCAATATCATTGATTCAAGAAATATCAGTCTTTTATGGCCCAGTTATTTAATTTTTGGTACTTCGGCAAATAGTCCAATATTTTGTAGATAAGATTCTGAATACCTTTATTTCCATAGACATTGTAACAGATTTTAAATTATATAAACAACAGTGAAACTCCTGAGTTACGAATTACTTTCTATGTTTGAAACTCTAAATTATAGAACTTTTCTCAAACATTTAAATCATTGAAAACTATCTAGTGCACTCGAGATATGAAGTGGTTATGACTTTAGATAATTAATACCTAATAACTCAGGATGACACTGTATTTTCATTAGAAAAAGTTGAAATTAAGAATAAGATTCATTTGAAAAGGATAAAGCAAACAAATCATCACAAGCACATATGTACTTGTACTCCCAATAACCGAAATTTAACGGTAAGACTTCTGGTAGCGAGCACGAGCTCCCTTTCCTCCGAACTTCTTTGGCTCTGTGCGTCTGGGGTCAGCAACCAAGAGAGATCGGTCGTAATTAACTAGGATGGTCTTGATTTCTTTCTTGCTGGCCTCATCGACATCTGAAGTAGGGAAAACGAATTAGCAAAAGAAATGCAGGGGATGATGAAAATAAAGAATAATTAATATAATAATTCATCATAATTCAATAACTAGAGTAAATTATGAATAATTTTGTCAGATTCACATCTTTGGTCATAAAAGAAACACAATATAGTTTTTTTGTTATATGGCTGAAGATGTGAATTTGACTAATAATTCGTAACTTACCCTATTTGCTGAACACTACTTCAAACCTATAGTCATTTCTTATAATTTTATTTAGATTTGTCAAATCATGTCAAGATAGATAGAAGGTACTTACATTTCTGGTAGTAGGCAACAAGAGCCTTAGAGATGGCCTGTCTGATAGCATAAACCTGAGAAGTGTGTCCACCTCCCTTAACACGCACTCTCATGTCAACTCCAGAGAAACGGTTCTGCAAAAAGGATGATAAGACTAAATGGAACAAGAAATAACAAATATAACTGACATTTAAATTAAACAAACATGATTCTTTAGTTCTCAATGTGTGTTTTTGATTTCAAGGAAGTTTTCCATGTAATGTAGAGACCAAGTTTACCTTTCCGAGGAGAAGGATAGGTTCCAAGAGTTTGAATTGGAGGGTTTTGGGTGTGACGTATTCCAGAGGCTTGCCATTGACCTTGATGAGACCTCTGCCTCTTTTGCAGTGAGCAACAGCTGTTGCAGTTTTCTGAGGAAAAGGAAAACATTGTTAAATTAGTTTGGCTAGAAACATAGTGGTACAATAAAGATACATTAGTACCAAAGAGAATAGTGCTCTTAAAGTATAAGTTTTTAGACAAAATAAATTAGGAATAAACATCATGACAATGTGCTTTAACACTTGCAATCAAAAACAAATAACATGCGATTACTATTACATTTTGAGAAATTAAATTGAAAGTTGGAATTTTTTAGTGGGAACTTAATCAAAACACCAAAACATCAACCAACAATACTGTTATCATCTACTAAGCCTGTTTTGTAGAGTTGACAATTGCATTCTTTCAATTTTTGGTTTTGAAAGTTACTAATCAAGATAACATAGCAATTTAATTCTCTCCAATTTGTAATTGAAGGGCTCACACGATATATTAAATAAAGCATGTCCTTATACTTGCAGATATATTGGCAAGATTGTGATAGTAAATATGAGCCTTTGAATGATATCTAAATTTGACAATTGTTTTATCAAATTTATGACAAATTGAATCCAATGTTTATACTACCCAGATTAATTCCAAGGATAGAGATGGTCAATTTGGAATTTTTCAGTGTTGCTAAAAGTCATCTTAAAATAAGCAAATAAAATATATCATAGAAAATTGTAATAATTTCGAAGAGTAAGAATTATAAACTATCAGTCTGAGGTATGAGGAAACTTATCAGCTAGATGTATATATATTGTATTAAATGGGGGCATGTCGGGTACAGACAGTATAATGACGAACCTATTCCAGTAAACTAACGTGAATTTGTTATATACAATGTTTTAAAGTATGGACAAAGACACCAGTATATTGGCAATTTTTGAGGGGTTAAATATGTTGAAAAACATGTAAATAACAAGTATATCACTCATAAAGTAGTCTCAGAAGATGTATATCCTAATAATATGCATTAGACATAAAGCATAATGATGTATACAAGTGTAAAAACACTAGGAAGTAAAATTTCTCTCCAAATTAACATTGTAGCATAGGAGAAATAGATAATTCTCGCCATTTGCAATTGAAGGGCTCAAAATAACTGTCACAAGCTAGCCATTAAAATGGCAAATTTGGACATGCTTTATTATCTGATCTCCCGCAGAATTTTCAATTCGAGAAAATTACTCTCTCACTTCTCAGTAGCAGATTCAGAATCTCTGAATCAACTGGAGCTAAATTAATGGTTACATAGGAATTATTTCAAGATCACCCGCAGAGATATACAATTTCTAAAGTAGGGCTCATATTTGTTGCAGCAGATAGTTTAGGGAGAATGTTCCATATTCTGAAGTCTGGTAATCCAGCAAATATTGAGACCTCCGGCCTTTAAATTACTTACAGTAGTAGACTCCTGAATTATCCGGCGACAACTTACGATTTAAGTCTTATGTTTACATGATATTATAGGAGAGTCCGAGAGTATTGAGATTTTTGGCCATTAGCATTTTGGAAAAATTTGAAAATCTTTGGAGACCAATTGATCAAAAATTAAATATCTGGAGACTATTTGGATTATTAACATGTTTTTCAACTTATTTAACCCCTCAAAAGTTGCCATTATACTGGCGATTTGTCCATACTTTGAAACATGGAACATGGGCAATCACTGCTCAGCTTTTACATCCTGATAAATAAATTGCAATTGAAGAGAATGATAGAATTTTCCTAAGTGCTACAATCTTAATATAATAATATAGGTATATCAGCCATCAGGCTATCAGCACAATTATAAACTGATTAATTCAACCTATAAAATTGAAAAATCAGTGGGTAGGGTAGCTGACTTAGCCCTTAGGTAGTCTGACCGTGGGCTGTGGTTTAATTCCCAAATTGTTCAAATTATAAACCAATCTTCCATGTCACCAAAGATCTTTGGACCTTATTTTAAAGTGTGGCAGGAAAGTCGCCAGCTTAGTAAGAAAATGGATCCAGGTCGCCACATTTAAGATACTTTAAAGAAATTTGACTTCCTAGTGAAGATCTTACACTTGAAAATATCCTTATGCTTGATGTCTGATGCATGTGCATCTCTTGAGCCAGTCTGTATTTCGTGGTAAATTCCACCTACATGTCGGTGGAATTTTATCCCCTCTGAAAATTATATTCTGGCAAAATCGGTGGATTTTTAACTATTCAAATTGGGAAAATGTTGGTGGATCAGCCAAATTAATGGAAATTTATGGTGGATTTAATTTTCAGTTTTTAGAAAAAGTCAGTGGGATTTTGTGCACTAAATACAGACTGGCTCATGAGACTGTTTCAAGAGAGTTTTACTTGTTATATACATTTTTTTCAACTTATTTCACCCCTCAAACAAGTCTGGAAAAATAGGTGCTTTCTGATGAACTAATTAGGGTCAAGCAGGTAAATTGCGGCACACTAACAAACTGCGGCCTCTACCAACAGAAACACCATACCTTCAAAATACACGTTAAAAACTTAAATTAATAAATTATAGCATTCACTGCTCTTCTTTTGATAGCTAGGCCATTTTAATGTAATTTCGGTTTAGAGTGTTTTAGAGACTCTCTTGAGAGGGCCGCAATTAAAAATTAAAGGGCCGCAATTTACCTGCGTGACCCTACTCTATTGGAGTTTTAGAGACTTCAAAAATTAATGGTAAATTGCTATAAATTGTATAATCCGCAGCATTTAGCATATAGAATTCATCTGTTAGCCTAAGCAGTTTTGAGTTTAATAATTAAACTGTCTGTCACACTATATAGTATAAATTTATTGGATTCAGGTACTGTCAGTCATATATCTGATATAACAAATTAACAATTAGCTACCTATTAAATTCACTCCATTTATCATTAATCTGTATTCAAAATATCTATCTAATAGAATGTACAGTGGTGCGCCGTACTGTGGTGCGCCGCTCAGCTTTTGGATACGTATCGGATTTCTTGGAGAACACTTTACCAGTTTCTGCAGTCAAGTAATTAACTAATTCCTATGTTTACATGTTGTTATAAATAATGTTTAAGTTATTGGAGACATTTTGAAGAAATTAGGTCATTTAGGAGACTATTCAGACTAATTGTCCTGAAATATGAAATCTTGGTGACAGATTAAGTCAAATTAGACACACTTTGCAGACTGGATTATAAATACAAACTTGAAACTATGAGACCTAAGTTATTTCACTCTCATTACACTGGCAACTTTTCAGCCATACTTGGGAACATCAGTTAGGCCTAACAGTAACAGGCTAACTGAATCTCTCAATATTATTTAAAAGATTGTATTCAATCTTTCATGTAGGCTGGCTTATACACAACTATGGAAATAAGTATTGTTTAGGGACTGAGGCAGCTGAGGCTGGACTGCCAGCTGGACAGAGTCGCCAGTATACAGTAAACTAGCTACTTTTGAGGGGTAAAATAAGTTCAGAAACCTAAAAATAACAAGTAAATCACTCATAAATAGTCTCAAACACATGCATCAGACATGATGCATATGGATGAGGATGTTTTAAAGTGTAAAATTATCACTAGGATGTCCTATTTCTTCTTCAAAGTATCTCAAATCTCAACCTTTATGGCTTTATCCATTTTCTCCCCAAACTGGCGACTTTCCTGCCACACTTTGCAACATGTCAACTTAAGGACTTGGCCAATGTTTCTGTTTCTCGAACATCGTATTGACGCAACTTCAATCACTATCACGAATTTAATATTAATCACATATAATGAGACTCACTTTACGTCCAAATACTTGAACGGCTTGAGGGGGATCCTTCTTAGGCGCCATTGTGATTATATTTTTCTATATCACTATAAACTTAAAACAATCCACTACACACACATTCACTGCTAGGGACAAAATCATAATAAACATCGCCAATGGTTCGAGACGTTAGCATTTCATTCTAGAGAGCGTATGGAAACCAAAACAAACCATCGAACACAGAAATCATGAGATATACCTAGGTATAAATTATTTTATCTATTTTATTTGTTTCATGTATGTTATCATTTATATAATTATTTTAAACTTTAAGTTAAATATAATCATTAATGAAAAAAGGAACATACCTTAAATCGAACAAAAAACATTTTAACTGAGGCAAATTGTATACTATTTAACAATTGAGTTCTTCTAGGTATATTTTATCACATGTTTAATATAAGTGATACATTATTTTTTAATTATAAATAACAATATATAAGATTAGATTATGAATTTAAGTATAGAATGCATACACTATCTTTAATGTGCAATTTTGACGATAATTTGTTATAAATATATAGTTCTATTAAAAATGGGATAAGAACAAAAACCACGTACGCTATTATTAATGAAGCCAATGAATAATTTTTTATTTATTATAATAACTACAGGTACCTATATCAAATATTCATGGAAATAATTTCAGGCATGATACTTACATAGTATTAAATAAGTATATATCTAACTCTGGTAAAAAAAATACGAATTTATATGTAAGTTCGATATTAGAATATTTTGATCACGTATTTAAATTAATCACATAGGTAGGTAATAAATGAGGCAATGCAAGAAAAATATTTCTCAATATTTTCTAGAAAATAAGTACGCTAGGTATCTTAAAATTATATATAGTGAATGTATATTAAATTGTGGGAATGTTTTATGATTTTTTCTTTAATTAAGACATTGAATAAAAGTGAATGAATCATTAATAATAAAATACAGTGGTGGGGAAACAATATTCGTTAACATGAAAAAATACATTTTTGTGTATGTGAGAGACTTAACTATAAAAACAACCACACAATTTGTTCGTTATATGTATAAATTAAGATACATACTATTAAATAATAAACTTGAATACTGTTTATTCCAATATAAATTAAAATTGATGCATTTTTTACTAATGAAAAAAGTATTCGTATATAACAAGAATATCCTAATTTTATTCAACAACTACAATTAAGTCTATTCGTACACGTCTCAATTAAGTGGCCTTTTGTTCCAATCATTGGGGCAAATTACTTTCAAGTTCTTGATATGTGTTGGTGCTCTTTTAATTTTTTTAATTTTCAAATATTGCCATAAATTCTCCATTGGGTTCAAGTCTGGGGACTGTCTTGGTCATTTCAAGACATTAACATTATTTTCAGCAAAACATTTTCTTGTATGATGTCCTGCAATGGTCGATCAAAACACAATCGAAAATTTAAGGCGACATGTATTTGAAAAATCAAATTGGGAAAAGAAAACCAACAAATAATAGTAATGAGTCAAAATAAAGCTTAATGTGTGCAAATGGTATGTGAGACAAATATTTACATACATGCATGAATATAGACAGAGCCGCATGGTGAACTCAATAAAAGACATAAATACTTCGAACTAAATTAGAATAATATATATCTTTTCTTTTTGGTTATGTACGAACACTTTTTTTATTAGTAAAAATATAAAAAATTGCATTATTTCTGTGGGAATAAATACTATTCAAGTTTATAATTATAGTGGAACTCATCAGAGTGAACTCTTGTATAGTGAATCATCCTGATTAGTAAAAACTTATGTATTATGAACTTACTTCAGTTATGGTGAACATATTTAGTTTAGTCTACCAAAAAATGCATCTCTATATAGTTAATTAGTTGTATTTCATGAAACAGGAGTTCTACCAGTGCAACTCCTTTAAAATGAAGTCATGTGTAGTGAACCATCCTGACTTTTAGTTCTGAGAAATAAAATACCCTGTATAATGAATATATTTCAAAAAGAAAGAAACCATTTTCTACAGTCTGTCATGAAAAGGCCAGTTTCCTATTCATCTCTTGAATCCTCTATAGTAAAGTAAACTCACTATATAGTGAACTAGTTGAAGTTCACTATAGAGGAGCACTACAGTATTAATTAATAATATTTTATTTTTGTTTAAGTTAAGTCCTTTACATATATGAAAATACATTTTTCATGTGTACGAATATTTATTTCCTCCACTGTAATTTATATACCTACTGGGTTTCCAGAATTAAGACAACCAGTTCAGCGTGTCAAATATGAATCATTCAAAATCGAAGTTTTATTCTATAAAAAGTATATGTATCATCTTGAAGCTACCAAACAAACATTTGAATGTCAATTCGATACCTGTTACTGTTGAATTCATTGAAAATATCTGAATGTCTGTTTCCAAATGATATCTAAATTTACACATCGAGCAGGAGTATGAAAACTGATACGTTTTTACCTACTTCTTTTTAATTTGAGTATGCCTAAGGTGGTATCCGGCGGATTTTCCGAAAACGAATTTGCCGAAATCAAATTCTCCGAAAACTAATTCGCTGAGCCCAAATTCACCAAACCGGATTCTCCGAATACAAATTTGCCGAAACCCAAAGTAGTCGAAAAACGGATTCGCCAAGTGAAGATTTTCTGAAAGTCAAATTTACCGAAAGACTTATTTAAAACCAAATGTAAAAATATACAAAAAGTTACAGAAAAGAAACGAAATAACGAAATCTTAACCTTTAGTTACACTAAAATTGATCCTTTAATTATTCTATCTCTAATTGTTAATTTTTGTACCACTAAATGATTCTTTGTCTCTGTTCTTATTTTAAAGACGTTCAAGCTTTATTCAGTCAGTCAGTTTTGTGTGAATGTTATATTCCATTCATTTGAGCGTTTGGCTTGTTTTTCGATTGTGTTTTACTAACGTATTTATTCATTTTGTGTGTGAATAATCCATTTATAGTGCTTTGTTTTGATACAGGAATGATATATATCACGGCGAGTTAAATAAACTTCATGTTAACAACTTTGTGTGATTACCTAACTAAAATTCTTTGTGTAAATACGCCATATAAAGCACGTATACGGGATTCTTATTTTGGATTCACTTGTTAATAGTATTACTTACAGAAGGTGTGTTGTGGCTGATATATTAATATTTATTTCATTTATTGCGTTTAGAATATAAAATTGTTTGTAATGAATAACATAATTATTAGTTATGTTTATATCTTCCCTATATACCTCTAGCTTCAACGATAGTGTCACTTGCATGAATAAATTTGTTTCAGTTAAAAACATTGATTTCTATCAATCTTATATCTGTAATATCAATTCGCGGAACTCAAATTTATATAGCAATAGCAATGTCATATTCATATAAGAAATGTTTTTTTTTTGTGCATAAGATATAATGATGAGAACTACAAAATTCCACAGAATGTTCAATTTTAAATACATTAAATTTGATTTTTGACAAATTCGACATTTGGAAAATTTGTCCTTCGGCAAATCAGTATTTCGAAAAATTGGTTTTCGGCAAATTTGGGATTCGACAAACATGTATTCGGAAAATCAGTTTCGGTGAATTAGTTTTTGGAGAATTTGGTTTCGGCCAATTCGTTTTCAGAAAATCAGCCTAAACCCGCCTAATGTATCCCCAGTGCGATTATTTAACATCACCCGAGTAGCAAAATTTATCAGGACAACAATGCCCCGATACTGTGGGAAATATTGTGAGTGTTATTGCCCTAAGATTATCTACGATATTACCACAATATTGTGAGCGTCATTTCCCAAGATTGACTTACCCAGCATTGCGGTAGTATTGAACTGTATTTTCTCAATATTGTATTTAAGTGCTTTATAATATTGTGGCAGATGTTTAATACAGGTCCAACATCTGGTTCTAGATAGTAAAGAGAAAGTTTATATTAAATATCTAGCAGGTGAATTAGTAGTTAAGGACACAGAGATGATAGATGATAGAAAAAATTGGTTTGACTCAACTAAATGGTTCATGCATGCTGCAATAGATCCATTTATCAGGTGCGATGTATACTCCACTGTAAGTAGCATGCAAATAACAGCAGACAAGGTGCCATGGATCTCAGTAGGTAACATCATGAGCACCAATTGTACATCTCTCCTGTAGTAGAACTGTATATCAAAGTGCACAGTTCCATGTACCGAATAATCCGTAGCTATACAGGTGGTATAACGAGTAGATGTGGTGGTTTATCGAGTAGATGTGGTGGTATAACGAGTAGATGTGGTGGTTTATCGAGTAGATGTGGTGGTATAACGAGTAGATGTGGTGGTTTATCGAGTAGATGTGGTGGTATAACGAGTAGATGTGGTGGTATATAGCGAGTAGATGTGATGGTATATAGCGAGTAGATGTGGTGGTATATAGCGAGTAGATGTGGTGATTTAGCGAGTAGATGTGGTGGTATATAGCGAGTAGATGTGGTGGTATATAGCGAGTAGATGTGGTGGTATAGCAGGTAGATGTGGTGGTATAGCAGGTAGATGTGGTGGTATAGCAAGTAGATGTGGTGGTATAGCAAGTAGATGTGGTGGTATAGCAAGTAGATGTGGTGGTATATAGCGAGTAGATGTGGTGGTATAGCAGGTAGATGTGGTGGTATAGCAGGTAGATGTGGTGGTATAGCAGGTAGATGTGGTGGTATAGCAGGTAGGTGTGGTGGTATAGCAGGTAGATGTGGTGGTATAGCAGAAAGATGTGGTGGTATAGCAGGTAGATGTGGTGGTATAGCAGGTAGATGTGGTGGTATAGCAGGTAGATGTGGTGGTATAGCAGGTAGATGTGGTGGTATAGCAGGTAGATGTGGTGGTATAGCAGGTAGATGTGGTGGTATAGCAGGTAGGTGTGGTGGTATAGCAGGTAGATGTGGTGGTATAGCAGGTAGATGTGGTGGTATAGCAGGTAGATGTGGTGGTATAGCAGGTAGATGTGGTGGTATAGCAGGTAGATGTGGTGGTATAGCAGGTAGGTGTGGTGGTATAGCAGGTAGATGTGGTGGTATAGCAGGTAGATGTGGTGGTATAGCAGGTAGATATGGTGGTATAGCAGGTAGATGTGGTGGTACAGCAGGTAGATGTGGTGGTATAGCAGGTACGTATATGTGGTGTAGAGAAAACAGACATCGATGATTATAACTGAAATAATAAAGGTAATCACTATTTATGTCTGGTTTCACACTACATTCCCTTTATAAACAACACCATTTTAATTGAGTTGAACGAATCATTCATGCACTTGATTGTTACTATATGTACTAAAAGTACAGATATATATATAATATATGGCATATCATTCAAATAGCTGGAGGATATAATACAGGCAGGCCTCGCTTTAACAAAAGTGGTACTTATTTCGAGTCATGTTTCGAAATAAGAACCATTCGTAGACATAGAAAACGGAGACAATTTTTTGTGATTATTTGATTCACGGTAACTAAAAAAACATCAAAATTATAGTATAGATGAGGTTATTAGAAGCAATTGGTTCAGAAATTCAACATGTCCTATTTAATATTTATCGTGTTATTGCACGGTTCCATATTTTCGAACACGTGAAATCTTTATATAATTATCATTATTGAACTTTTATTTCAATTGGTATCCATGATACCAATTAGGATAGAAGTTAAATAATAGTTATAATATTCTTTTTTTCTGACGTGTCCGAAATTGTAGAACCAACCAATAACTTGGAACTTAGTAGGTACTCTACTACGGTAGGACTATTTACCGAAAAAAAACGAAAGGAACCGAATGGAACCTAAGAGAACCTAATGGAAACTAATGGAACCAAATGGAAACTAATGGAACCTAATGGAACCGAATGGAACCAAATGGAACCGAATGGAACCAAATGGAACCAAATGGAACCTAATGGAACCTAATGGAACTTAATGGAACCTAATGGAACCTAATGGAACCTAATAGAATCTAATGGAACCTAATGGAACATAATGGAACTTAATGGAACCTAATGGAAACTAATGGAACTTAATGGAACCTAATGGAACCTAATAGAATCTAATGGAACCTAATGGAACATAATGGAACCTAATGGAAACTAATGGAACCTAATGGAACTTTTTGGAACCTAATGGAACCTGATGGAACCTAATGGAATACCGAATGGAGTCCTACCCTTGATCCTACCCACCTCTATTCGGCTAAAAATAACTTCTATTCGGTAAATAGTCCTGGGACTATTTACCGAAGTTATTTATTTATTTACCGAAGGAAGTTATTTTTCCCCGAATAAAGGTGGGTAGGACCGTAGGATCAAGGGTAGGACTCCATTCGGTATTCTATTAGGTTCCATTATGTTCCATTATGTTCCATTAAGTTCCATTCGGTATTCCATTAGGTTCCATCAGGTTCCATTAGGTTCCATTATGTTCCATTAGGTTCCATTCGGTTCCATTCGGTATTCCATTAGGTTCCATCAGGTTCCATTAGGTTCCATTATGTTCCAATAGGTTCCATTCGGTTCCATTCGGTAAATAGTCCTACCCCCCTACTACCAAAAATATTTCATAGAGCATAAAATTGCTGTTCGTTAAATGTAGCACAATAATTATAGAAATCTAAGTATCTATTAATTACTCACCTATACTGAGTGAGAGTTAAAGGGAGGGTGCGTATAAAATCAAACATTTGTTAATATGTGTTTTAATAGAATCAGCATATTTAATTATGTATGATTACATACTCTGTTCATCTAAATAATACTTATTAAAGAAAATAATATTTAATTTATTTTGAAAAAAGCGCCATCTAGTGACAAATAGCATAAGCTTTGATCGAGTCATTGACGCCATCTTGCTGTGATTTCACAAACGTTGTGCAAAAAACTTTAGTATATCTGCGAGTAATATTATTAATTATAACTCTAAAAATACTTTATTTGTTAGTATATTGTATATAAATCACAAATTTATTTATTTATAGCTTATTTGGGAAGATAATCAGACATTCTATGAACGTTCATGAAGATTGTTCTGGAACGTTCTGGAAATAATGTAAACAGCGCCATCTATGAGATGATCGCATAAACTTATGTTAACTAATAAAAACCCTATTTTCTCTGAAAATACAGTGATTTGAGATGAAACATTTCATATACGTAACTAATCATTGTTTATTTATGATATTATGAAAAAATATTTGATATGAAAATTAGACGCACCCCCCCCCCTTTAATAAGCTATGGATGGATTTCAAAACATTTAATAAATGCACGATTTTAAACTTTTTCGTCTCAGTCAAAAACAATGAAAGACCGTATTTTATTAATATATAATATGCTTATATACGTAGTACTCTAATAAGTCTAAAACAAATTTTCTTTCTATGACTCATAGAAAATGAGATATATAATCAAGGAGTGACAATTATAAATTTCTTATTACTTTTATTCGCTTTAGTTACCGTTTGGGAACTAAACTGAGTCGTGATTTGGTAACTAATGCGGGGGATGCCTGTAACTAAGAGAATCTACAGTATTATTAATTTATTATTACTTTGCCTGTACCTATATAATATTTGATCAAATTTATTTTCCGCTGTAATGCTGTGATCGCGTTCAAAGATGTTATCATTTCTTCGCGGTAAACAAAGTTAACAAACAAGTTGTTTCAAACGTGTTTGTTTTCAAATGGAATGATCTGGATTGGCTTCTTATAGGTTTTCGATGACTGTATGCTATGGTATTGGTATACTGCTTTCTGTGTTTCATATAAAAAATTGAATTTAGTGGAAACATTGAAAATTTTCATTCATTAAGATTGAACCAAGTTTCATAGTGTGGCCCCAACTAAAATGGTATGGTTCATAGACTTGCCATCTCTCTCCAATGGAGCTAAATTTCTCTTCAAAATGAAATTTTCTTAAATTCTTTCCAAAACATCATTGTATCTTGGAGAAAATTAGATATTGCTCTCCATTTTCAATTTAAAGTCTAAAGGCTCAATTTTAGAATCACAAACTTGCCAATATATTGGCAAGTAGGAGTCTGTCATACTTCAATACTTGGCTGTTATTTTTCTTACTACCTACTATGACTTGAGAGAAGTTTTATAATTAATTCCTATATTAACATGTATCTGTTGGAAACATTTGCAACCCTTTTTTAGAGACAAATCGTCCCAAAAACAAAATCCATGTAGATGAATTCATTGAATTGGACATACTTTGCAGACTTGGGCCTTGGCTAGCTGTAAACCTGAAACCAGAGACTTCCTGAAGGTATGAAACTTGCTAAAAATTCACTACATTATGTTAATGGGTGATATTTTTAGAGGATTCATAAGTCATAACTCCTAAATGGTATCCAGAGGAAGATTGCAGTGTCCTGACATTTATTAAGACTCAGAAAATTAGAGTTACTGTTACATAGGTCACTAAAGTTTACCAAAGGTCAGATTAATTGATTTAATTCATGACCTACATTATTGACCATTGTGCCAAGTAAAATAGTATGTCTCATAAACTCACCATTTGTCTCTCCAGCTCTCTTCAAAATTAAATAAATTCGCTCCAAAATGATCAAATTATCATTAATTCTCTCCAAAATAACATTGTAGCATAGGAGAAAAATAGATAAAACTCACCATTTGCAATTGAAAGGCTCAAAATAACTCTCACAAACTCGCCATTAAAATGGCGAGTTTGGACATGCTTCATTACTTGGCCATTGTGCAAGTCTAATAGTCTAAAGTAATACAAACTACCCTAATGAATCTGAATTTAATTATTTGATAATTACAGACAGAATTAATGATGATTACTTTTGAGGGAAATTAATCTCTTTCTGCAGATTGGCCAAAAATTTTAATTAAGTTTATTGGTTCTTTTTTTGTGATTATTTATTGAACCGATAACTTTCTGGCAATAGGTAATCATTAGTCTGTTATATTTTTTCTAATATTTAATATTAAATAGAAATTAGAAACCAATTCAAATTAGTTATTTAAAGACTCTTAAGTGAACTAATTTTATTAAATTAAATCTGATATAAGTTACAGCTGTTAATTAATGTGTAACTAGTTAAAGTTAATTCCATTTTTATTACAGAATAGTTATATTGTTGATTATTCCAACATTTAGCTGTACCTTACTTCCTATATTATAAAAAAAAAAGCTACTTTTATTCAATAGTTTAGTTAGACAATTTATTCACCATGGATATGACATCAGCCAGTTCCAGTGATAGAATTGCAGCTTTGGAGAGCATTGAAAAAGAAATAGCCAGTGTCCTGCAGTATGCTAGTAAGTATTGCCAGTGCTGCTACTTGGTGAGCATCACAAGTTCCCATTATTTATAGGATACATTTAAATACATTCACTAACACATTGACTATTTATTGGTACACATTTCTACCACTATGTATATAAATGATAGACAAGTTGGTACAAATACATACCACTGTCAGTATTTCAAACCCTAATTAAATTGTGACCATGTGTTCTCATTCATATCACATTTTTTTTAGACAAACTTGATGAATAGGTACAAAAAGAGCAATTCGGCTACTCTCGCTATCGTGGGATATGTGATACATACCAACTAATAATGTATTATGTAACTTAGGAATTTTTGTAATGTCCGTATGGCAAGACTGCGCTTTGAGCATTCATAGTCAATGTGTAAAGATGTATATCTTCTTGTAGATTATATGAACAAAATCTTCCATTTGAATTCTATTGTTTATTCAATACAGGCATCCCCCGCTTTAGTTACCAAATCATGACTCGGTTTAGTTACCAAACGGTAACTAAAGCGAATAAAAATAACAAGAAATATTTTAATTGTCACTCTTCGATTATACATCTCATTTTCTATCAGTTATAGAAAGAAAATATGTTATAGAGTAGCTACTACGTATATAAGCATATTAATAATTATATACAGTCTTTCATTGTTTGTGACTGTGATGAAAAAGTTTAAAGTCGTGCATTTATTAAATGTTTGAAAATCCATCCATAGCTTAACTCTCACTCAGTATAGGTATACTTAGACTTCTATAATTATTGTGCTATATTTAACAAACCACAATTTTATGCTCTATGAAATGTTTTTTGTAGTAGAGTACTTAGTTCCAAGTTATTGGTTGGCTCTACAATTTTGGACAATTATTATTTAACTTCTATTCTAATTGGTATCATGGATACCAATTGAAATAAAAGTTAAATAATGATATTATAGGACATGTTGAATTTCTGAACCAATTGCTTCTAATAACCTCATCTGGATTATAATTTTGATGTTTTTTTAGTCACCGTGAAATAATCACAAAAAATTGTCTCAGTTTGGTTCTTATTTCGAAATAAGTGCCACTTTTACTAAAGTGAGTTGTACTTAAAGCGAGGCTTGCCTGTAGTACAATACATCTAGTAATTTTTTCTCTACTACTAGATCCTTTGCTCTCATTCAGGTCAAGCATTGGCAGAGATGAGCAAAGACAAGCCAGCTAACAAGCAGGTGGAGGGTCACACATCACAGTTCCTAAAAACACTCACTTCAGTTGAGACGCAACTCAGCCAGCAGATTCTCTACCTTACTCAAGTTTCAACAGGTGTGTAAGAAACATATTGAATTAGATAGGTAAAATAGTGAAGTTATGTAGCTACAGTACAGCTCCTCTATAGTGAATGTAGATTCCAGAGTAATGAACTCCCAAATAGTGAATAAATTTCTCCATAAAATGGCCATTAGTTTTCTAAAAAAAACTGATTGCCATTAATGACTGAATTTGTTCATTACTTGAGGTAGTTCCTTACTAAAGGCCTTGTTACACGGTGTGAGTAAGCCTAGCCAGTTACTGTTGTACAGCTACTCGCACAGTGCGACCGCATCAGTTGATTAACTGTCATGGAAATACAATGCTATGAACATTGAGCTACTGGCATGCAAGTATAGTGGGATAGCTTCTGTCTACTGTCACGACAGTATCTCGCACCGTGTAACAAGGCCTTTAGGTCTCTACATTCACTGTAGAGGAGTTTTACTGTACTAAAGATGGCAAGGAAAGCTTATTTCATAATCATGGATCCTAAAAAAATATTATAAATGGATTGAATTAAAGACTATTTAATCGTTCTAAACTTGAGGTATAAGTATTCGATACCATTTCATTTCGTCTATGATATTCTTAAGATCTATGATTTTAGACGCATATTGTCATAACCCTATTCATAAGTTTCCAGTAAATTAACAAATAATTACTCTATATACTTAGATTTCTTCATTGAATATTAAGGTTAAATTGATAAGCCTATGTCTTCTTTGCTTAAAGGTCAGGCTCACGAAGGCTCCAGTTATAACGCTAAGAAAAATCTTCAAATGGCCAGACATCGAATGGACCACATCAAATCCAGAGTTGCAGAACTTGAGAAACAGAAAAGTCTTCACAATCACAAACTGAGGCAAATGTCTGGCACTGGGCCACAACAACCTATGTCATCATCTACATTATAATATTACCAATCTTTTATTTCATTGTTATTTTATTAAAAGCTATTTTTGTATCACTTCAATCTATTTAACCTTACAGATGACTTGATTCTTAGATCCCTGGCAATGAGGACTCGTAACTGGGATAATAAGGGATTTTCCCAGGAATAAATCCTTATTGCCAGAAATTATGTATAGTTTTACTCAGGGAAATGATCAGGTAGTTCAGTTTAAAAAATATATTAGTAAAAAAATAATTTATAACAATTCATTCAAAATAAAGAAAAATAATATAATTAACTAAAATTTAGAAAGATCATTTCAAGTAGCTAATTCAATAGTGATCTATTAGAAAAAAGAATTAATTTAATAGAAAGTTTAATTTTTGAAATATAGCTAAGGCTAAGGTCGTGAAACCTTACTTTGACATAGTCAACAAAATTGTTATGTTTTCATATAAAGAAAAATCATACTTATTAATTAATTCACAAACCATTCATATTATTGATTGATAAATGGTAGCTAGACTGACATCATTGGTTCAGTTGGTACTTTTAAATGAGATAGTTTGGTAGCTATTAATTACAACCTTTTACTTCCAATAAGTATTGTTCAATATATCTATTACAACAACCATGCTAACATCAATAAACTTCCAATTGTATTAACTAATATCCATAAAGTTAGACTTAGGCACTCCTTACACATGCATATGATAAACTTTAAAAACATTTTAAATTAAATATTGATAATTCATTTATCAAGAAAGAAACACTTCATTTTTATATTATTAATGCCTAGATTTCATTCAATGTGCAGACGTTTAGCCGACAAATTTTCGTACAGGGGAAAATGAAGATAAATCAATAAATAAATGAATGATTATTATTTTGAAACACATCATAAATGGGAGTTATGTAGTTAGTTGTACTGCACACTTCATGATTGTTTAATAATTGGAGGTGGCATGCCCCGATCATACACATATATTGAAGTGCGTTAATATTCCCTTTCCGAAAATTCGTTGATGCAGTGTCTATCCACCTTTCATTCACATGGAGGGAACAGAAAGTAGAGAGGAAATTGTTCAATAGAGGGTCAAAGGAACCTAATGCCTCAGTAAAAATAACAAGTTTTCAGTTTGATGCAGTATGTTTGTGAGTAGAAGAGTTAACGCTTTGTCATTGTGAACCAGTGATAAAAAGCACGTTATGCAGGGCTGCGGAGTCAGAAAATAAAATGTAAAACTGCGACTTCAGTATTTGGAATCTCACCAACTCCAACAGGCAGTCTTGTAGTAATTTTATAAGTACAATTGAGTCTTTTAATTCATAGCTAAGAGCCATTACTAGTTCTTCTGAGATATTTAACATGATGAACAACAAATGAAATAAATCAAAATTTATGTGACTTATATCTATAGCTTGGAGTCGGTACAAATTTTTGACTCAACTCCATCAAAAAAAGCTTCAACTCCACCCACAGCCCTGGTGTTATGAGACCAGTGCTCAGGTCACCTCCAACCTATTGATAACTTAATTAATGAGAGAAAAAAATCTGTATATGAGCATAGCTTGTAGCTAAATGTGAGATTATTGATCTATTCTCTAGGGCATGCAGCAAAGAGGACGTTTAGGAGCATGAACAGTTTATATAATATTAATAATTCCATCAGCACTCTCTATTGCATATTCTTTGAAAAATGTCAACTAACTAAAATCCTAAATTGGTCTGAAATACATCGATAATGTCAATATCAACCAATCTAATTGAATATCATTTCACTATATCGTAACAGCAGTCTATTCATTTTTTAGCATATATTTATATTGTGTACATTTAACTCTATAATATGAGTGGCAAAAGACTTTTGAGAATTGAAACCATAGAGTCAAACTTCCAAGAACGTTAAAATTAAATAAATTCGTTCGAGTGTTTCAGTTGAGATATTCTATCAAACTGTTTTAATATCATCATTCAATGAATATAAACTGTCATTTGTGTTAAAATATTATAGATATAGTAAAACTGAAATCAAATAACACCAATATATA
The DNA here is from genome assembly GCA_947561585.1 of Caprella mutica. NCBI lineage: Eukaryota > Metazoa > Arthropoda > Malacostraca > Amphipoda > Caprellidae > Caprella > Caprella mutica. The sequence goes on from CANNZV010000268.1 coordinate 177,073, forward strand.
GGATGACACATTGTTAGAATAGAACAACCTGAAAAATAACTAGGATGAAAATGGTAAAAATTAAAATGAAATTACAGCTAACAGAGATAAAAAATTACGACACAGCATTAAAATTCAGATCAAGAATAACTTATAATAAATACTGAACCTAGGTAGCTAAATATGATTCATCCAAAAATTGCTGTAGGTGATAATTCAGAGGATTAGGTGATTACTGATTAGTATGCTATCTGCCAATAGGAAAAAACATGAATATCAGGGGGAGGGGAGTTGAAATTTTCACCTGAAAATTAATAAACTTGACCAGAGTAGTTAATTGATTGAAATAAAATAAAAAGCAGATTTCATATCAAAAAGAAGCTGGGGCTACTAATCATTGTCTAGTAGAGATTTCTCTACCATTATGGAGTCGAACCCTGAAGGAGGTCCATGAGCAAAATTTTCAAATGCTACATCAAGGATCGCACCATCATCCACTGAAAAAAAAGCAGTAGATAGTTATAAATATATATAATAAAAAGATAAACAGGTTGTCATTTAACATAGCTAGCTAATGGGAAAAATAAACAATAAAAAGATGGTTTAACAAATGAATCTTCCTATGGAAACTATCAAAAGTATCTATAAATAAACAACAAATAAAAATGAATGAAAAAAAGATTGATATTGATTTAAGAGTTTATAATTTTATATTACATAAAAGTTCATTATTATGAAAAGAGCTTTGAATATAGTCTTTAAAAATAAGAACAAATTAGACTCACCAAACAAGACTGGATAAACAGTGCCCTTAAAACTTGTCATTGGGGTATTTATATTTTTTCCATTAACGTAGAAGTTCAACTCAACATGATCATAGCTGACTCCCTGAAAAAAGAAAAAGTTCATGTTGCATTCACTTTGAAAAAAAATTATATTCCTAAGATAATTGACCATCACACTTAAAAAAAAAAGATAGCTACTAACAATTCCTAATTCTAGTGATGATTAATCAGTTCAACTCTAGATTAAACAATAAATATCCACAATTATGGCACTTCTTAGAATTTACATTTTTATCTACCTTCATTGTAATTCAAACAACAATTTCCCAAACTCACAATAATGTCCCCCTCTTGAGGACAGGTCACCACCCTGTGCTTCTCCTCATCATTGTGTCTCAGGACTCCGTCAGAGCACAGCACCCAGGAGTTCAAATCCGTACCCAAAGGCACGCGACTCAAATTGGCTGACCGTGTTGCAATACCAAGTCCCCAAACACCTATGAACAATGGAAAAATATATTGTTTTCATGATGTGAAAAAAGGTTTCATATATATAGTGAAAGTGATTGCTGTAGTAAGTCTAAATGTCATTTTGATGAATTATGAAAGCTTTTAGTTTGCTTTTAGTCCTTCAACAAGATTACTGAAAATTTTAATCAAAATGTTATTTTCTATTCAGTTTCTTTGAAAGCTTGTAAAAAGGATTATTGTTTTTCATGTTAATTGTATCTTCAAGAGCTTCCACTAATAGACTACTATTAAGATACGGATGGAGTTGTTAAACCTAAAGCATTGAATAATTACAATAGCTACCTGATTGCTGCAGTTTCACTTCAAAATAAGCCTTATTCTGAAGGATTGGAGTGTTGCCAAGCGCAGCTCCTGTACCACAAATTCGTAGGCCATTTTTTACAATCACAACCTCATGACCTAGAGAATAAAAACAAAATTTAGGAAAAAAAAGCTAATTTCTATAATAATGTAATTAGCTGATCGAAACACTAGCTATTCACTGTGGTTACATGTATATCTCACAAATTGCATGACTCCTAAAAACAATGAATATTAAGGCTTAAGCTACAGATTTAAATTAGATTTACTCACCCATACAGCTTGTGTCCATAATAATATTAGGCATTGTTCTGATAGGGATATTTGTGCGAGGAGTATCGCCACATAAAAAACGAAAACAGCACATATACATTGCCATTTTATTTTTGTACCTATAATAAATGAAAGAGAAAAACTTTATTTAGTTCAATTAAACATAAATAGATTGAATCATTTGAAAGACAACTAAACTGTAGAAAGTGGTTCCCAAAAATGATTAGAAATCCACCATTTCTAATTTGATTTTTGTTCATAGGAAAATGAAAATAGTGGAAAACTGGAAATACATATAGGTACATTGTATACCATGTTTCAGAGGTTGGAAAATTGTAAACCAATTTTTGAGCCAAAATTTCACAAAAATTCTGAGCCAAGCTAATTTGGCTCATTTTTTGAAGATATCAAGCCGAAATTAACATGGGAACATAGGAATTAATTCAAAATTTTAAGTCAATTAGACATATCTGAGTTTTGACCTTTTGAAATCCAAGCCAATTAATTGGCTTTAACTGACATACTCTATAACATGGATAGTATAATTTGTATTTGTAATAAAAACTAAATATCAAAACATAGGAATAAATTCAGAATTGGTTTAACATCAAAATAAAATGAAAATGCTAGGGTCACGCAGGTAAATTGCGGCCCTTTAATTTTTAATTGCGGCCCTCGCAAGAGAGTCTATAAAATATTCTGAATCGAAATTACATTAAAATGTTGCATAGCTATAGAAAGAAGCACAGTGCATGCTATAACTTAATAATTTAAGTTTTGACGTGTGTTTTGAAGCTATGATGTTTCAGTTGTTAGAGGCCGCAGTTAGTGAGTGGGCCACAATTTACCTGCGTGATATATCATATAGCATTTCCCCAGTCTGCAGAATATGCGAGATATTTGGGATATTCTCTCCGAACAATTTTGAATTAATTCCTATATTTACATTTATTTTGCTACAAACAGAATAAGAGATCTCTACAAACACTTTACCAGTTTCTGCAGACTGGGCATTTCCTACGCTACATTGTCATTATACATATAGCCTAATCCTATAGCTCCAGTCTGTAGAATATGGAACATTTTTCCAAGACTCTATACGGGAGTTTATGATTGAATTTTAGAAATTGGAGATCTCTGCAGGAAATCTTGAATTAATTCCTATGTTACCAGTCTGCAGAATATTGGACATTTTTAACATTTTCTGTGCGAACAATCCTTAATTTCCTCATATATAATATTTACATGTATTTTACAGAGAACAGAAGCCAAACTATAGGATTTCATGGAGAACAGTTCTCCAGTTCCTGCAGTCTGGCTATGGTACCATTAATTTAGCTGCGGGAGATTTTGAATTAATTCCTATGTTACCATTAATTTAACTGCGGGAGATTTTGAATCTGCTACTGAGAGTCAGTCGCCAGAGACCAACTGTCTCTCAAATAAAAATCTCTGCGGGAGGAGAGACACATTCTGCAGACTGGCTATAGCCCAGTCTGAAAAGGTCTTTTCAAACCCAGGATTTTTTTTACAGAAATTGGGATTTGGGTGCAGCAAATAACATGGGAACATAGGAATTAAATTAAATATATAGGACACAAATCCTGCTGTACTTTTCAGACTCAGACAGACTGGGTGGGCTTTAGGCTTATAGCTATATGTAGGATCTTGGGATTCAATAAATTCATACAGACTACAATTATTGGATAGGAATCCAGCACTCCAGAGTCCAGACTGCTCATTGCTTAACTGCCAAACTGGTAAAAAAACTCCTCTGAAAGAAATCCAAACTGCAAACTGGTGGTCGGTGGAGTGCCATGTTTTAATGTGTGGTAGGAAAGTCCCCAGTTTAGTGAGAAAATGGATCCAGGTCGCTACATTTAAGATACTTTAAAGGAGAAATTTGACTTCCTAGTTTAGATTTTACACTTGGAAACATCCTCATACTTCATGTCTGATCCATGTGTATCTCTTGAGACTATTTTAGGAGTAATTTACTTGTTATATACAGGTTTTCCAACTTATTTAACCTCTCAAAAGTCGCCAATATACTGGCGACTTTGTCCATACTTTAAAACATGAGTGGAGTGTTCTCCAAATATCCTCCATTTTGGCTTCTATTCTCAGTAAAATACATGTAAATATAGGAGGAAATCAAGGATTGTTCGCACAGAAAATGTCAAGTTAAAAATATCATTAAAAATTAAAATTAATAAATATGTTAAATCATAGCATTAGCATGCACTGTGCTTCTTTTGATAGCTATGCAACATTTTAATGTAAATTGTAATTTCGGTTCAGAATGTTTTAAAGACTCTCTTGAGAGGGCCGCAATTAAAAATTAAAGGGCCGCAATAAGCTATATACCTGCAAGCTGCTTGACCCTAGCTGTAGCTGGTACCGGTAGGTGGTAGCCCAGTCTGCAAAGGATGCACTATCAATCTCCAGATATTCAATTCTTGGTGCAATTTCTCTCCAAAATGGTCAAAAATCTCTCCACTAATTAGATGTAAATATTGGAATTAATTAGTAAATTGTCGCCAGATAATTCAGGAGACTAATTTCAAGGCCTCAATAGTTGCCGGATAAACTTCACAATTTCATGCATCTTTTGCACCAGACTGTAGAATGTGCCTGTGGAACATTTTCAACATTTTCTGTGCCAACAATCCTTAATTTCCTCCTAGGGTGAAGCAGGTAAAGTGCGGCCCTGTAGCTAACTGCGGCCTTTAACCCCAAGACACTAACAAAAATAGTAGCTAAAAAGTTAATACACATACAAAAATATATAGAAAGCATTTAGCTTCTTTTTATATGCAAGTTTGCAACATTTCAATATGAATTAGGTTCAGCAGGTTTTAGAGAAATTCTTGAAATGGCTGCAACTGGAAATTAAAGGGCCGCAATATACCTGTGTGACCCCCAAGTAAAATAGTATGTCTCATAAACTCACCATTTGTCTCTCCAAAATTCTCTCCAAAATGATCAAATTATCATTAATTCTCTCCAAAATAACATTGTAGCATAGGAGAAAAATAGATAAAACTCGCCATTTGCCAAGTAATAAAGCATGTCCAAACTCGCCATTTTAATGGCGAGTTTGTGACAGTTATTTTGATCCCTTCAATTGCAAATGGCGAGTTTTCTCTATTTTTCTCCTATGCTACAATGTTATTTTGGAGAGAATTTATGAAAATTTGATCATTTTGGAGAGAATTTGTTGAATTTTGGAGAGAGCTGGAGAGACAAATGGTGAGTTTATGAGACATACTATTTTACTTGGGCCATTTGCAATTGAAGGGCTCAAAATAACTGTCACAAACTCTATATTAAAATGGCGAGTTTGGACATGCTTCATTTAATCATTACTTGGTAAGTTGGTGTGACCCTATATTTACATATATTTTACTGAGAACAGAAGCCAAAATAGAGGATTTCTTGGAGTACAGTTTACCAGTTCCTGCAGTCTGGCTTTTGCAGACTGGCCGGCCAAGTAAAATAGTATGTCTCATAAACTCACCATTTGTCTCCAGTTCTCTCCAAAATTTAACAAATTCTCTCCAAAATGATCAAATTTTCATAAATTCTCTCCAAAATAACATTGTAGCATAGGAGAAAAATAGATAAAACTCGCCATTTGCAATTGAAGGGCTCAAAATAACTGTCACAAACTCGCCATTAAAATGGCGAGTTTGGACATGCTTTATTACTTGGCTGGCCGGTGGCCCAGTAGCGGCGTAGCCCCAGTCTGCAGAACATGGGACATTTTTAACATTTTCTGTGCGAACAATCCTTAATTTCCTCCTATATTTACTTGTAATTTACTGAGAACAGAAGCCAAAATAGAGGATTTCTTGGAGAACACTTTACCAGTTCCTGCAGTCTGGGCGTAGCCTAGGTACTTTAGTAACTTTACTAGACTATAAGAAGTTAAGCACTCTGCACTCAGATACAGATAGATAGGTACTTATTTTATTAAAAAAATCTTCTTTTTTAGTTTTTTTTACTAAGTTGGGAACTTGGGGGTAGCAAAACTTTGCAACCACCTAAAGTATATAATGTTTAATCAAAGAGAGTCATTCTTCTTCTTCTTCACGATTTTGGTGGCTTTAAACCAGAGTCTAAAGACCACCTAAAGTTGTTGGATAACCAGAATGGTTATTCCGTTCTGCCTGGAAACTTCTAAGTTTAAAACAATATTAAAAGGTATGCAGAATTCAATCAAAAGTGGTAATATATTTAAAGGAAACAAAAATATAATATAGGAAACAAAAAAGTCTATATAAAACAAAAAAAGAGTTAACATATTTTAACAATATATACAGACACAACTAGTCAACTACCAGATTCTCTTCCATCAAAAAGTCATTTTCTATTAGATTTTGACCACGGAACCAGATTCAGATTCAGATTCAGATTAAAAAGGGCAGAGTAGGGCCAGTTACAACGGCACTCTTACTCGCTCAGGTACTTCACCCTCATCATAAAGCTCCAGTGTAACAGGTGGCTGACCACCTGTCACAACATCTAAGGTACTTCATACCTGGTCACTTGAAAAATAAAATATATTTAGTTTCTTTATTCATTATAAATTTCTACATTAAAAAAAAACAATTAAAAAAAAATGATACATCACAGCCTCCTGGGAAAAGGGGAGAACAGAACTCATTGCATACATTAAATCACTCTTTCAGAAACAGATACAAAAACTGGCACTCAATGAAACTCAACACTCTACTGTCATAGAGTATTGGTTTCCAATAACCCACAGCACACCCCCTGCTATCATTTCCATTGCTCTAGTCAATGGAAAGAAGCATCAGGGTTACCGCAACCGTTTCAACTCAAATTCTCTCTTCCTCCACATTCCACCGAGAAACCTCTTGCTACATTCCGCATCACAATCTCCTGCAAACAAAAGAATCTCTGCAAGTGATAAGTTTTGTACAGCATACTCTAATCTAACATGTTGGAAAAATTCACACTCTACAAGAAAATGGTTCAGAGTCTCCTCTTGGCCACTTACACACAGCTTACACACACCATCCTCTCCCCAGTATCTCCTTCTCCAACCCAAACTCAACGAATCACTCCGAGCTCTAAACAAGAGAACAGAGTTCCAAGTGTTATCATAAAATGTCTCTCGAACAATACTCATTTTAAACTGCCGGTACAATGTCATAGTAGTCTTATTCATGATTTCACACTTCCAGTTCTCTTCATCTATTTCATTTACTTTTGCCACAATTTGAGAGTCTGAAATATTAACCAAGTCTGACACTTCACTCAGTTCAATGCTAGATATGTACTTTTGAACACACTTCACCAGAGCATCCTTTTCCTTAACACACATATCCTGAAATACAGACTGCAGTAGCTTCCCAGACTCTCCATTCATTACACCCCTCAAATATTTCATTTTCAATTTCATATCCCTCATTACCATAGTGGAAGATCCCAACTCCCCCCTCAAAGCTGCCACAGCAACATGGCCAGGGCCACCCAAGATGAAACGCCACACTTTATTTTCTTCCCTCTGCAACTCCTCCAATTCAGTCTTACTCCACGTAACTACAGGTGATCCAAACAGCAGAGATGGTAGCACAATATTCTCCCAGTATGTCTTACCAATTAATACTTTATTGCAGCTTTTAGAAATAACTGAATATGTAAGATTTGAATATCTTTTACTTTCTTTAATTACATTCTCTTTGTGCATCTTGAAGCAATCCCTATCACCACAAACCGTAACTCCCAAGTATTTCAAGCTTTTACAAAATTTAATCCCTTCAATGCTATCGTTTCTATCATTTGTATTTATAGCTAATATCATACACTTTTCCTTGTTTATTTTCATTCCTAGCTCTCCAGAGACATCATTCACAACCTTTATGAGTTTCCTCATATCACCAATCGAATGCCCCAGTAGCAATCCATCGTCTGCAAACATGAGAATTGGAATTTTTATCTTATCATTACTAAAACCTATTCTGGCTAGCATAAGCTTCTCTATAATCACATTCATTGTCATAACGAAAAGCCATGGAGAGCCCGTACATCCCTGACGAATACCACTGCTAACTCCTATGTCACCAATCTCCTTATTCCCAAAGAATACTTTACACTTATCATTGCAGTAAATCTGTGCTATGATATCAATAAGCATGGGATCGCACCTGTATTTTATCAACACATTGATAATGTGCCTCCTATCAATGGAATCAAATGCCTTGGCGAAATCAATAGCAGTCACATATAGGGATTTCTTCATTCTCCAAGATTCACTGATGCTATATCGCAAAATCAAAAGGTTGTCTTCTAGGCGTTTGCCCTTAGTGAACCCAGATTGTAGCTCTAAAAGACATTCCTGCGATTGCATATGTTCATAGATTCTATTCTTTGCTAAACTCATGAATAACTTATAAGATGTACTATTCAAAGAGATTGGTCTGAGGTCAGAGCAGCTTGGTTTGGACTTTTTTGGTATTAGAACAGTCCTGGACTGTTTCCAGTGGTCTGGTATTCTTCCAGCAGTTACCAAGTTATTTAATGCCTCAGTCAAAACACCCATACATCTTTCACTTCCATATAACCATTTATAAATTTCAGACTTTATGCCATCAAAACCTGCCTGCTTTCCAGTCTTCATAGCTCTTATATGCTTTCTAACTTCATCTACTGAGAAAATCAATCCATCCATTTTCTTGATTCCAGCCAGCATTCCATCATTTACCGAGTTCCTAATTTGATTTCCATTACGTTCTCTGTTTTCATTCCCTCCTAAATTGTTCACAGTTCTTCTATTTCCAAGTATATTAAACAAATTGCCAACCCATTCCATCAAATTTCTGTCTACTGGTGTAAAATCATTAAAATTAACTCTGCTTGGCCCATCTCTCTGCAAACTATCAATATAATTCTGTTTCAATATGGGATTCCATACACTCTCAATTGATGGTTCATGTTGTTGATACACTCCTGTCCAATATCCAAGTATATTCTCTGCCACTTCATTCTCCTCTTCAACTTCTACTCCCTCGCTGTAAAGACAATATTCCTGTTTTCCTTCCCTTTTTCTCAATTTATTTATGTACTGCCACTTCTTTTTAGCGTTTTTATTTTGTTTAATGTCCCCAGTTATTTTTATTTCATAAGCAGTCAGTGCTTTCTTTACCATATACATCACTTTACCTTTCTGTCTTACATACAAATCTTTCCAGTACTGCATGTCCTCTTCATTGTCAGCATTTCTTCTGTTCCTATTATATATCTTTCTCTGCTTAATGTTATCTTCAATCTCCTTAGTGAACCATGGTGGGTCTAATTTCTTAGAGTCGACATCAATTTTCTCAATGAAACGTTTCTTCAGCAAAGTGTCAGCACAATGCTGAAGTATATCTTCAAATAAACCCAAGCTCCATTCTTCATCTACCTCATTAATCTTGTCTTCCAGCATTGATATGAATGGTTGCCTGTGTCTCTCACTTACACTATAATATTCTACGGATTTGATTTCTTTCTTCTTACGATGACTATATTGGAATTCAAAAACTGCATTCAACATACAATGGTCAGATAGATCAAACCTACTTTTTTGTTCGTCAATATTCATGCAGAGAAAGTTGTCATACATTGTTGTATTTACCATAATGAAGTCAATAGCACTATCAATACCATTTTCCTCTCGTGTACTCTCTCCAACACACCGGTCATCAGTATTCAATAATATCAAACTATTTCTCTCTAACAGATCTATGACATACCTTCCATTCCTATCTAGATTCTGTCTCCCAACATATCCCAAATGACCATTAAAATCTCCCAAAACAATCAATTTACTGTTCTCCTCTATATTTGAAACAATCTCATTCAGCTCTTGTCTAATTATTGCATTCCTATCATTACAAGCAACATCCATATACACAAGAATCAAATTAATAATATGCTTATCTACATCCAATAAAACATTCAGAATGTCACTACTGTGAGTGTCAATCTTATTTAAACCCAACTGTACATCACAAAGTACCATCAATCCACCTCCCTTCTTATCTTGCATGTCTCTTCTTCTTGTTACGCATTTATAACCCTGAGGTATTTGTACCCTATCATATTTCTCATGACTTTCTGTAATACATATAATATTTCTATTGTTTTGGTTATTTTTAGATTCAACTGCTTTAATTAGTTCTAGTAATTTTACAGTATTTAATGACCTAATATTTATTAAGTATACATTCAGATCCATCTTCCTGCATTCAATTTCATCTGTAAGCTTGGCCCTACCTAAAAATTTCGTTTCAACAACTTGCCACTTCTTATTACCCAGCCACTCTCTCCATTATCTCTTTTCAACTTCAATTCATTTCTTAATTTTTTATCCAATTCTCTCTCCTTTAGACTCATGTCAGGCGTCACTATACACTTTTTCATATAATTTGTGCATCTACCTAATTTTTTTGCATTTTTCAGGATTTTCCATTTTTGATCACTGCTTTCTAATTTAACAAGCAATGGTCTAGATTTGTCAGAGTTGTTTCCACCATTTTCATTCTTCTTTCCCAATCTGTAGACACTTCTAATACTGAAGTCTACTTCGCCTATTCCCTCTCTAAATATTCTCTCACAGGCAGATCTGTCATCTCCTTCCCTATCCTTACCATTTTCCTTTGAGGATTCCTGAACATTGAACAATACTAAATTACATTCTCTCAATTTCTTTTCTTCCCTATCTTTAATATCCTCCAGAGCTTCCCTAAAGTTATTGTTAACTTCAGTAATAATTTCATGCTTTAGTTCTTGCTTTATTTCACCAATTTTACTTTCAATTACAGCCAATTTCTCTTTTAGCAGTTTGTTTTCTTCTTTTAATTCCTTATTTTCATTTACCAATTTTAAGATATCTTCTCTATTATCTTTAGTTCTTTTTTTACAATCTGTGCAATACCAATCTAATCCCTCCATTTTTCCAATGACCTCATATACACTTTTGCTCACTTCACCACATCTAGCATGAAACCAGATAGAACATACATCACACTGAATACCCTCATCCTTTTCTTTCACAGGTTTTTTGCAAACACCACAGCATGTGCTATTCTTTTTATCAGTTTCACTCCAATCTATCTTATAAGTACATCCTAATCTCTTACTCTCATTTGGTCTATTCTTTGCTCCATTCCCCCCCGAATTCGATGGAGCCTGAGGTGATCTGTCAAACATATTCTCAATAAAAAGTTAATAACTATCACAAACAAACGACCAGGCACCAAGCCCCAACAAGAGAAAAAATAGACAAAAATAGAATTTGTACTTATCTTTTCCTGGAGCTGCACACGTCCTGTCTTCAGTGCGGTGAAATTGTTGAAACCAGTGAAATTCACAATATGCACTGACTAAAACTCGGAAATGTATTACAATTAATTGTTTCGGACTCTGGACAAATAAGTATGCACACTAGGATAGATGACTTTCAAATATTGATTTAGTATCGTAGACTACTTTAAACCTTTTATACCATCCTAATATTCCCTCTCGGTGTGCATAAAAACGTCTGGTACAGCCCGAGAGCATCTATAACTAGAATGGGCAATCGGTAGAGCGCATATATTCGTCGCCGCTAAATAAATGACCTGACCACCCAATAATTCTTGAGTTATAGATGACCTTTGACCCGATTACTTTCAAAATCTAATAAACTAGTTCCTAGATAATGTCATAATGACCAATCGCTCCACCAAATTTCAGGTAATTTGGTACAACACTTTTTGAGTTAGGTTATGCGAAAAACAAGATGACAAATAAATAAATGCCACGTAAAATATTACCTTCCACAAGATATTTAGAATGGGAACTCGGTAGAGCGTATACCTTCGCCACCGCTTAGGAGGATGGAGGAGAATCTGTTTTTGCTGAGGCTCTGTGTGGATGAGAGTTTTAGGAAGGGGGAGAGATCGGTGGTTGAATGGATTGATTTTTGTAAGGCATTTGATAGCATAGGAAAGAAGGTATTGGTGGATGGATTAAAATACTACAAGTGTGATCCAAGGGTTATAGAAGTGGTATCGAAGTTGTATGAGGGTGACAAGACGAGAGTGTGGCGGGAGGGAGTAGAGCTTTGGGAGATCGAGGTGAAGAGTGGCATCAGGCAGGGATGCACCGGATCACCTCAGATGTTTGTGATGGTAGTGGGAATGATAATAGAGAGAATACTGAGAAGTGGATTGGGATACAGGAGTGGAGGAGTGAGGGTGCCGGTGCTGTTTTATACTGATGATGGCCTGCTAATGGCAGGAATTACGGTGAGGGAAGCAGAGCAGATGATAGAGATACTGGAGAATAGTGCAGGGAGGTGTGGTATGAAGATTAATAGGGAGAAGAGCAAGTGCTTAATTTTCATTGGAGGAGGAGAGAGGTTGGGGGGGATGGTGTGGTGGTGGAGATGAGATGAGATACCTTGGGGTGTTGGTGACGGTAAAGAGGAATTGTTTTGGGGTGTATAAGGAAGAGCGGTTGGGTGTGGCGAGGAAAATGGCGAATGTGACGTATTCTGTTGTCAGGAGGTCATGTGACAGATTGCTGATGGGGAAGACCTTCTGGAAGAGTGTGGTGCTCCCGAGCGTGTTGAGTGGAAGTGAGGTGATGGTGTGGACGAAGGCTGAAAGGAGAGGTTGCAGAGAGTAGAGAATGGGGTGTGGAGGAGGGTGTTGTGTGCACCATCGTATGCACCGATTGTGACACTCCAGGGTGAAGTAGGTAGCTCGTCTGTGGAAGCTAGGGACATGAAGGTCAAACTAAAATTTGCCAGATATGTGTTAGAGACAAAGAATGTGGTGCTGAGGGCGGTGTTTGAGAGGATGGGAGTGTCCCTGGATGAAGTTGGTAAGCGGTTACTTGGGGGAACTTGACATGGGATGGGGGGAGCTTGGGGAGATTCGGATGTGTGATATAGTGAAAAGAGTAGACTTATGGGAGGAGAATAGGTAGAGGAGAGAGTTGAATGGGAAGACATCACTTGTTCACTATAGGATGAAGGATGGAATAGGGGGGGGGGGGAGTCGTACGACCATAGCTGTTGAGCACAGCTGCTCTTCTGAGTGAGGAGCAACACTCTGAGGCTGGGGTGGAGGTCAAGGTTCTGGGGAGGTGAGGTTAGATGGGGGGTGTGTGGAGCGGAAGAGGAGACCTTGGAGCATTTCATCCTTGAGTGTCCGGAGCTGGAGGGAATAAGGCAGAGGTATGGGGTGAGAACGATGGAGGGGATGATGGCATTCAGAAGTTAGGACAATGGGGAGATATGTAGGTTTTTGGAGGTGGCCTGGATGGCCAGGGCGAGGTTCGTTGGTGAGTTGTCTGTGGGGTGAGGTGTGTTGGATGGATGATGGGGGGTACGGCCCTGCGGAAGGTGCCTGAGAGGAAGTGAGGTGAATTAAGACGAGCTGGTGGCGATGAGAAGCCAGCACCGGCGAATTGATTCCAGTTCCAGTTATATATGACCTTGACCATATATAATATTACTTGAGTTATAAATGACCTTGATCTTAAAGGTCCTCTCCAGGCTCCGGGGAAAAATGAATTTGTTACATAATGTTATAGAAATAAGGTCTAGGATTATTATTCTGCAATCCGCATACAATTTTTGTTCATTATACCTATATTTTATTATTTGTTTTAAAAGTTTTCAATATTCTGTGTGCAACAATAATTGTACAAATCACTAACCTGACGCTGAATAAGAAAGTTGTACACTATTTGTTTTTGTTTTGATTTCAAATTTGAATTTTATAAACAAACAGAGTTTTCGGCCTTCGTTTAAGATATAAATTGTTTCCTAAAGTATATAAACTTTTCTATTGTAAGTTTATCCAATTCTTAACCTTTACACGAATATTAAATGGATTTATTATAGGTACCTAATACTTAGTTGACAATCAAAACAAATGGTGTACATTCTATTTCTTCAGATTGAAAATTAGTAAGTCGGAAATAAAATAGGTATTGTAGAGTTTTGATTATAAAAATACAACATTAAAAGTATAGGTACTATCAAATTTGATGAGGTTTGCAGAAAAATGGTAAGAAACATTAGCCTCGTTGATTAAAGCAATAAATAAATTTGCTTGGAGGGGACCTTTAACCTTGGACCAGTTCGCTCCCAAAATCTAATAAACTTATTCCTGGAGAATGACCAACCGATCGCCGCACCAAAATCAGGCAATTAAATTGGGTTGAACAGTTTTTTAAATTATTGAGTTTAGAGTTATAAATGGCCTTGACCTTGATCTTTGACCTGTTCACTCTCTAAATCTAACCAAATGGCTCCTGGAAATTAACGAGTCGTCCCACCAAATTTCAGGCAATTTGGTTGAATGCTTTTTGAAATATTGGGTTATAAATGACCTTGATCTTTCACCGGAATGAAATTGCTATATGGATTTGAAAGCGAGAACTAAAGCAACACTAAAATTTGGTCAATTTGGTATTGATCAAAATATTGCACATATAAGTTAGAATAGAAAATATGGAATCAATTCAATAATCACACCATCCACATATTGGCCATAGCCGTAATATATATTTATAACTATACTGCCTGAATATTGAAACAGAAACTTTTAAGGTTTTCGTCAACACCATGCAAATGTTAATTGTTGTTTCTCTAGTTCTTGCTTTCAAATCCAGATGGCGCCACAACGCACTTTTAAAACACACATTTGCGAGAGTAGTGTATCTTATTGTAGTGTTATAATATCTTTGCTAGTACCGCCCGGTACAATGTACATGCTTACCTGTGCATATTGCTTAAGGTTATGTTGTAGGCGGCATTTATTTATTTATTTGTAATCTTGTTGTTCGCATAGCTCAAAAAAGTATTTAACCAACTTTCCTGAAATTTGGTAGGACGATTGGTCAATATCAAGGAATCATTTGGTAAGATATTTGGAGCGAACAGGGTAAAGGTCCTGTTCATTTATAACCAAAGGATTATTGGAAGGTCTATGTCGTTTATGAGCCGCGGCGAAGATATGCGTTCTATGAGTGACCTTCATCTACTTATTTATAGAATCATTTGGTGAGAGATAATGTATATATTTGATGATTAAGGACAAACCGTGAATTGTGTTAATTGCCTAAAAAGCATCCGGTACCGGTCGGTACAGTGTATACTGTACATGATTTTTTGTATCATTTGGTGAATGGTGAAGTACATAATTGGTGGCTAACGACGTACAAATATTTAATTGCGTTAATTGCCTAAAAAGATAGGGTACAATGCACGGGATTATTCATACAAAGTGGTGAATATATTTCATAGTAAATGACAATTAAAGCGTTAATTTGGCCTAATTAATCGAAAAGAGTTGTGTGTGATCATGGAGAGTTTCGAAAATAACCTATAACCTGCGTGTTTGAGTGTTAAACCTAGTAGCATAGTTAGATCATTAGATGTCTCTTAATATAATTATGAACTGCAGTTATTTTAAAAGTTTATATACATTCCGCAAATTTGCGAAGATAATACCTACCAGCACACGAAAACTTCTATACAAAGAACAATTGATTTATAAAATATACTTACAACATTACAACATATACTTACAACACTTCATAATGTTGTAAGTATATTTTATAAATCAATTGTTCTTTGTATAGAAGTTTTCGTGTGCTGGTAGGTATTATCTTCGCAAATTTGCGGAATGTATATTTTACCCGGCATTTATTTATTTATCATCTTGTTATTCGCATAACCATATTACATGAAACTTGATGGGACTATTGGTAATTTTCCAGGAGCCATTTGATTAAATTTTGGGAGCAATTTGGTCAAAGATCAAGGTCAAAGCCACTTATAACTTAATAACTCAAAAGTATCCAACCAAATGGCATGAAATTTGATGGAACGATCAGTCAATAGTCAGGAACCATCTGGTAGAATTTTGGGAGCTATCCTGTCAAAGGTCAGGGTCATTTATAACTCAAATAACTCAAACAGTATTCAACCAAATTGCACTAAACTTGGTGGGACGATTGGTCAACAACCAGTTACCAGTTTATTGAATTTTGGGATACAATGGGTCAAATCGGTGGCACCGCGGCGAAGCTATGTATCCTACCGAGAGCACATAATCTAGTTCCTTTATCTTTTTTCCTGTTTGTTAAAGTTACTTTTACGTAATTTGCATTTATTACATTTTTCTTCAATTGTAAGGGTAAAGAGTTACTGAACGATTTTACATTTTCGATCATACAATGATACATGAATAAAGTATGTAATTTCATACTTGTTATTGGTCTTGATGAATATTCATGCTACCTATATGTATAGCTTGGATACCAATTAAATAGAAGTTAAATAAAAATGATCACATACATTCTTTTCCTAACACGGTTGAAAATCGGAACCGTCCGATGACTCAAGAGTCCAAGAATTACCATAATTGTGATATGTTTCTAATACGTTTATTAATTTCGATGTTACATTTTCTGTGTGGTTTGAGGTTAACATTAGTTAATAGGATAACATCTCAATTAATTTGCAGCAGGCGACATCAATATAGCGATTCACTGGCAGGGAAATTTAGAGCTGGCACCAGCTGCTTTCAAATTTCGTACTTCTCGCATTGTATGATCAGGCATATGTCGACCTTAGGAAGGCGAAGATATGAAGAAATTTTTGAAAGGGTTTCCGAAGAAATCAAAGACCACAGTTTCAACCGATTGACAGCAGACCATCCCCTAAACAGCGCCAACTGTGAAAAAATACAGAAAAGAAAGACAGAATTAAAGGAGCATACACAAGAACGTCATCCAGAAATTAAACAATGCATTGCATGTATGTTAAATGTATTATTATCTATTAAAATGCCATCTTGTTCACAGCGGACACTTGTTTTTAGTATGTAATTTCCGAAAGGAGAATTATATCGAGGTATAAATCTGTTTTTATTAAAACTATAATTATCTCATGAATAAATTTCGTGATGGGTGTTGCATTTTAAGAGGAAAACGTATATCCTTTTTTTTTTGGTTAATCTCACCACTTCATTAAGTCAAAGCCCTCGTCTCCTCGATCTATACGTACCGGATAGTATCATGGTCATCTATAGTTGATTAGGCCAGCTCATCATGACGTTTATAGTTCAGTCAGCTGTTCAAAGTGGTCTTATGATATGATATGTGGCAGCTGTCGCTAAAATTAATGGATGAAGAGGTTCTAGGTAAATTGCTCGAAAACAATTGCTCGAAAACAAATGCTCGAAAAACAATTGCTCGAATGAACAATTGCTCGAGAGAACAATTGCTCGAAAGACAATTGCTCGAAAAACAATTGCTCGAATGAAAAATTGCTCGAATTATCAAATTGCTCGAATGAACAAAATTGCTCGAATTATAAAATTGCACAGTTTTCGATTTTATAAAAGTCAGTTATTCATGAAGTGGAGACTTGCAATGACACCCCTATAAAATGAAAGTCAGAGTTAGGAATCTAATTTCCACAGTGATAAAGTAAGTCAAAATAAAATCAGGACAGTTACTCCGTGGAGCATACCTATTGCCGAATGTTATGATTATTTACTTTTTCGTTCATGTAAAATGCATTTCATCACTAAAGACTATAAATTATCTTCCACAAAACGAACATGTCTTTGCAAGAACTAGTTGGCGAAATTCTACAGCTTGCTAAAACTGTTTAAAAAATACTGTTTCATTTTTACATAGAAGATGGTACGGTTATTGTTCAATGTTTTCCCTTTTTTTACATTGAATTATGAACTATTTAAGTAATCCTACCTTTAGAAACTATTTTTCAATGGTCCTCTCTATATTTATGTTTGTTTACCAATCATCATTTCAAGAAGTTTCTCCAATAATGTGATATGTTTATCTGTGGCTGTATGCCCTGCTTTTCTCCCCCAGTATTGCCAAGCGGTTCTCGCTTTCGCCCCATCGGAGACACACTCCGGTCTGGACTGGATACCCAAGCACGTTAAGGAAATATCCCTATATTGAAACTATTTGAAAGTGAAATAATCAAAATATATATATAGCTTGTATTTAAATTATTTTTCATGTTTCTTCTTGATGGATCTTCATTGCTGGAAAGCTGAGGAGATTTTTTCTATTTCTTCACTTGGTAGGTATTCTAAGAAATTAGTTCGGCAAATCGGGCAACGCTTACTGAAAAAAGAAAAGAAAATCTTAGCCGATATGAAATTGATAATCTGAGATCTGTCAAGAATAAGCAAAATTGATAAATTGTAATATTATAGGTACAGATTGTCTATCAGTAAAATAGAAAGGAGTGGAAAATTGTTTCTTTATATTAATATAGATTAAATTTTTTAGTTTATGTAAATCTATCATCATTCCAATTCTATTTGCTCAATAATTACCTATTCGAAAGAGCATCGATGTTTACGACCGTCCTTATGCAAGTCTTACAAAAGCTGTGTCTGCAGCTCAGCAAACCATAATCATCTTCTTGCATCTTATCATAACAAACTGGACATTCGCCGTCGTTGAAAACTTGGAGAACTTTCTTCGCAGTCGTTTGTTCACCTAAAACTTCCATCCACATCTCCTCATTTCTCACAGTATAGTTTCGTACCATGTCAATTAAATAAACACAAGCCAATTTTTTATCTTTTGAGAGAAATGCATTGATTCTGATTAGAACCATCATTATCACTTCATACAATCTCGGTTCGAAATCATTAATTATTGGATCAACTATCAAATTGAAGCAAGATTTCGAAAGCAATGCAGAGGCTTCTATGGAGATTGCCCGATTTATTTCTGGAAACCGGAGAGAATTTAAAATCTTACCAAAATCTCTGAACACTTCTTTAACTAACTTCTTGTATGATTGAATTCCTTTTTGATGCGTCTTCAGTGAATATAGAATTAGTGTCATAAACTGAAATATGAATTGAATTTCTTCAGGTAACAACAGAATACGCTCATTTCCTTCAGCTGAAATTAAGTTTCTGTACCAAAATGAGTTGGTAAATCTATCCAAGATCGATCTGTAGTTCACTGGTTCTTTTTCTGGATTTTCAGACAATTTCTCTAGGGATTCGAAGTTGTCCAAATTCTCCTTAGAAAGTATTAAACTGTTATTAACTGTTTTGAACTCTTTCTTTTCCCATGTAGCTTTAGAAATTATCTCTTTGTTAGAATCGAAAGAATCAGATGAAATAAGTAAAGATTTAACTTCAATAGATTCTCCTGTAACTTCTATATCTGTGAAAGGACACGAGAAGAGGAATTCTCTACAAGATACTATTTCAGTAACACAATTTACTTTCAAATTATTATGCTGAATAATTTCATTAATTAAACCCATATGAAAATACATATTATCCAAACTTGCCAAAATCAGTTTGGGAATATCAGGTTTTGCAGGGTAATAACTAGGTCTTTGATTGTAACTACTATAAGTCCATCGAATCATCTTTATTATGCATGCTACTTTTCCGATATTCAATCTGTATTGTTGAGCATATTTCAGTGGTGATTTCGATATTCTGAATAACATATCGCTCATAATGTTAAGTAAATTGAACATTGCCATGATATTGTCTAATTCAAGTGGATTTCCAGGTGCAAATGCAGAGATAATTCTGCTCAGAATATTGGAAAATACACTTTGAAATTGATCCAAAAGTTCTGCAATTGAATGATCATCCTTATCATTGTTATAGTGGCAGATATGTAACAAAAAGATGACTAAGTCATCAAAGCTTGCATTGTCGTACACTTCACAAAATACAGGATTGGAACTAAGTCTCCATGGCTTTTCTTCCTCTGGTTCTCCTGAAATTCCATTCACTCCCAAGAAAAACGGCTTTTCTAGAAGCTTTTTCTGTAAATTTTTGAATCGATAGATTCGTTTCTCATCAAAAAAATTAGCCATGTTTGAGAGAAGCTTCAAGTCGAGATATGATTGGATAAATCTTCTGAAGTTCTTCTTGATGGAAATACCTGGAGAAGAGATTTTCATATTATTATCTGAAGGAGAATGTTTATTTAACATTATTGCGGTGTCGAATTTTCTTCATTCGTGTTATAGTAGATTAATATATAATCGATTAGTGGAAAAAATGATATACGACAAATAGTTATACGAACAGTTACAGTGTATATGGGTCGTTAGACAAACAGGTTTCCTCCACTCGAAATGCTTTAAATTTGTAGAACTGAGGTGACGGTATACTTAGCCATTTTTAATATGTCTATCAGCTTTGTTATTGTTTTGAATTTTTCGGCAATGGATCCTATTTTTTCTTTCTTTTGAAATTCGGAGGTAGAAGAATTATTTTCATGAATAAATTAAATTAGCTACATATCATAATTAAAACATAGAACCAAATTTGAAATGGTTGGCAGTTTTATAATCAGTTACCTCAGTTCTAATGAATAGAGAAATAAAAAATTGAGTGGAGAAAAAAGACGAGGTGAATTAAGTCTACGTCTCGTCTTTCCATTGACATCTCATTTCACATAAAATCACTTATTTTTATCACCACCTACAATCTTACCTCAAACTTCAGTCGAAGTTTCCTCTGCTGCGAACCGATCACAATGTAGAAAGATGGGTCGAATGTTCGGTATTTATACCAAGAAAAGGCATGTGGGTGATGGATTTTGATTCAGTTTATACTCCCTATAAAGAATAAAACAGCTTGGCAATAAAATGTTCAAATTCACACTGAATTATCTAACATATTGGATGAAGAACACGTATACACACTTTAGTTCATGATATAGATTATAGAACATTGATGTAATATTTAGGTATTGAAAATTCATTATGATCGATAAATCTATACTATAATAAGAGCCGCGTTCGTTTGTCTGTCCGTGTGTCACACTTTTTATTAAGAAACGCAAATTAAAAGGAAAAACAAATCATTTGTGGCAGTATCATGACTACGGGCTACAATAATAATTGACACTAATTATTAAAAAAAATTATATTTTTGGTTTCATAATTTCATTCGAATATAATTTAGATTCAATAACAGGTACTATACTAGTATATATATGTATATATAATCTGGTAAGGTTTTGTTGACTCAGCGTTGACAATATTTTATTTAACTCAAGATTTCAAATTGATATCCAATTCACCATCAGGAGAAGTACATAAATTGAAAAGAAAAACCAATGCCTAATATGATCACCTGAAGCAAATATGATACCGACCTACTATATTACAATAATCTATTAACTTTTTGAATAAATTACCAATTCTGAAATAAAACAAAAATTGAAAATATTATATGCTCAATATGAAATCAATAGAAATTAAAGTAAAACCTCCTAAAAATCGATCGGGTATGTTTGTTGGGGATAAGTTTAAGTTTGGGGATGGTTGTAACTGTGAAAAGATTCATATTAATTACTTGACTGTTTTCTCTGACTGTTCTTGTGTCACTTCTATGTTCTTTTTTCCATCTTTATTTTAATTTTTTAATTCGATCTTTAGGAGTTTTTACTTTAATTTATATTGATTTCATATTTAGCATATAATATTTTCAATTTTATTTTATTTTAGAATTGGTAATTTATTTTAAATGAAAATAGAATTTTTTAATATAGTAGGTCGGTATCATATGTGATCATATTAGGCATTGGTTTTTCTTTTTTATTTATACTTCTCCTGTTGATGAATTGGATAATCAATTTGAAAGCTTGAGTTTAATAAAATATTTTCAACGCTGAGTCTACAAAACCTAACCTGATGAACAATCAGTTGAGTTTGAACCTTTTCCCTCAAATATATGTAAATAAACCTAAGAACTAACTTATTCAAACACTTATTTTTAGACATTTTTCTAATCTAAAAACATTTTTTCATCCAAGTCCAAAAAAAAAACAGTTTTACGAAATGTTTGATAGTGTGTACGTAGTGCATTGCAACGAGTTGGGGAAAAGTGGTCTACTCAATTTTAAAAAGAAAAACCATAAGAATGTTGAGATCTATTTCAGAAATGATACGCAAGTCAAATTACCATGGGGTCAAATTATCATGGGGTCAAATTACCAGAGGGTCAAATTACCAATGAGTAAAATTATCAGAGGGTCAAATTACCAATGAGTAAAATTTCCATTTGGTCCAATTACCAAGGAGTAAAATTTAAATTTCCAATTGGTGAAATTACCAGAGGGTCAAATAACCTATAGAGCCAGTTTAATCTCACTAACCATTGAATGTACTGAAGGAAGAGAAAATTTATTTCTAAACACCATGAAATAAAAGCAACCTAAAAAGAATATCTTGTTGTCAGAGAATTATTCTACCCATAAATAGGTTAAGTTTTGAATTCGTTCCACGTTTTCGATTATAATAATAGTAAATTAACTGTTACTTTAATTGGTATTCAAAACGCCCGTTGATTTCATGGATACCAAATACATTAAAAGTTAAATAATAATGAATATATCTTTTAATTGCAAGATCATATTTCATTTCCAA
The DNA here is from genome assembly GCA_947561585.1 of Caprella mutica. Lineage (NCBI taxonomy): Eukaryota > Metazoa > Arthropoda > Malacostraca > Amphipoda > Caprellidae > Caprella > Caprella mutica. Next base: position 199,423 of record CANNZV010000268.1, read on the forward strand.
CCTCCTGACCTAATTTTAAAACGAGTCATAAGTTTCGGTTCATTCCATTACCATTCTCGAAGTATTGTAAATGATGATCATTTCATTTGTTAACATGATCATTTCAGGATTGAGAAGATTACAGATTTTCAGTAGTTTCTTCTGGAATGAACCCAGGGGCTCTATCCTATCCGAAGCTCTCTGTGGTGATTGAAAGAAAAATTGGATGTAGTATTCTATGACCTAAAAAATCCACTTTTTAAAAATGTACCAACGCAATTAATACGTACAGTTTAGTGAATAGCGTTAGAATATGCTCTTCAACTACGATGTTTTAGATTTTTGTGTTATGTACAAGCTCGTAGACTTCATTTACTATCACCTCTTCATTTTCCTCTTCCATCCGTGAGTGCAATCACCGATACTTTCTTCTCATTTCTTGTGTCCAATTATTAGAAGTCCCCTCCAAACAAATTATTTTTTATTGTTATAATAAATGAGGCTAATAATTTTTATCATTTTGTCGTAAACGCAATGGAATTTGATATTTCAAATTTAATTTCATTTGTTTAAATTTTACTTCCAACGTTTTACATCCGATATGCTAATTTTTAGTCCAAAGAAAAAGAATGAACACAGCTTGTTTTGAATGTATATAAACTAGCTAGGTACAGGATAATCAATCCAATATTAAAAATTTCTACAGATATTTAAAATTCGATAAACTTATTTAAGAACCATTTACATGCTTCGGGAAACAATTTAAATCTTAATTAAGCAAAGGCTGAACATGCATTGTACTTGTTCATAAAAATCAAATTGACAACTGCTACACCACATATTAAAATTTTACCTTTCATCTCTAATTTTTTCATTAATTGTTAACTATCTATGTTGTACATGCAGGTACAATACTTCATTGCCATTTTATTTTAATTAGATTATGCAGTATTTTTCAAAAATAAAATAAAAATTTCGAATTACAGCACCAAGGCAAGGCCATCTATAGTGTCAACTATAGATGGCCGAGGCCTATGTCGGTACAGTAAAACCTCGTAGTAGACCAGAGTTACGAATTCCAAGTTTGTTTGCTCTAGTAATAAACTCACTTCAGTAGTTTCCTACTAGACCAACATCATTTTCTCTAAAAGTAAAGCGGTGACTATAATATATCAATAACTCTATTTGTTTATGATAACTTTAATGCCAAATTAATGTTGACTAACAATTAACATATACCAATTTTGAAGGGAAACACATTTAGAAATAGTGTGGATTTCTTCGTTTGAATATAATATTTTTTTTAAATTAAATTATCATTTTATGAAATTATAATAGTCTTCACTGTACCCTGTTTTCTGTAACTTTTCACATCAATTGTTTTTAGCACAGATATTAAATCTGAAGCCGATTCTGCCTTATGTTAATTACATCATTCAAATTAGAGATTTATCTTCAAAACAGTATTGTAATTATTACTCCTTGAAATATTTTCAGTAGAATAACTGTCATGGTGACAAAAAATGTGTTTTGTCTAGTATGAGGTTTTTTCCAGTACAGATTCAAATTTTTTGGTCTAATAGGAGCTAGGTTTGTCTACTAGGAGGCTGATCTAATACGAGGTTTTGCTGTACTGTATTCACTTTATTGGGTGACCATAATGAAATTTTCTATAATTTGTGTAGTACTTTCCTCTGATGATTTATTGATTTTAACCATTTCAATTAAAGCTTGAGTAAATTATAATAATTTCAACGAAGAGTTTAACCTAACTTCTTTGTACTTTATTTAATATTATCGAAAATATAAACTTACATCTAGGTACTATGTGGAAAGTTTATATTAGCTCTAGTACAATTTTAATCGAGTTAAATATTCCTATAATATTTAGAAATATAGTTATATAGTTAGGTTTTAGAAATATAGTTATATAGTTAGGTATTAGTTTTTATTTATTTTTTGTTACCTATAATCAGTAACCGAGCAATTAGAAAACAAGTGTTTGAAATTTTTTTAAAGAATTTATCTATATGTGTCAATAAATTATCTCGAAAGTTTCCAAATCTCTACCGTTTAATGGCAGATGAAGAAAAAGATGGAGCGGTCTCGTTTGAAATATGAATAAAATAACAGCTGTTTTCGTTACTATCGGTGCAGTGGTGAATATTTGAAGCAAATTCTTTTTCATTAATTTCGGTGTTTATTTAGTTTGACATGTCTCGAGAAACTACTAATAAAGCTTCACATGATGTAAGTGTTAACTACAGGGATATTTTGAGGCGTTTATCAATACACAACGAAGAAGTCGTTGTTCAATCTCCAATTTGCAAGAAAGTCCTGTCAAGGCCGTTTCCTCCAATCAATGACCAGCCTGATTCCAGTTTCACTCCAAAGGAAAAGACTGGAAAAGAAAAGTAAGTAGCTATTAATCCTTTTAATATATATGTTACTCACTTCATTAATTAGTATTACCATTAAGTTATTAACATTGATCAACTGTCATTTTGCCTTTGGCCAAGTACCAGTCTGCAGAATGTGTCTCTTCTCGGATTCTCCCGCAGAGATTTTAATTTGAGTTCTCTGACTCTCAGCTGCAGATTCAGAATCTCCCGCAGCTAAATTAATGGTAACATAGGAATTAATTCAAAATCTCCTGCAGCTAAATTAATGGTAACATAGGAATTAATTCAAGATCTCCCACAGAGATCTCCAATTTCTAAAATTAAATCCAAAACTCCCGCAGAGAGTCTTGGAAAAATGTTCCATATTCTGCAGACTGGCCCTTTGGTAGGGTCATCATGTCATGTCATGCAGGCCAAGTAATAAAGCATGTCCAAACTCGCCATTTTAATGGCGAGTTTATGACAGTTATTTTGAGCCCTTCAAATGCAAATGGCGAGTTTTATCTATTTTTCTCCTATGCTACAAAGTTATTTTGGAGAGAATTTATGAAAATTTGATCATTTTGGAGAGAATTTGTTGAATTTTGGAGAGATCTGGAGAGACAAATGGCAAGTTTATGAGACATACTATTTTACTTGGCATGCAGGTAAATTGCGGCACACCCAGTCTGCAGAATGAGTCTCTTCTCCCGCAGAGATTTTATTTTGAGAGACAGTTACTCTCTGACTCTCAGTAGCAGATTCAGATTCTCCCGCAGCTTAATTAATGGTAACATAGGAATTAAATCTAAATCTCCCGCAGCTAAATTAATGGTAACATAGGAATTAATTCAAGATCTCCCGCAGAGATCTCCAATTTCTAAAAATTCAATCAAAAACTCCCGCAGAGAGTCTTTGAAAAATGTTCCATATTCTGCAGACTGGCGGCACACTGACTAACTGCGGCCTCTTACAACAGAAGCATCATAATTCAAAACACACTTTAGAAACTCAAATTAATGGATTATAGCATGTGACTGCATGCACTTCGGTTCAGAATGTTTTAGACTCTCTTGAGAGGGGCGCAATTAAAAATTAAAGGGCCGCAATTTACCTGCGTGACCTTAGCTAATCTAACTAGGGTCAAGCTAGTCTGGAAAAATAGGTGTTTTCTGATGAACTAATTACTCTGTTGGAGTTTTACAGACTTAAAAATTAATGGTAAATTGCCAAAAATTGTATAATCCGCAGCATTTAGCATATAGAATTCATCTGTTAGCCCAAGTAATAAAGCATGTCCAAACCCAAGTAATAAAGCATGTCCAAACTCGCCATTTTAATGGCGAGTTTGTGACAGTTATTTTGAGCCCTTCAAATGCAAATGGTGAGTTTTTTTCTATTTTTCTCCTATGCTACAATGTTATTTTGGAGAGAATTTATGAAAATTTGATCATTTTGGTGAGAATTTGTTGAATTTTGGAGAGAGCTGGAGAGACAAATGGTGAGTTTATGAGACATACTATTTTCCTTGGGTCCAAACTCGCCATTTTAATGGCGAGTTTGTGACAGTTATTTTGAGCCCTTCAATTGCAAATGGCGAGTTTTATATATTTTTCTCCTATGCTACAATGTTATTTTGGAGAGAATTAATGATAATTTGATCAATTTGGAGAGAATTTATTGAATTTTGGAGAGAGCTGGAGAGGCAAATGGTGAGTTTATGAGACATACTATTTTACTTGGCAGTGTTAGCCTAAGCAGTTTTCCAGACTGGGGGTCAAGCAGGGATTGCGGCCCACTGGCACTAACTAACTGCGGCCCCCTCTAACCCAATCTGTATTCCCCTTTGAAAATAATATTCTGGCAAAGTCAGTGGATTTTTAGCTATTTATTCCTATGTTACCATTAATTTTCGGTAGATAAATTGGGAAAATGTTGGTGGATCAGCCAATTATTGGAAATTTATGGTCGATTTTTTCAGCTTTTTGAAAAAGTCAGTGGGATTTTTTGCATCAAATACAGACTGGCCTCTAACAACACTACAGAAATGTCATAGCTTTAAAACACTCGTTAAAAACAAAGTAATAAATTATACTTTATAAGTTATAGCATGCACTGCGTACATAATGCGGCCCTAGTTTCAGAGAATGTTCATTGAGTCGCCTATATATCTTTTTTTTTCAAAAATAAGTCAACAAAAATTAGTAATGCAGTCGGCAGTTGTCAAAATTTAATTCCAATTTTGAAAGTCGACAATCGTATATACGGACAATACCTATATTATTATACCTACCTAATTATCAAAAGTAAATATACCTTAATATATAATTGAGAGCTTATCAGCCAATCAGAGAGAGGCATATAACTGATACCAGTCAATCACAGAGAGCCTGAGAGAGGCATACTTTCTTTCATAGTTATTCATTTTTTTTTTTCAATAATTAGTCAGAGAGCATGAAATTAAAATGACAAGTAGTGACCACATGTCCACATCATTCATAACAAAATAACACTGAAAACAGAAAACTGATATACAATTTGAATTATACATCGTGGAGCGTGCCATATCAAAACAAAATGGCCATTCTGGATAATACCTTAGGCTAACAGATGAATTTTAGAGGCTAAATGCTGCGGATTATACAATTCCCATTAATTTATTACTGTATTTTAAGGTTTGCTAAGCTCCAACAGAGAGATTAATCCATCAGAAAAGACCATTTTTTCCAGAGTTGCTTGTTATTTACTTTTTTTCAACTTATTTCACTCCTCAAAAGTCACCAATATACTGGCTACTTTGTCCATACTTTGAAATATGGTGGGCCTACAATTTAAATTTTGAATTAATTCCTATGTTAATCAAGTTAATGTTCCAATGTTAAGTTTGGCTTGAAATTTTAAAAAATAAACCAAAATTGGCTTGGCAGCTTGGCTTAGAATTTTTCTGAAATTTTGCCTCAAAAATTGACTTTCAGTTTGCCAGCCTCTTAAACATGGTAGGGTAGGAGGTCTGGGAAGGCCAGTCTGCATTTTGTGCATAAGATGATAAGAACCTTCTAACATTTTCCAAAAGTGAAAGATCCATAATTTTTCCATTAATTACATAATAAATTTTCATGTAAAATTAATCACCAAAAATTAATGGTAATGTCTATTTTGGATATTTAAAGGCAGGAAAGTTACCAGTTTAATGAGAAAATGGATCCAGGCAGCCTGATGATGATGTTACCATATCTTATTTTAAGATACTTTAATAAAGAAATTTGATTTATTTACTTGTTACTTACAGGTTTTCAACTTATTTCACGGCCTCAAGTCGCCAGTAAACTGACGACTTTGTCCATACTTTGAAACATGGGGTAACATAGGAATAATTTAATAAATAGCTAAAAATGGCTGACTTTGCTAGAATAGGTATTATTTTCAAATGGGAAAAAATTCTATTCTACCATCAAGTCGGTGGAAATGTAGAATTTTCAATTTCCCATCAAATATAGTGTGGTAGGAATTAGGAAGGTACATTTGCCTGATAATAAAGCATGTCCAAATTTGCCATTTTAATGGAGAGTTTATGACAGTTATTTTGAGCCTTCCAGTGCAAATGGCAATAAATATCTAATTTTCTCCTCTGCTATAATGTTATTTTAAAGAGAATTAATTGTAATTTGGTTATTTTGGAAAGTAATTTGGTGTCCTTTGGAGAGACAAATGGAGAGCTTATTAGCCATACTATTTTACTTAGTACATTTGTAGTTTATTTCTGATACCCACCCGGCCAGGTCATTAAAAAATCATCATGAATCATGAAGTGAGCAGTAAAACAAACTACTAGAATTAAAATAGTTTGGTTCCTAAACTTTCCAATTGTCTCTCCATTTCTCTCCAAATGGAGCTAAATTTCTCTCCAAAATGATTAAATTTTCATAAATTCTCTCCAAATCAACATTGTAGCATAGGAGAGAATTAGATATTTCTCTCCAAATGTAATTAAAGTCTTGAATTTACAATCATAAGCTCACAATTATATTGGCGAGTAAAGACATGCTTCATTACCTGGCATGATTTCTCTTCAAATGGGACTGAATATCTGATTCTCTCCAATTCCAAAATGATGAAATTTTCATACATTCTCTCCAAAATAAAAGTTAAAGAATAACATTGAAACATACTTTTTAAACATAGCATAAAATGAAATGTTTCGTAAATATATTGATGAATAAGGACATACTGTATTACCTAATATTTTCTAGCGGATACAACAAACTATTTAAACGTTAAACAGCTTCATATCTTCAGATTAGTCGCAAAGGGTCAACAGTCATGTGCAATGGCCTCCCATTATGTGTGGATGTGCTATCAATCTTTGATCTATCCTGTGTATATTTCCTCTAAAACTTCAAAATAAGGATCCCTATAATTAAAGTCGATGAGAAAAAATTTACCAAATGAAACATACAACAAAAGGTCACCATTTCCAAAACTTCCCTGGAAACATTTTCATTTTCAAGTTAAAAGAGACAGTTAAAAAGGAAAAAATTATTACTATATATTACTATTACTATAGCTATACAAATTGTAATAGAAATGACACTTATTCAGTTTGGTCTGAGATTACTACCATTGCAAATTATAATCACATCTCACTACTCTGATCTTGAATAGAGGTACTATCTCTTGGAACTGGGACAAAGAGACTGAAAACTTGTATATATGCTGATAAATTGTTCTTTGAAATTGTTATAAATGTCTCGTATTCTGCAGACTGATGTTTGGTTATCAATGTGACAATTTTTGATTCCTAATATCAATATCTACCTTCCTATGGAATTAATCAGAATGTGTCAGGTGCCTGGCAGACTGACTTTAACCACTTAAGAAAAATGGATCTCATCTGGTGAAATGATTTCTCTGTTAGAGCTGTGTGGACTTTCAAAAACAGTAATTTAATAGTGTAAATTTTAAGATCCATACTATTTAAACTTGAAAAATACTAAAATTCATCTGTTGGCTTGAGGAATCTCACATGAACCTGTCAGAATAAATTGGTTACCCAATTGTAATTAATAATCTTTTTGATTTAGTAATTGTTTTTTGGTAAAAATTGACATTTGGAATAGCCATCTTAATCAAGTGATCTGCAATAATATTTGAAAATAAGGAAATTGACTTTTGAGTTATGTTATATATTAAATTTTAGATATTCAGTATAAAGATATTTAAATCAATTTTTAAATCTACTAAAGATGTTTACCATTTTTTTGGTGTAAACAATAAGCTAATTAAATTTGCATGCTAGCTATTTTCTACCTACAAACAGAAATTTTTTTATGAATCCATAACATGTTTCTGCAGACTTCAACCTGTTTCCAGTCTGACAGAATTCCTGACATTAATTTACTGATTCTAATTAATGTAATTTTATTTTTTAATTTGAGAATTAATTCTAAATCCAATTTAGACCAAGTGAAGAAGTAGACTTCAGAATATATATTCTTCAAAATTCAAATTTTGATACATTTTCTCTTAACTCAACATTGTAGGATTTATAGCATTGATGAAAAATAATTCTCATGAAGTTACTTTCTCCCATTCTATCTGTTAAAAAACTTTGCCGATTAATTCATAGGATTTTCACACTGTGCTAAATTTATTATAAAAAGATACAATCCTACATAAATAAAACTATATTGATATTGGTAATATTTATTCACAGAAGTTTACCTAGTGATAATGTGAATTAAAGTAGATACCATCATATATAATTTTGTTGACCTGTCTCCACATTCCTCATATTTTTTAGATTATTTAAGATTCGTCGAATTTTGTCCTTTTTTCTATTTAATTTATACCATTAAAAATATTTAGATCTATTTCTTTTGCTCCAAAAGAAATGTTCTAACAACTGGCTTTCAGTTTCTTGAATGCTGTATTTCATTTTTTCAATTATAGGTGTACCTGGTGTGTGTGTGTATATGACCAATTTATGATGATAGCTAATGAGTTGTTGAAGATGGTGAAGAAATAATTAATTTAATATTCAGTTTGGCTGTCAATAAGTTGATAATGTTTAGATAAATTTTTTATCTCTTGTCAATCTTGAATATTATTAAAATGCATCTGGTATCTGTGCCAAAGCGATATTGACCTCTGCTTTTTGAGAGAATTGATATCTGGTATTCACCATTAACTTGATATCAGTACATCACTGTGAATTTAAGATTTCAAATTATTGTTCGCATCTGTATACATGAATGCTAATTATGGTTTTATGTGAATGCAAAATTCGATAAGTTTGTCAAATCCCATTGTTACGAATTTAGAAACAATTTACACTCTGCTTTCAAGCTACCTAGTGACGTCAATAAAGTTAGAACTACATATATCATACGGTACGAAAAACTGAAATTGATTTTTTAGATTGTACAACAAAATAACCAGTATAGCACCAGTTTGGCCTAGTTATAAAAGTTAGGACAAGAACGAAAAATCAATAAAAACAACAGCTTTTATTTCAGCAACTAGTGAATTCTGTAGATTTTTCCTACTGTTTGGTCCAAAGGAAATATGAAAGATGATGTTGAGTGGATTGTTTGATGCCTTGAAGACTGCTCACAAAAAATAACTACTCTCATAGTAATATTGGTTTTATTTTAATGTTTTCTGTTTAAAAACCCATCTTATTAGTTAATATCACTGAGCACTGATTAGTTATCTAAAGAGGAGGTAAACTATAATCGAACTAAAAGATACGAAAGAACACCTTCATATTCTACCACGGTCACTGAGTATTAACTTATTCAACACCAATTGTTTCATTGCACTGGTTCGTAGTGTCTGCTATACGAAACAGAGACCAATTCCTCAATTTGCTTCAGAAGCTTCATCTTGCTGAATCGAACCTAAACTGCTCTCCTACAACTGACTTCGTCACAAATATGGAGATAGTGGATGTTTTTTCTGTGGTTGACTCGTCCAGAGTCAAATCTGAACCACTGAGTGGATGAAGATATCATTCAATCTGCCTTTCAATGAATATTTAAACAATAACAGGGTTAGTTGAGGACTCCACTCTGTCTTTAACCTGACTATTTGTAACTACTAACTAAAAGTCTTAAACCCTGCTCACCCACGTCCCTAATAGTGTATTAGAGAAACATTACTTAACTCAAGCGTTTCATAATTCTGCAACTCTTACCATCTTGTGATGTACAAAACTGAAACTGGTGTTTCCAACATGTTTTAACCAGTTGGAAAGAAGAGAAACACTGCGTTACAAACTATCTGCTTATGGGCAGTAAGCAGTACCTGTACAGTGTTTTGAAATAGATAACTGCGACATGATTTAGTAGACTTATTGTGATCATTGAAACTCTATATATATAGTATATACATATACAGGGTGACTCACAAAAAAGTGTATATTTCAACAACTATTGGAGGTACAGTTTTCTTTCAAGTATCATTTTGTTTGTTGAACCCTTTTCCATACACAGTTAAATTTGTTCAAATATCATCGACTTAATTGATGGATGATGGAAATTGTCAGAAAACGGACAATGAAGTAACATTAAAAATATCTTTATTAGACAAAATCCCCATTAATAAAAACAGATTTATTTCTAGGTTTTAAGAATATTCATAAAACTATTCCTTTTTTTTAAATAATGACAATCTGGAGTACAAAATGAAGGCACAAGTTTAAATTTGCTGAACAAAATTGATTTTGTTCGATCTGTCTTCAGACCACAGCTTGTTAAAATATAGACTTGTGCCTTTCATTTTTGAACTTAAACACTTTTCTCAAGATTGTCAATATTTTATAAAAGGGATAGTTATATGAATATTCTTGAAACCCAGAAATAAATCTGTTTTTATTAACTGGTATTTTGTCTAGTAAATATACATATTTTTAATGTTCGAACTTTTTCATTGTCCGTTTTCTGACCATTTGCACCACCCATCAATTGAGTCGTTGTTATATTCACAAAAATGATTTAAAATCTATAAAAATTTGAGTGAATGGAGAAGGTTTCAACAAACAAAATGATACTTGAAAGAAAACTGTACCTTCAATAGTTGTTGAAATATACGAACTTAAATTTGGGTACACTTTCTTTTGTGGGTTACCCTGTATATTTCAATAGTGAAACTCGGCATATGCCTCCCTCCCATGTCTTCTGTTTGTTTAAAGAATCTGCAACTTGATGTAAGGAATTTGAGAAACGCGCTACACCGAAAGTTGCTCTGTATAGATGAAGTTTAAGACATTTTAATGATTTCATCGTAGCTGTGTTGCACTGCGAATTACCCTCTCTTTTCATTAATCCCGAAACTACTTATGGGTTGTCTACAAACTTTCCACCAACCAATGGGAATAGAATGAACGAATTAACATAACCTCAATGTCCTTAACCTTAATACATCATTAATTTACTTAAACTAAAAGGCAAATAAGTGTGAAGAAATACGCTATTTATTTAATCAAACTAAATACTTTTTTTACAGTCTCGGTTTTTCTCGACCAAAAAGAGAGAACCTCGATGTATCGGAAATGTTATTCTCAAAAACACTATGGTACTAAATGTTTCCGGGAGGGATTTCACAAACTCCGAAGATATAAGTATTCTCTAAAACTTTGAATTAAATTTTGCTGACCACCAAAAATAATGATCCAAAGAAAAGAATTATTATTCCCTATTTCATTCCGAAATGATTACCTTCAAATAAACAATTCCATTGAAGGTTTTCTATGGACATTATATATTTGCGATCTAATATTGGTACTGAATTAGAAGAAAGAGAAACTACTTGTTTCTATTCATAAATAATAGATATACATTTCAATATCAATCAGATGATAAACATGAAACCTACAATATACACGAATTTCTTTTTATTTCACTTGGGGTAGTTACTGAATAATTTTCGAATCGCTGTTAGACAGTAAATATCGGTTCGATAAATCATGCCGCCAGTCTCGTTCGAATCATCGGTTTTACCTCCGAAAACTCATGTGTCCATGCTACCCTCGCGCCTTTTCTTTCAGTGTCTCTCTGGACTCCTCAGTGAGAGGGTGTGTGTGCGCCTGTCTCTTCCTCTCTCACGATATGCGCAGTCTTCTCACGTCTACTTACTTATTAAGAACCTCTGAAGTGTCTATTCAATTCACATCAACTGACTTACTGTCAATGAGGAAGTGGTGGCTTTAACTATTTAAATGGTACTAAAGATGCTGTGTTTACGGGATTTCATCTCTGTTCTGAGATTCAGATGTTCGAATTCGTTGTTTCAACTACACTTAAGAAAAAAATTTCAATATAGGATTGTGTACATAGAAGTTTTAAAACATCTAGGGGACATTTATAAATTATTAAATTCGAATCTTCAATTTTCTTTTGCAATATTTTAGGGTCCATTATAAAAACATGAACACAGTGAATTTGTGTGACAATAAACAGTGTTTTTGAAGTGTCTAGTAGGTACCATTTGGCTGTGTACCAAAACATCCACCTTTCTTATTTGCTTATAAATAACTTCTGTGAATACCCACACAATGTTCGCACTAATGTTAGTAACGAACATTCCTCCATTGAAAAATATATTCTAGAAATATTATATTGAAAAAATTTGCATTATATAATTTTGCAATCAAAATAACGTTTTCATAATAAATATTTTTTTATATGTATATTTTCTTTCTAAATTATGAATGAAACTGAACTAAAATTTCATAAATTAAAAAAATATAATATTGAAAAAGTTTCAATACTTGTTCCCTGTTTCCAGATATTTCTTGTGGTGGTGTGAATTAAATAGTTAATTTCTATAGAAACTCGGCAGTGATTTAGGCTGAAAATAATTACAATGGTAGAACTTTTCCACCGGTATGTTCTCTTTCAATAACCTGTGGCCCATGGGGAGCCTTTCGGGGGGTGGGGGGTTGAGAGGAAGAACTTCCCCCAACCTAGAGCCTCCCACCCCCGATCTACTGACCCCCGACTCTCCTCCAAATGGCGGGGGGTTGCTTTTGGCTACCTCCGGTATTTCTCCGTTCACGTGGGGTGGAAGATCCTCCACTACGAGGTTGGTGGGGAGGGGGGGGGGAGTTGTGACGTCAGAGTTAAGACGGGGGAGGGGGTTGGTGTTTATATCACGTGAAAGTATAGTTTGGAAATATTAACAAAGTTCTAGTTTAAGGTAATTAAAGTGAAGAAAGCTATTTATATTCGCTACCTATTTGCCATCATGTACGACAAAGGACAATTATTTTCTTTTATATCAAATAACGAAGTCATATGAATTTTATTTGAGTTTATTTTTAATCAATATTAAATATCACTAACAAATATATACCGTAACAAATTCTATAAGGATAGTTTATATATTTAGGTTATTTTTTAATGAAACGAACTTGACCCCATTCTCCTTTGAAATTATTTACAACATTTCTAAAGCAAGGTGTCGTTATTTGGACTGGGGCCCGCACACCATCACCAAAATAGAACTAAAAACAAACAAACGTATAGCTATCAACGAAAAAAATTGCTTTTAAATAATGGGTATACTTAAATAAAATTTAATTAACGTATCAAATACTGTTTAATTGAATTTAATGAAAGATTTGAATAAATTTATATTACGGTTACTTATTAATGAATATACATATAACTCTGAATAAAGATGTATTAACTTAAAATAAAGTGCTCTAGCTTCTCATAGTATCAGTCGATATGTAATTTAACCAATAGTAATTGAATAATGATTATAATGATATAGCGTACAGAATTGACGAACTTTAGCAAGGCTTGTATGTTAAATTTGACACTAGTGCCCGTTTATTTCCTTTTAAATCATTTATTAGAAATCGTATTCAAGCCACCAGCTGATCGCCTGATTTAGGATTAATTTCCTGATCGAACTTAAAATATGCCATCGAAGTAAAACAGATACGAACTAATAAAAACTAAATAATTAAATAAAGAAGATACAAGCTAAATATGATAAATTACAAACTTATAGAAACTAAGTATAAACGAAACAAATGAAATAGTGAAGATGCAAATGAAATATTGCAGATGCAAATGAAATATTGCAGATGCAAATGAAATATTGCAGATGCAAATGAAATATTGCAGATGCAAATGAAATATTGCAGATGCAAATGAAATATTGCAGATGCAAATGAAATATTGCAGATGCAAATGAAATATTGCAGATGCAAATGAAATATTGCAGATGCAAATGAAATATTGAAGATGCAAATGAAATATTGCAGATGCAAATGAAATATTGCAGATGCAAATGAAATATTGCAGATGCAAATGAAATATTGCAGATGCAAATGAAATATTGCAGATGCAAATGAAATATTGCAGATGCAAATGTAATATTGAAGATGCAAATGTAATATTGAAGATGCAAATGTAATATTGAAGATGCAAATGTAATATTGAAGATGCAAATGAAATATTGAAGATGCAAATGAAATATTGAAGATGCAAATGAAATATTGAAGATGCAAATGAAATATTGAAGATGCAAATGAAATATTGAAGATGCAAATGAAATATTGAAGATGCAAATGAAATATTGAAGATGCAAATGAAATATTGAAGATGCAAATGAAATATTGCAGATGCAAATGAAATATTGCAGATGCAAATGAAATATTGCAGATGCAAATGAAATATTGAAGATGCAAATGAAATATTGAAGATGCAAATGAAATATTGAAGATGTAAATGAAATATTGAAGATGTAAATGAAATATTGAAGATGCAAATGAAATATTGAAGATGCAAATGAAATATTGAAGATGCAAATGAAATATTGAAGATGCAAATGAAATATTGAAGATGCAAATGAAATATTGAAGATGCAAATGAATTATTGAAGATGCAAATGTAATATTGCAGATGCAAATGAAATATTGAAGATGCAAATGAAATATTGAAGATGCAAATGAAATATTGAAGATGCAAATGAAATATTGCAGATGCAAATGAAATATTGCAGATGCAAATGAAATATTGCAGATGCAAATGAAATAGCAAGGAATCAAATGAAATATTAAAGAATAAAGATACAAATGAAATACCAGTCTATAAATACTAAAGGAAAAGTAGAAGACACAGACTAATAAAAAAAGGCACGTTGCCCTTTATTAGAGATATCGCTACGTATAAATCTCTTACCGGCCATATCTTCACATTTCTTTAGCTAATTAATATTAATCACGTGTGTTACCAAAGGAAATAGATATGAACTAACTAAGACTACTTATGACGTTATGCCCTCACACTCAAATGGTGTAAATGTTATCAACTTATTTAATTCTTATTAATTTGCTACAATGGAAAATTTTACTTGATAAAGTTAGATAACTCTAACGGACTATCGAACCATTTTTTTGAATACAGTTACTAGGTATCGGTAGCTACTCGCTATATCGGCAATTTTTTAGCTATATGTGTTGGTATCGGATCCAAAAATTAATATTCTTTACATTCAATTTCTTGCTAAAAAATATTGCTATATCGGTATCGGAATATCGGTGATTTTTAGGTATCGGTATCGGCATATAACCAATAACAAGTATTTGTATTAATTATGTTATCGGTACAGTCCTATTTTTTTGTTTATTCTACCTTATTACCATTAATGTATGATTATTTTAACGAAACAGGTTCATGAAAACTGCAAAAATAGTAAATTCCTAAATAAATGATAACCTAATAGAATAGATGTGACAGAAGTACAGGGTGATTCACCGAAGTGTGGACTAGAAATTTAATTCATTTTAACCATTTATCGATTACTAATCCTGCTTCTTCCTCGTATTTACCTTAAGAATATTTCTAAATATTAGTTAGAAGTGTGGTCCATCTTGAGATGGACCACACTGTATCTCATCCCACATTGGAACTACTGAAGCTAAATCTAACAGAATATTTGAAAGAATTGGACCTTGCGTGCGATTTGGGTACATGTTTTCCTTAGTCTCCATCGCCTTATAAAATAAAAATGATATGACTATTAAACTTAATGGTGCATTTAAGATAGAAAATATACTTTTAGTTTGATTTACTAATTGTTTTCATGTTCCTTCGAATATATTAATTAGAAGACTTCGACAGTTAGGTCAATCAACCTGCACAGTGTGCACAGCTATATGTTATGTCTAATATTTAAATTTGTTATATTATTTTTAATAAATATTTATACTTTATGGATTTAAATCACAGCTTCCTTATGATTTTCAATTAATTAATTTTGTGATCGTATTTATTATTTCATTTAAGAACAACAGTATATGCTTATCCTTTTCCTATCATAACGAAGTTATGTTATCTGTTTCGCTGAAGTACAGCACTCAAGATAAAGTATAGTTGGAACCTCTTTGTACTTACCTGAATGATTAACTTGGTAGTTATTTTACCTAGCAGTCAAACCTAGCAGACTGCTCTTTATTTTTCAAACAATTGTATCTCATAAATTATTAATGGTAGATACTTCATTTTTTAAACATAATAATGTTTAAAAGTTCGTATCCATGATACCTGCAGGTATCATGGATACGAAATAAAATGCCCGATAGAACCTTAGAGTTTGTAGCTGGTGATTGTGGCACTAACTGCAGTTCATTAGAACTGTTGATAACAGTCAAGGTGCATGAATGCATCTGTTGATTATATGCACCTTGATGTGCATTGGGGCTGTTTGTGTCACTGATGGTAGGTACTGCGTGCGCACTACCCCTTACTATTCACCATCATCACTGAGAACTTCTAGTACAGTGCCTCTGATTGTTAAACTTTAAATTTAATGTATACTTTTTGCATTTTATTATTCAAATTTTTATTAATTATTAATTAGAAGTAAAGCCTTTTATAAAAATAACTCTAAGTGGTGGATAGATTCTTTATTGTATTTAATTTTCAATTTGTCTAGTTTATTATTGGACATTTTATTATCGGTTTTTTTAAATTTGTAACTATTTAATTGTAACATTTAATTTTATTGATTTAAATCTGTTAACTTTGTAGAGGTTCTCTAATCACTCCTTTTTTATTTTCTCAATTTAAATACAGTTAATACTATTAGCAAATAAACGATGCACATCATTAAAGTAACTCTACTTGGAATTAAAGAGATGTTCATTGTGTGAATGACCAAGTACTATTACGTTTCTAAGGTCAGTAACTGCGTTCTCTCGATATCATTGCAGTGAATTATTCCTACAAAGGGTATCACCAGGTAAATTTTCACTAAATGATCCAAACAACGTGTTGCGCTGTCTCTTTGCATTGGCTATCATTTGTTCTAAGTCACAAAAAACGAATTCTTTTAAAATTGAGAGCAATTTCAGTTGATATATTATCCATAATGATGTAGTAATTATTTAATTAGAGCTAATATATGGATAATACAAATTTGATGGGTAAGTTCAGAGTTCTACCTTTTGATCATTTATAAAAAACTATTCGATAATTAAATTTTAACTCCTTGTTTAAATTGGTATCCATGATAACAGCAGGTGTCACGAGTCAATTAAAACAACGAATCTATACTAATAATTTCCCTCGTGTGTTTATTTATTTGGTGTCCGCTTTTACACGACGGGTATTAAACATGAAGAATGTAACTATGATACGCATGCACGGGAATATATTGATATGAAATTTAAATTTCTTTGTTTTTATTCAATTTTTAGATGTTTTTATCTATGAAAAAATGATCAGTTTATGCAGAAAAATGAAATTTATTTGTATTCACTATAAAACCTAAGAACAGGTAATAAATTACTATTGAAGACCCGTTATGTTTAACGGGAAAATACACTAGTCGAATAATAATTAGCATATAGTTTTTGTAGATCGAAAATGTTATTCCGTCCGATATTTCCGAACTTACCCGACTTTTTTTAATTTGAAATAACTCCTATTTACTTGTTATTTCTCTACCGGTCTAAACAGTGACCCAATATCTAACTACCTAACTAAAGTGTCAGTTAGGTTCAGCAGTGAATTTCACTGTAACAGTCACGGCAAAGAAAGTGAAGCAACCAGTAGGTCACTGTTACTCATCACTGCTATAGGTTACTAGGGTTGTGACAATATGCTTTATATCATAGATATTTAGAATATCATAGAAGAATTAAAATGGTTTGTTGTCGAATACTATACACCGCTGCTGTAGAGCGATATAATGTTCTTTAATTCTTTCAGTCTATAATAATTTTGTGATATATGATTTATATAGCATATTGTCACAACCCTACGGATCACTGTCTTCTAAAAGTTTAAACTGTCGTACTAATTGTACGGCAATTATTTTACTGTGTTGCTTACTAATTTTTACAATTATTACTGTCGTGCTTTTTTTGTGCTAGCCAGGGAAAGAACTTTCCCGCACCTTTGCCCTCTATTTGGTCGTCTGGTTAATATTGAAAATGAAATAACAAGTTTCAGTCTAAGTATTATTTTGAACGTCTTTTTTTATTTTCATGATTTGAATTGAGCATCTTCAGTGAAAGAACCGTTAGCAGTTGTCAATAAATCAACAGTAAAAGCTTACGTTTTGGTACTGGTTCAGTATACCGATTGGTGCTGGTCTACTGGCACTGGTTCACTAGCTGTTGGTACCCCCCCCTTTCGGTCCCTTTAAATCTCAATATAGTGACCTTGGTTCACATCTTCATGGCTAGACTCGATGCCTCTCTACTTCTATATAGCCACAGAAACAAATACACTCTTGAAATAGTTAGTTAGTTCACTTTTAAAAATAAGTAGGTTATTAAATCACTTGGTTTACTAATGTTCACATTAATTACTGGTTCACTCGTATAGATATTATTGACATTGGGTTACAACTAGAGACCTCATCTTGGTTTACAATCTCCTTATTTGTAAACCTCTTACAGGTAATTCAATCTTAGTCAGTGTACATGCCTGTCAATTAAAACGTGTGCTCAACACTATATGTGATATTAGTCATATTACTATATACTAAGTTTCCCGTTAATAATAACGTGTGCTCAACACTATATGTGATATTAGTCATATTACTATATACTAAGTTTCCCGTTAATAATAACGTGTCCTCAACACTATATGTGATATTAGTCATATTACTATATACTAAGTTTCCCGTTAATAATAACGTGTCCTCAACACTATATGTGATATTAGTCATATTACTATATACTAATTTTCCCGTTAATAATAACGTGTTAAAATTGATTAATGAAATAGTCAGTGAATTTAACATTTAATTATTTAATTTATTTTAGCATTCCTGACCCGTAGACTGAGATTTAACTCAAGTTGTCAAAAATACCGACAAATGAAATAAAAAGGTGTGCAGTGTTCATTTTGGTAACATTTATTGCTGCGACATATCGATTCAATAACTAGGTATAATTATTCTTTATATTTCAATTTTGACACCATGCAATATATTAATTAATTAACGTGTTAACATAAAAGAGGGCAACAAGAAGATAAGGTTTATTATAATTGATAACATCTCTATGTAGTATCTTTTGATATGTAACGTTAGAGTACACAGTGTTAATAGGTGCGAACATATATTTACTCTACACTTGGATATTGAAATTGGAAATTTACACATCCATTGATTTTGAAAACTCAAAAACAGAACTGGTTTAGATGAAGGAATAAATATGCTAATCCTATTCACATCTTTATTTTAATAGAACTAGTTGATAGAACTTTTATTTTGATAGGATTGCGTCCCATGTCGTTTTTTAACGCTACTTGCAGTTTTAGAGGATAGCGCTAGGGTAATGCTCTTCAACTACGAGGTCTTAGATTTTGTGTTAATTAGGCTTCATTTACTATCACCTCTTCATTTTCCTCTTCTATCCGTGAGTGCAGTCACCGGTGCTTGTGTCCCTTTTCAAAGCATTTTTTCACGGAGTAGCTTTTCTGCATCCACAAGCTTCTCGGCGATTGGTTGTAGGTGACTTAGATCTTGTAGCCAATTGCCTGTTCGATTGCTTCTTCAGATGCTCAAATTTTCCTCTTGTCATTGAAAATGTATTCGTAAGTTTTGCAGACGTTGAACCTTCTTTTCGGGTTTGTTAGATTATTCCGATAGTTCGTACATTTGTTATTTATAATATGAATATACTGGTGTCACTGTGAGTGTTTGTATACTTCAATAGTTTTAACACTTATCTTATTAAAGAAACAGTCTTTAAGAATTTATCGGAGAAAGTGGTGTACGGGAATATGTAACTGTACCTACAGTATTGTGTAACTTCCATCAAAATGTTACGATTCTTTGAATTTTTTTTTCATCACTAGTTATGACTCTTCACTCTACCACTGTAGTTATGATTCTTCACTTCACCACTGTAGTTATGATTCTTCACTTCACCACTGTAGTTATGATTCTTCACTCCACCACTGTAGTTATGATTCTTCACTTCACCACTGTAGTTATGACCCTTCACTCCACCACTGTAGTTATGATTCTTCACTTCACCACTGTAGTTATGATTCTTCACTTCATCACTGTAGTTATGACCCTTCACTCCACCACTGTAGTTATGATTCTTCTTTTCACCACTGTAGTTATGATTCTTCACTCCACCACTGTAGTTATGACCCTTCACTCCACCACTGTAGTTATGACCCTTCACTCCACCACTGTAGTTATGATTCTTCACTTCACCACTGTAGTTATGATTCTTCACTTCACCACTGTAGTTATGATTCTTCACTCCACCACTGTAGTTATGATTCTTCACTCCACCACTGTAGTTATGACCCTTCACTCCACCACTGTAGTTATGACCCTTCACTCCACCACTGTAGTTATGACCCTTCACTTCACCATTGTAGTTATGACCCTTCACTTCACCACTGTAGTTATGACCCTTCACTTCACCACTGTAGTTATGACCCTTCACTTCACCACTGTAGTTATGACCCTTCACTTCACCACTGTAGTTATGACCCTTCACTTCACCACTGTAGTTATGACCCTTCACTTCACCACTGTAGTTATGACCCTTCACTTCACCACTGTAGTTATGACCCTTCACTTCACCACTGTAGTTATGATTCTTCACTCCACCACTGTAGTTATGACCCTTCACTCCACCACTGTAGTTATGACCCTTCACTCCACCACTGTAGTTATGATTCTTCACTTCACCACTGTAGTTATGATTCTTCACTTCACCACTGTAGTTATGATTCTTCACTCCACCACTGTAGTTATGATTCTTCACTCCACCACTGTAGTTATGACCCTTCACTCCACCACTGTAGTTATGACCCTTCACTCCACCACTGTAGTTATGACCCTTCACTTCACCATTGTAGTTATGACCCTTCACTTCACCACTGTAGTTATGACCCTTCACTTCACCACTGTAGTTATGACCCTTCACTTCACCACTGTAGTTATGACCCTTCACTTCACCACTGTAGTTATGACCCTTCACTTCACCACTGTAGTTATGACCCTTCACTTCACCACTGTAGTTATGACCCTTCACTTCACCACTGTAGTTATGACCCTTCACTTCATCACTGTAGTTATGACCCTTCACTTCACCACTGTAGTTATGACCCTTCACTTCACCACTGTAGTTATGACCCTTCACTTCACCACTGTAGTTATGAACCTTCACTTCATCACTGTAGTTATGACCCTTCACTTCACCACTGTAGTTATGACCCTTCACTTCACCACCTTCTGTCTGGGAAAGTGAACATCACGACTGTTTTTCACTGCAGTCTGCCATGTGTTCTCCATTTCTTTGGCAGTAATTAACATCAGTACGATGCCTTGTTGTTACTCTCTTTAGATGACAAAATGTAAAGCTTTAGAATTCAGTGAATTGCTTTTGGATTTTGAAGATTGTACTTATTGGAATATTATGTCAAGATTGCCTCTATTTATTAATGTTGTAAGTACCATACCTGTGTGGTTCTCTTCTTTACCGTTGTAAGTACCATACCTGTATGGTTCTCTTCTTTACCGTTGTAAGTACCATACCTGTGTGGTTCTCTTCTTTACCGTTGTAAGTACCATACCTGTGTGGTTCTCTTCTTTACCGTTGTAAGTACCATACCTGTGTGGTTCTCTTCTTTACCGTTGTAAGTACCATACCTTTGTAGTTCTCTTCTTTACCGTTGTAAGTACCATACCTGTGTGGTTCTCTTTATTACCGTTGTAAGTACCATACCTTTGTAGTTCTCTTCTTTACCGTTGTAAGTACCATACCTCTGTAGTTCTCTCTATTACCGTTGTAAGTACCATACCTAAGTAGTTCTCTTTACCGTTGTAAGTACCATACCTGTGTAGTTCTCTTTACCGTTGTCCTGTTCACCTGTTGACAGTATCGTTTTATTCTTAGGCTACTGTACACCCTAGCTATTTCCTTCACAGCCTCTTATCCCTGCCAAATAAGTTGATAAGTGTCGAGGTGAAGAAGTTATTAATAACTTAACCCTATCTGCCTCATTTCGTACAGTGACATTTTTTTGCTATACATCAGTAGTTCACCACACGATTTAATATAATTTATTTATTCATTTTCACGGAAGATTTTGACAGGGGGGTTTGAACTGCATTATTTTGTCAGATATTTGTGAAAGGATATAAATGTTTTGATGTAGCCTGTCCATCGTCGGATATTACTAGTCACGGACTTGGTAATTATTAGTGTCGTGGTACAGTGCGCATACAAGGAAGTTACTGTTTCTAATTAATAACATTAGATCTAAGACATAAGGATAAACTACGAAATATCGGTCAGTTTCACATATTCGGTCATATAAGAAGAAACTATTTATTATTTAATCATTTAATTTTTATTTTTATATAGTTTTTTCTTATGACCAAAGATGTAGTACTGACCGATATTTCGTAACATACCCTATTGCTATCAGACCATGTAAATCCAAATCTCAGTTTCCCTTCACTATGTACAAAGGTGTGTTGAATTAAAGAACACCTTTGCTTAATTCAGGCCAATCTAAACCATCAACGATCATTCCCATCTGTTCTCGGAAGTCACGTCTAACCATTCAGATGCAGAAAGTCATATTGGTTTAGTGCCCCCAGGGGCTCTATCTCCCTCTCTATCCGCTAGATGCGTGTGGTGGATGGGAGAATTGACATGGTGAATACGTATTGGTACACATTTGTACCAATACTTGTATTTCTGTATTAGCACTTTAAGTACTGTATTATTTTATCCATATAAATGTTATATCTAAAGGGAAGAGACACTGTTCTATACAGTTTCCGATACTCTACCTATACCAATTAGTTCTATGCGTGTTACTGCTAGAAATTACTTCAGTACATTGTGATGTAGCTATATTCTATACGGTAAGATAACAATCACCAGATGTGAATTAAATATCCGATGAGAATTTCAATTGACTTTATCCTAGTCTAACATGAATTAGTCCACCAAGATACTGGGTATTTTCAATGTTAATTATACTATAGTCATTACTCGTATATTCTTCCTATTTTCTCTGCGCGCTCCCTTACATATACGCTCTCGAACATGGTGTAACTAGAAAAGCGCATTCCTTCGCCACCGCTTATAAATGACATTGACGATCCAATAATCCATGAGTTATAAATGACCTTGACCTTTGACAAGATCGCTTCCAAAATCTAATCAAATTTCAGACCATTTGGATAAATTTTGAGTTATGCGAATAACAAGATGATATACAAGTCAGATCAAAACATAATCTTCCGTAATTTTGCAAAGGTAATTAGTTCAAACTTGTTCTAATAGGTTCATACCATAGCAGTAAAATGGTATTGTGAGGGTAGGCCTGCTTTTTATTGTAGAACTTTATTTTGTATTGATTTCTTACCACCATAATCATATGGTCGCTTGTATATTCCAAGTTGATATTTGTTATCTTAACAAATTCTACACTGTTTTTTAAATAATTAAATTGTTCATATTGTATTTTTCCCCTTTTTTCCACAGTAGCAGCCCGAGAGGTGACACTCAACTGAGGGGCAGTTTAGAGTCTATCAACAGTGCCACCTATGGACAAGGTGAGCACTAACACCATTTGCAGTGAAGTGATGGCACTGATTGAATGCGTCGAGTTACGAATTATCGAACCACTCCATGTTTCCGATCATATAAGAAAAACATTGAATCAATTTTAATTTTAATCTTATTCATGAAAAATGGCTTAATTCAAATTTAAATCTTATTCATGAAAAATGGCTTAATTCAAATTTAAATCGTATTCATGAAGAATGGCTTAATTCAAATTTAAATCGTATTCATGATTTCTGCATGTAACATGGGTATGAATTTTACTTTCAAATTTAGTATCATGGATACGAATTCAATATTTTAAAATTTAGCATCCTTTAGGTATCTTGGATACGTATTAAGCATTTACTTTTATAAATTTAGTGTCCTTTATGCATCATTCATGGATACGAATTGAATATTTATTCAATCTTTATCAATCTCTTAGTATCATGGATACGATATAATTTGTTTAAATTAGTATCATTCAGGTATTATGGATACGAATTGAAGAAAGACTTTTAAAATTGTACAATATCTCTGATTGAAAATGTGAAACTGTTAAACAACTTATAACCTGCAATCACACAGGGTGGCACCACCCCGAAGCTGGGGGAAGTGCGGGGGCTGACAGTTCAGGTAGCAGTGGGGGGAATGGGTTGCCCCCCAGCAGGGGGTCAGGCCTCACCATGAAGGAGTATGACCAGCACCTGGCCAGACTCAATAAGGAGAACTTTGCCCTCAAGCTGAGGATATACTTCATGGAGGAGCAGGGACAGGGGGGCCAGGGGAGCAATGTGGATGTCAGGGTAGGTGATAAAATGGAGAATATTATAATTTAGATAAATATGCATTGATAAGGTAGATGGAGCATTCCAGGACAAGTGGACCAATGGTTAACACCACACCCAATCAGATTTGCATGAAAGTTGGTACTAAGGGTGCTTGTGCCCAAAAAACTCTATTTTGAGAATCTCAGTTCTCTAGCTCTTATAGGTCAAAAGTTATGACCTTGTGAACTATTGAAAAAAAGGGCAAAATGCCTTGACATCACCATTTTTGAAAGGTCATAACTTTCTTATTATTAGACCTAGAACGAAAAATTTAGCATGTTTTTGTTCAGAATAAGCTAGGCAATTTTCATTAAGTGTACAAAATTTTATTATTTTAATTTTTTAAATGAAAAAGGGCACTTACCCTATTTGACCTTGACTTTTTGCCCTTAAAGGCCCCACCTGACAAAAAAATCATTAGAACCAAAATTGTAGATTGACTACTTCGCTATCGGGTAGAAAAATAATATTTACTACTATTAATAGGGATAATGGATATATTTGAGCTGTAACAGACCTGCACTTATTATAATTTACCATTCTCTTGCCTACTCAATAGTTAGTTATCCAGTCAATTATTATCTATGGAAAAACCTACCCCGTTCACGCTAATAAAATACAAGTTTTAATGAATAAAATTTTACGAATTATTTTACAACTCAATCACGTTCCTTTAATTTCAACCAGTAAAATGTTCTTCAGTCTCAAACTTTTAAAATGTGAGGACATTTGTAATTATTTTTTCATTGAAAGTTATTAGATGTGCTTTATATGATGATGTTAGTTTGTTAGGTAGGTATTTTAGTAAGATTTTATCACAGCATGACCATAATACCCGAACTTTTAAATTTATTTTACCTCCAGTTAGACTGGAAATAGAAAATCGGTCTACTATTTTCAAAGCTATCAAGCTTTTTAATGAATCCCCCACTTTTTTAACATTACAAATGTCTAATTATTCTTTAAAAAACTGTACAAAGATTTTATTATGAAAAAATACCGTGATGATTTTATGTAGTAATGATAGTCATTTTTTTAACTAGTTAACTTTTTTCCTACCTTGTATATAACCCCATGTAACTTTTTTAATTATTCTTACTATTCCTGTTTTATACTTCTATCATTCAAGATTTTAACTTTACGAGATTTCTCATTTTATACCATTTGATATTATCTGTAATTTTCTTTGTGTTTAGTTTAATAAATAAAAATAAAAGTAACCCTACGGTAACGTCTTTTCACCAGGTTGAGAACGAGTCTCTGAAGCGTCAGTTGTACGACAAGCAGCAACTGGTGTCACAGGCATCCAGGGCAATGCTCCAAATGGAGGAGGATTTCAAGGAGCAGATGGAGGACATGGAGAGGGAGCACCAACTACAAGCCTCCAAACTCAAGGAGTCTGCTGCCAAGCTCCAAAAGGTGGGGGAGGGGGGTTTCAGTTTTACATTATATAGAAGTTAGGTACTATATGTAAATTTCGTTTATTAGCAATGGCTATTTACTGTAAAAGCTCTGTGAATGTTTATGATAATGAAGAAATGATCAATATAATTAACTGCATTATGCTAATTTCACAAATCAGATTTCTCCAATTTTCTATTATTTTCAAATGTTACAAATTTGTCGTTGTATACCCAGACCAATTAAAAAACAACCATTGTAATTAGAAAGTTTATTTTGAAAAAGTGAAATTAGTAAACTGTGAATAAATCATCTGATAGTTTTCTTTGAGTGAATATATGTTTAATTTAATAGGTACTTTTTATTATTTTATTTTCTCTATAAGGATTTTTCAAACCTAATATCTAACCCCATTCATTGCTGTAAACTTTATTGAAATTAGTTTTGAAATAAAAATGTTACGAGTTTATTAAAAATTCTCCAAGATTAAGTAAGATTTCTGCTATAGCTACAGATGCAATTAAATGAACTTCATCTTCATCCCCGTGCATAGGAATATTTCGCTGATAAGCTCAGTGGGTACGGTGCTGTCTTTACTTTAATTTACTGCTTTTGAGATTGATTTAAACTCCAAATGTTAAATCTAATTTCCCCCCAGGAACTGGAAAGTTACGCTGCCTCTGATTCCGAGATTGAAAAGCCGCACTTGACCCAACTCTGCGACTTGGCCTTTGCACCCAATTGGGACTCTCCCCCCACCAAAAACAAAGCAAATCCCCCATCTGATGAAACTCCCCCACCCACCCAAGACACGAGCCTTACCTCCCCCAAAAAGAGGACCCAGAGGTCCAGCCCTGTCCACATCACCACCACGAACGTCACCAACAACAACCTCACCAATTCAGTGCCTAATAGTAGTAACAATGTTCAGCAACTGCAGTACCAGACACCTAACCAGTATAACCAGTACCAGTCTCCTAACCAGTACCAAACACCTAACCAGTACGGATACAGTACTCCAGAGTATGGTCAGCACCAGGAGTACTCCCCTGAGCACGGCAGTAACCCCACAGTGGTGGTGAATGTACCTGAGGGAGGCAAACAGTGTATGCTCAACCAACAGAGTGAGCAGAAAAAATATAAGCTAAAAAGAAAAATACCTAAGCTAACTCTTTTTGTTTTGTATCCATGATACCTTCACTACCAAGTAGTCAATTTTACTGGTTTGTATCAATTTGTATCTCATAAATAGTGCAGGTATCATGGATACGAAACAAAATAAAGAGTTGAGGTATTTATTTTTATATAATTGATAATGTTGTACCATTCGATACATTAGAACTTACTCTGATAATATCCTGTTGCAGGTGATGCATTTGGTAGACTGCAGATGGTAGAGGCTGAGCTGCGTGCACTGCAGGAGAGGCTACTGAAGGTGCAAGCAGATCTTCTGGAGAAGGAGAAACTTAACCTCCATCTCAAGGAGCAGATCGATGCCCTGTCTAAGGAAGTATGTTCAGAAACTAGTCAAAATTATTGGAAATTATTCGAAAAAAAAAATTGATCAATTATAGTTGCTAAATTAATAATCCATCAAAATTTCTTAACTGTTTTTAAAATAAATATTCAGAAAGTGAAGTGGTTAAATAATTATAGAAAATTATATTCATTTATCAATTGAAGCTGTTTACAGATGGTTAAATGTATCTATCAAATCCGTACCCATTTTATTTAGTTATTTATAAAATTATGTTAGTTTAACTATTAAATCCATACCCACTTTATTTCTCCATGCAGACACTGTAGTGTAATTTTTTTCATTCAGGTTCAAGAGAAGGAGAGGGACGTGGTGGAGAGGGAGGAGAAACTGGAGACACTGAGTCAGGAGCTGGAGACACGACACCTTCAGATACAGAGCAAAGATGACACTATTAGCAGTCTCCACAGTGACTTGGATAGGGTGAGTCTGCTTTTTTGGCAATGATTTCAACTATGAAAACACTCTGAAGATTGTTACACACTTTTTGAACATTTTTATCGATCTGTCAGTATTAATTTTATTATTAATTACCAATACTATAGCTAGCTATTTCTGCGTCACTATTGTCAAATTTCTAAAAGCAAAACTTGTTTTATTAGCTATAGCTAGTTGTCAATTTATTTTGATTAGATAGCTACTGTTTTGAAGTTTCAATCATTTAGCTACTGATCTTAATATTTCCAACTGTATTTTCTACTTTATTACTAGCTATACGTTCCATCTTCCTTTGACATCCCATCTTTTATCTTCTTTCTACTCCTTTCCTCTCTCTTCTCACCACTCCTCTGATATCTCTTCAGGTGGAGCCAGAGATCTCAGTGAAGGTGCAGGAGATCATAGAGAGGGACCGCATCATCGAGGCTAAGATAGAGCAAATAGAGCAGCAGAACAAGATACTCGTGGAGATACAAATCACTCTCGATGAGAAACAGAAGCAAATAGCAGAGTTAGAGTCTAGTCTCTCTGAAACAAGGAGCAAAGTCACTCAGATGGAGAAGGACTACAACAAGAGCTGTGAAGCTATCAATGTGAGGCTAGAAACTGTCATCGAATAGATTAAGAGAAAATAAATCTTTTACTGTATAGAGTTATATAGAAGCATCCAAATTTGTTGATAGATTTTTAGTAGGTTTACAGAGATATAACGGACAATTAAGATACTTTCACCTGTATGCACATAAAATACTCTAGCTAATTTATTTTTTCCATTGAAAACTTCCTCTTAAAGTGTTATGGCTTAGTCCACTGAACACATTATTATGTTATACCTAGCCAGGTACTCAATTGGAAATATATTTAATTACTTTTTCTACTGCTCGTGAAAAAAATATCTGATCTCTCCATCAGGTGCTCATGAACGAGAAGGATGCGAAAGACAAGGAGATCCTCTCCCAGAAAAAGGACCTCAAGAAGAAGGACCACAGGATCAAGGACCTCATGGCTGAGCTCAGAGAGACGCTAGACAGTCTTGCCAAGGCGCAGTGGGAGGCAGAGAATGTGGGCAACAATGGCGAGGATAACATGAAGGAGATGCTAGAGGAGGAGAATGAGGTGAGGGAGAGGAAGAAGTGAAATAGTCAAGTAAGAGAATGATATGAAACGAAAAGGAGTAGAAGAGAATGTGGTTGTGACTAATGTCAAATATTTCTGTGCAAAATTAAGATCTGTTTTCAAGAGTTCTAATCTCGCAGTGCTGAAAGTTATTTACTGGGACTGTAAACAATTATTTTGAATATCCCATTAAAAATAGAATAAACTTCCGAAACTAATT
Organism: Caprella mutica; assembly: GCA_947561585.1. Taxonomy (NCBI): domain Eukaryota; kingdom Metazoa; phylum Arthropoda; class Malacostraca; order Amphipoda; family Caprellidae; genus Caprella; species Caprella mutica. The sequence continues at coordinate 228,389 of CANNZV010000268.1, forward strand.
TTTAGCTTAATTGAGCTATTAAATTTAGTTACTTCTACTTTGCTGATAACTTGATAAAAGGCACTATATTTTAAAGCACAGCTACCTATAAGTTATATTTCTAATTATTTGGTCACTCCAAGGTGAGTTCATTCTTTTTTCCTTTACTGCTAGATTAAGCTTTGCTATATCATCTCGCTTTCTATCTTCACAGCCATTATATTTTAACTTTTGATTTATTAATGCATTGATTAAAATAAAAGCATTAATTTTTCTCTTTTCGTTGTACTTAATTCTCTTTTGTTTTATGTTCCCTTGCTTCTCGTTTACATTCATTAAACTAATAGTGAATTGCATTGAAGCATGTAGACCAGTGGTTCTTCAAGTGTTTTTCTCGCACACCCCTTGCTTTTCTCATGCACCCCCTGAGCATTGTACTGCATTGAAATAGATTGAAAAGCTACAATTATAATATATTTGGTTCTATGAAGTGAGAATTTAAAATGAAAAAGTAAAGAAAATGAAAGTTTTTCAAATTCTGCCTGATATTAGCAACAAGAACCGAACTTCTAATTAACATATAAAACAGCTATCCTGGCACCCCCTAAAAACAATCCAGGCCCCAAAAGGGTGCCAGTCATCCTACTTAGAGAACCACTGATATAGACTTATAATCTGCACAGTTTATTAATTGATTGAAAACACTTGTTTTATCCTTTCAACTTATTTCTTCTAACTATAAATCCTTCCATTTGCTACTACCTATTCACTTTGTCTTCTACTATTCCTAATAATTATCATCTACTTTACTAAATTAAATTATTTAACCAAGAAGAAGGCAAGAAGAAGATCGTCATCTCGAACAAGTTCTCGAAGTCGAAATTATAGCTCTGATGAAACTCTCAGAATGTCGGCACTTTATAAGAAGGCGGACTTCAAATCTAAAGAAAGTTACTCTAAGGAAAAAAACAGACTGAGTAGACTTTCTAACTCCTATGAGAACATGAACAAAATTGTACGTGATAAGTCAGACACGATGTCTCTGCGCAAGAAACATCACTCCAGCTCTTCTTTGCGAGACCGGCTTGTAGAAGGTGGTAACAGTCCTCAGGTTCACTCAGACAGTCCTCAAACTAGTAAAGGATATGTGTCAGATAGGTGCAGGTCCTATGAGTACAGAAACACCTCATCATGTCCCTGCAGGAAGAATTTACAGCCTGTGATCACCACACAGAATATTCACACTAGCAGTGTCATACACCATTGCTGCGCTAACAACCAACCGACATTTTCGAAGATGTGTCATCCGTTCCGAGAGTCCATAGCTTGTGAGAACTCCCAACAGATAGTGTGTCATCAGGTGGTCTGTGATTGCAATCAGATCAAAAGCACCACCTCCCCTTGCAGACAAAGTTGTGTGAGCCCGGCTAAAAGTCGCTTCACAACCAAATTTAACTACACTCGCTCACCCGTCATGAGAACATTCGCTGACACGTCACCTGCTTCGGACTCTGAACTGCTAACTAAGCAAAAGTTCTCTAATAAGCTACCACCCTTGCCTCCTCTAAGGAAGCTAGAGGGATCTCATCCAACCCCTTTGAAAGTAGGCAGCCCCATTGGTCCCACTTTGACGGTGCCCTTGCTGCGCTATCAGGCCTCCTCCAAATCACCAGTGCCCCTCACTGCGTCCACACCCATCAGTAGAGTAAATGAGTCGTACAAACATACCCATCAGAGTCGATTAACACCCATCACAGCAGAGAAAATGAAGAGGAAGTCACCCAGTCGTACAACAGATTTTGTCAGACTGTTCGCCACAAAGCCGTACAAGGCATGAATGAAGTAATAAACTTGATAAAGGATTGTTATTGAAACCATTCTGTTTATACTTCTACTAATCATTCCATCCGTAGATAGCTAGACAATTTTAATGTTTTTGAATATTTCATTTTTATTTTCATGCTACAAAATTTTTGTTTTTGCCACTTAGCTAATAGCTATAAATTAACATTATAGAAAACCTTTCATGACCTATAATTCTCTCCAGTTATTTTGTTCAGTTACCGTCTCTCAATCACATTCCTCGCAACCCCTTACTTTAATTTGGTCAATATTTATTCTCTGTTAGTTACTACTTCTCTAATTTTGTAGATTCCATTCACGAACTCTTCTGTTTGATATAAATTTTGTGTGTAAATAATATTTAATGTTGTATTTTTCTATTTAGTAATTTAGTTATTTTTGTAGATAATTTTCTGAGGATAGCGCTAGGGTTATCCTCTTCAACTTTTTAGTTTGTGTGCTAGGTAGGACTTCTCTCTCAACTCTCCATTTTCCTCTTTTTGCACGCTATAGCTTTCTTGCAACCATGAGCTTGGTGACCTTATTGTAGTAGGTGACTCAGCTCATGGGGTCACTTACCTTTCTGACTGCTTCTTCTAAGTTACTTGTATTATTCTTGACATAAAATTCTGTTTAATGATCTACAAAAAATTAAACAACTTGAAAAATTTCTTCAATTTAAAACTGTTCATCAAACGCAATTTATTATTATTCTTATTTCTTCTTCTGATGGCTTAAAAGCATTTATTATAATTCCAGTTGCTAATTAAAATCATTTTTCTTTGAATGCATTTTTAATTTTCTCTTATGTAAAATGTCTGCCTAATCATCTAGCAATAAATTTTCACCTTCATTGGCTGTCATTGATTCACTCCCATTTCGAATAGAACTTTTTCATTTAAAATATATATTTTCTATTAAAAGCAAGACTACTATCTACAGTTTTACATTGTCGACAGAAATTAGATGAAAAAAGTTTTTTCCACTTTGTTTTCATATTTTCATTTCATCTTAAAGCAAATGACTTTTATTTCCAGAATTTTTCTTTTAAAAAATTACGGAAATTATTTCTTGATTGTCAAGGTACTGCTTAATTATATTCTGTTTAATGTTCATCCTTCACTTGCTCTTCTATTTCCTTCATTATATTGTATATTTTAACATTTAGACCTATAATATGCATAGAGTTTATTTTCAATTGATTTCAAATACATTAAAAAGCAAAATCCCTATATCCTTCCTATTTGATTTGCTACTCTACCTTCCACTTGCTTCACTTCTTTGCTAAAGTCCTTTGTAATTTAAAGTGTGGAGTTCGTCTCACTAGAAGTAAGTACTAACCTACCTTTTGATAATTAAGTCCTTTAATAAACTCAGGCTAACGTCACTCCACTTTTTCAGAGACTTTGGGCCGATGTCGAACAAAAGAAAGCCGAAATACAGAAACTCCAAACAGAACTGGCACGGGCGTCCGATGACAAAAATAACGGAACCGATAAACTCGAAGAAGCCAACAGAATCATTACAGAGAAAGAGAGCATCATCGATGATCTCAAAACAGAAGCAGAAAAATTATGCACGGAACTCGATGCTCAACTACAAAAGTTAGAAGATTTGCAACAGGAATTAGCGGAAAAGGAGAACATGTCCTCTGACAGTGAATCTGGTGAACTGGAACAAATGAAGGTGAAGTTAGAAGAGCTTCAGGAAGAGAAAATGAATGAGATAAAGGCTCTTAGGCATCAATTAGATATGCAGAGTCAGCAGGTTATGAGTCTGCAGTCTAAGATGCTTCAGGATAAAGAAATGGCCGTTAAAGAGTCAGATGAGCAGAATAATGGTGAGTATCTCTACTTAAATTTATATCTAATGACATTTATGTCGCAATCTAATCAAGAACTGAACTAATTAATGACCATTAGATAGTAATTCTTTTTACTTAATGTCATTCTTCTTTTAAATTGTATTATAAAAATTTATTAAATTTTAATTTAATGTTTTTTTCTTTATTGAAGTTTCATCTTCTGGCTCCACACCGCTTCACCTGAGTATCACCACAGGTTTCTCCAGTCCCCAAAACAGTGTACCACAGCCATCTAGTGAAGTGTCTAAACAAGAGGAAACAAATTCTGAAGACCCCATCATCTCCTTCCAAAAGCAAGTCGAGAATTTACGCTCAGAGTTGAAACACACTAGGAATGCTATTGGCTCTCAGATCTCAAACGTTAAAGGCGGGAAAAAGAATCTTCACGAAGTTATCAGAAAGTACCAGAGTGAAGTACTGAGACTTAGGAAAAAGCTAACTGACTCTAATAATTCTTGTGAACTCATGAAGAACAGGTTAGAGGAATTGGCTGATTTCTTGGAGAAGATTCTAGAGCTTGGAGATGAAGGATTAATAGATGTTAGTAAGATATCAGGATGGGACTTCAATCATCTTAGCAAAGTGTTAGACGATTCTCGTCAGCTGTCCCAGTCTTTCTCGTTAACGGCTTATTTGGAAGAGGAGAGCGTGTTGGGTGACTGTACAGCTGGTGAAGAAAGCATATTACCTGATGGGTCATGTGATGTGTCAGCTAACTTTAATCTGTCAGAGCTTAACGAGTCTGTTGGAGGATTGGAAGACCACCAGTTCATGTCCCTGTGTAACGCAGTGGATCAAAAGGCTAATCAGTTGGATGACATTCTCGTTCAGTTTGCCAAGCTTAGTGAGAAGAGTGGCAAGCGGGAGGAGTTGCTCAGACAGAAGGATGAAACTGTCAGGAGATTACAGCTTCAACTCAGTAACATGACAAAGACTGACAACTTTGAGGCAGAATGTCAGACTCTCTTGACAATGCCGCCTCACCAAACACAGGTTAGTTCCCTTGCTGAGCTGTCAACTCCTTTCATCACCTCTTGTTCTGAGAGCCTGCCTGTTATTAAGGAGAATCACATGTTTGAGAATGAGAAAGCAGTCAGAACTAACATTCAAACGGTCACCGAACCTCAACCAGCTTCTCGTGTTCAAATTTCTCCGTCTGAAAGTGAAGCCTGGAGTGAACCGGACAGGAATGTGTCCATGGCTCGCATTGGTCTGGACACATGCAGTATGGCTGTGTCCAAGAGACAGACGAGAGTGTCCGCTGCTCTCAGTTCAGAGAGTGACACAGAGGAGGCGCCTCAGGTACTAGAGGACTCCTCCCACCTCAACACCTCCCTCCTCACAGGCTCCAACAAATACTCCCTGAGAAGACGCTCTGATGCCAGTGAGGTGAGGCGCCTCTCCGCCAAACTGAGGACGTTAGAGCACCTCAATGAGACCCTGAGGGCTGAGCTGAACATTTACCAGAGCCTCAGCAACCAGTTGAGTGCCACGACAGATCAGCAGCAGAGTGACTCTGGCACCAGTTTCACCAGGTCTCCTTTGTTGTCTGCGGGAGAGGGGGCCTCTATGGCGCTGAAGAAGATCAGGAGGGGGGCTGAAGACAGTCTCGCCCTGGCTACGCCCCTTCTGCAGGAAATAAGGTTAGTAACAGAGCACTGAAGAGACACTAGGTAAGTTATGAATTATTGATCAGTTGCACATTTTGGACATAAAAGAAGAACAATAGATATAGCTAATAATTATTATTAAACTCATATTTTAATTGGTATCCATGATACCTGCAGATATCATGGATACCCATAAAAGGTAAATAACAAATATATCGTTTTTTCATTGGGGAAAATTTGAAACAGACCGATAATTCGTAACTTACAAAACACCAGTTGAAGTATGTATTGATAACTTTTATAGGATATTAATGTGAGATGCACATCATATATATCTTGTATAAAGAGAAATGACTGACGCATTTTCCCCCCAGGAGTCTTCGGTCAAAGCTGGAGGAGAGCATTAGCAACAACGATCAGTTGAGAGATCAGTTGGAGGCTGCAGTGTTGACATGCAGTAAAATATCTGATGACCCGACACACCTAACACATCTCACCACAGCGCTCCTCAATGCCCAGGTTAGAGAATTGAGTATTTATTTATTCTTTACAGATAGTGAAGAAACATGCATTACAAATTTTACAACAATTTATAAAAAAGTACAAAAATACATGGACAAAATTAAAAAATATAATATTTCAAGCCTTTGTAAAGTTCAAAGAACTTTTCAGGCAGGCCCCGCTTTTATTATCAAAATACTGACTCAAATTTATTACAACTGGTAATAAGAGCGAGATATGACTCACGTTATTATATAATTGCATCTCCTTAAACATATCATTTAGTAAAAATACAAGACAATCTCTCACTGACAATATAAATTAATACATTATTATTAATATAAGTTTGTTTGTATGTGAATTTATTCTTGTATCAAAAAAATACATCTAGTATCTGGAATAACCAAAAAAGTTACTTCTTTCCCCCCAGGAGACGCTACAGCTGACTAGGGACAAGCTCTCCTTTGCTGAGAAGTGTGAGCAGGTGCAAGCTGACAGGTGTACACTGGCTGAGACGAGGCAGAGGGAGGAGCAGAAGAGTGCTATGGACGCTAGGAACCAACTAAGGGACCTGCAGGTGAACATAGTAATAGTGTAACCAACTAAGGGACCTGCAGGTGAACAGTGTAATAGTGTAACCAACTAAGGGACCTGCAGGTGAACAGTGTAATAGTGTAACCAACTAAGGGACCTGCAGGTGAACAGTGTAATAGTGTAACCAACTAAGGGACCTGCAGGTGAACATAGTAATAGTGTAACCAACTAAGGGACCTGCAGGTGAACAGTGTAATAGTTTAACCAACTAAGGGACCTGCAGGTGAACAGTGTAATAGTGTAACCAACTAAGGGACCTGCAGGTGAACAGTGTAATAGTGTAACCAACTAAGGGACCTGCAGGTGAAACGTGTAATAGTTTAACCAACTAAGGGACCTGCAGGTGAACAGTGTAATAGTGTAACCAACTAAGGGACCTGCAGGTGAACATAGTAATAGTGTAACCAACTAAGGGACCTGCAGGTGAACAGTGTAATAGTGTAACCAACTAAGGGACCTGCAGGTGAACAGTGTAATAGTTTAACCAACTAAGGGACCTGCAGGTGAACAGTGTAATAGTGTAACCAACTAAGGGACCTGCAGGTGAACAGTGTAATAATGTAACCAACTAAGGGACCTGCAGGTGAACATAGTTTATTATCATTACATTATTTTGAGAGTTTCTCACCTTTTTTCTATTTTTTTAGTTAGAAATAGTCTTGATTTTAATACCAAATAGAGTAAGTCTTCAATTATCGGACGGTTTTACATTTTCGATTATAGCAATACGAAAAAATGATATAATAATGATTATATATATGAAAAAAACAGTATATATATTTTTTTATATTAGCAAAAGATGTGCAGCCGTCTGATGGCTCTTAACTCCCCCTAACTTACTTTCTCATAACTGTTTCTACCACAGGTTCAGTTGGCGAGTAGCGAGGCAGAAGTGATATCTTGGAAGGCGAAGACAGACCAGTACCAAACTCAGTGGCAAGTAGCCTCCCAGAGACTCACTGAGGCGACTCTGACTCATGGGGAGACTCAGAAGATTCTGCAAACTCGTCTGGATGAGGTGAGTCAAGAGAGAGAGAGAAGAGAGTCTTGAGTCACACAATGCACTCACTGTGCCACAAACAGACGAAGCTGCTGTTGTGTCTCTTCAAACTATAGAGATGTTGTTTGTGTTTCTTCAAACTATAGAGATGTTGCTTGTGTTTCTTCAAACTATAGAGATGTTGTTTGTGTCTCTTCAAACTATAGAGATGTTGTTTGTGTCTCTTCAAACTATAGAGATGTTGCTTGTGTTTCTTCAAACTATAGAGATGTTGTTTGTGTCTCTTCAAACTATAGAGATGTTGTTTGTGTTTCTTCAAACTATAGAGATGTTGCTTGTGTTTCTTCAAACTATAGAGATGTTGTTTGTGTCTCTTCAAACTATAGAGATGTTGTTTGTGTCTCTTCAAACTATAGAGATGTTGCTTGTGTTTCTTCAAACTATAGAGATGTTGCTTGTGTTTCTTCAAACTATAGAGATGTTGTTTGTGTCTCTTCAAACTATAGAGATGTTGTTTGTGTCTCTTCAAACTATAGAGATGTTGTTTGTGTCTCTTCAAACTATAGAGATGTTGCTTGTGTTTCTTCAAACTATAGAGATGTTGCTTGTGTTTCTTCAAACTATAGAGATGTTGTTTGTGTCTCTTCAAACTATAGAGATGTTGCTTGTGTTTCTTCAAACTATAGAGATGTTGTTTGTGTCTCTTCAAACTATAGAGATGTTGCTTGTGTTTCTTCAAACTATAGAGATGTTGTTTGTGTCTCTTCAAACTATAGAGATGTTGCTTGTGTTTCTTCAAACTATAGAGATTATGTTTGTGTTTCAGATCGACAGAGCTCGTAGCGAGACTGAGGAGACTCTGAAGGCGCAGCACAATGCTATCAGTGAGATGTACTGCAGTCTGAAGGAGACTACAGGCACTGATGACCACCTCACTCACCTACACTCTGCACTTCAGGCCAGTGAGACGCAGGTGAGGCATTTCAAGCTGTAATTTGGAGCTCATAGCTGTACAATGTACATACACTTACTCAGATACAAGAAACTCTCGAGTTTTACTTACCTTCAATTTTACGGAATCTTTTTGTGGCTCTATCTCCAATATATTTATTTCTTTAATGACCACATGATGTGAACCTGTCTAAAGGGCCGTACACACGCAGGGTTTTTTAAGTCTTTCCACCAGACTTTTTGCTAAGCTCCTCCTACTTTTTCCACAAGAATATAAGAAAAAACGATATAATTATTATTTATTTAGTTGGTATCCATGATACCTACAGGTATCATGAATACCAAATAATGATTATACGATTTATATCGTTTTTCCTTATATTCTCGTAGAAAAAGTAGGAGGAGCTTAGCAAAAAGTCTGGTGGAAAGACTTAAAAAACCCTACGTGTGTACGGTCCTTTATAATTCGTTACTTTCCCTAACTAGTTGATTAAATTCCAACCATTGCAATTCATAAATTCCCCGTTGACTTCATTCCCAATATTCCCTTGTGCAGGTGCTGAAGGTTACCAGGGACAGGCTGTCACTGCTGGGGGAGAAGACTAAGCTGCAGGCAATGCTAATGACAGCACACACTCAGACATCTCTGCTGCAGGAGAGTCTCTGTCAGGAGTCGGAAAGTGGTGAGTGCTTAGGGACACTCAAAACCTATTTTAAACTGTGTGTGTTTTTTTTTTCATTCCGCACAAACCAATATGCAGCATTCAGAACACGTACGTTTATTCAGTCGTAACGTCTTCCAATGTACTATTTTCTTTGCTGTGGCATGAAAAAAACGCCCCGTGTTATCGAAAAAACACTCCGTGTGATATGGGCCCATGACCCAATGCAATTTATTTATACTTTTACTGAGATGTAAATAATCTTATTCGGATACATCATTAATAGAATAATATAACTTATCAAAGCCTTAGTTATTAGTTATATTACGCCATCTAGCGGTGAAAACCTCAAGCTTCGTGCGTGCGTTTGTCACTTTTGTGTTCATAATATTTGTCACCAAATCTGTACCAAGTAGCAACGCCATCTAGCGGTACGACTGACTATTTCTCTGTTTACATTAAGATGCTTAGTTGTTTCATTACTATAATAAGGATATCAAAGATTTATTATGAAAAAGTCCTACCATCTGATTGAAATTTTGTAGAAGGGTTTAAAGATGATTGTTTTCATTTTCTATCTTATCTTTTTTTCAATAAATATCCTTATCCTTAATTATAAACTCGTACATTTTAAATTCCTTAACGTTGCATTGACTTCCTAACATTTTATTGCAGGTGGGAGCAAACCGGAGGTTCATAACCTTCACGATCAGCTGGCGAAGGTCCTCTCTGCAGTGAAGGACCTGCAGAGACAGTCTGCCAAACTGAAGGCTGACAACTCCCTCCTGGTGACTGAGAAGGCTAAGCTGGAGAACAAACTGTCAGGCTACAAAGCCATACAAACTCTGTCAGCTAAGGTGAGATCCGTACTCTCAATTTATATTTAAATAAAAACGCAGGAATGGGATTATTTAGTGGATGAAAAATACTCTTCTATAATAATTTATATAAAAGAAATTCAAACTTTGTATATTTTAGCAGTTTTATTTAAAAATTAAATCTATCTATTTTTAAAATGTTATAGCAATTTGTATGAAATTTTAAATTTCAATCATTTGTAGTTTTCTTTAACTAAGAATAACAACTGAAGAGCTACTCTTTACTCTTCACAAACTTTAATTTTATAATAAATAAACTAAAGATATAGAACTAAATTTGAGATGTTTTGTAGTGTTCTTAGATCTACTCAATAGAGTAATGAAAAATAAAGTTGAGGGGTCCTTTACCAATGCCTCTCACATAGATCACTAATATATTCACTCCCTGTCAGTCTGACATCACTCTGGAGAGTGTCAACTCATCTGAACTGCTGCAGAAGCTGTCCCTCCTGCAGGAGAACTACACGCACCTGCAGGGCCTCTACAACCAACTGCAGGAGGCGGAGCAGAAGGCGTGCCAGGAGTTGCTAGCTGCAGGCACCAGTCTCCAGAGGGCTGAGAGTAAAGTAGTCACCCTCACTCGTGACTACCAAGAGAGACTACACAACACGCAGGTGAGGGGATGAGTGCCGTACTCGGAAAGTAGGTGTAAGGAAATCATGAGCCTATCTGATATTCCTGATAGACCCATCATGACGTATAGTAAATCTCACTTTCCGAGTGCTGTGGGTGTCTGAAGAGTGCGATTTCCCTTCTAATATTTCAACAATGATTGTAATCATTAATAATTATTGGTAATATCTTCATTAGTTTATAGTTAACTTATTAACTTATTTCCATCTAATTCAACACTAGGGTTAAACTTTCATGTCTACTGTAATAAACACTGAGTAGCTGTTACTCACCCATTACTTGTATCAGGCTGATAGATAATAGAGCAAATAGGGTAAAGAGTCTACCTTGCATAAGTGAGTAAGGGTCTTAGTGGTAGATAGATCCTTTACTGTCAAAATATTAGCTAAACTTTTCCATTTATTTCTTGCCACTAACTCTCTTCTACAGAGTGAACATAAACATCTTACACATTTCATTTCTTATGAAAATGAAAACTAATGAACCTATAGAGTCTAGACTATAGAGCAGTGTTTATAAAGTATTTTTTAGCACACCCCTTACTTTTCTCAGGCACCCACAGAGCAAATTGTATTGCATTGAAATAAATTTAAAAGCTACAATTAAAAAATAAGGCGTTACTATGATGCGAGAAAGTGGCAAATATACTTCCAAATAGCTATATTCTGCATGATATTAACAACAAGAACTGAACTTACAAATAACAATAAATTTTTAGGCCCCAAAGGGGTGCAGCAATAAATAGCCATTCCAGGCCCCAAAGGGGTGCCGGGCATCCCACTTCAAGAAGCACTGCTATTAGAAAGAATATATCTTTGAAGATTTGTTTACATTAGGGTTCAGAAATTATATTCTTTGAATGATAGCCACACTTTTCTCAACGAAGAAGTGTGTTCTTTTGAATATTTCACAATAGAACTTAGTGATGATTCACAGCAAATCTTGATCTAATTCGCAAAAAATATTGAATGGTGATACTCTTCTTCAATAACCTTTTTTCGGTATTCACTCCTAATCTTTAAATTCTGTTTATTGTCATTCCCTGTTAGAGGAAAATATGTTTTAACTGAAAAATTACCTTATGAATAAATAGAAATTTACATCAAACTGTGAAATGAACACTTTTCTGTCGAGAAACTGTGGCTATCATTTAAACTTGAAGAATTCAATTTTTAAAATTTAATTCAAACTAATCTCTACAATTGTATTAGCTACAACCATTAAACAAACACTTAACTATTCTTTGTTATATTCACACAGTGTGAGTACACTGACAAACTGTCTGATGCTGAGATGAAACTGGCAGAGACTCAGGCCAGGGCCCAGCAGTGCCTGGAGGTGTCAGAGAGGAGACTGACAGAGGTGAAGATGAGCTATGAGGAGCAGCTGAAGGAGTTGAAGGAGAGTCTCAAGGAGGAGCTAAGTAGGAAGGACGTACTGCTCAGTGAGGCGCACCACAGACTGCAGCTCTCCAGTGCTGAGGTGGTGATGCTGAAGGAGGAGCTCACGGAGATGAGAGTTACTAAGACGTCACCTTACAGCTCGGACAGTGAGTGGGGAGGGGACCTTTAACACAGTGGCACAAGTTACGAATTATTGGACAGTTATACATTTTCGATCATAGAAGAAAAACTACATAATTCAACATTCACCTGCAAGTATTTTAATGGGTTTCCATGTATCAATTGGAATAATCAGTTAAACTGTTTAATTATTATTTTTACGCAATCGAAAAAGTAGAACTGTCCAATAATTCATAACTTACCCTGTATAGATGGATAGGAATGTTATCGCATTTTATCTCTTCATTGATTGGTTAAGAGTGACGTCATTAATTTGAATAGCTACAGGGGTATGTACAAACTCTTAATATTCAAACTGATAATATAAGCTACTGTAGTAACTTATAAGTCTGTGATATTTTAAGTACTTCTTGTAATTCATAATGTACTCTCCATATTACATATGTAAATAATATTGAGTAATTCTTGTAAGAGTTGATATGACAGAGATGGTTGATCATCGTCATATTATCTAGAACTGAAGTCTGTGACCGTACTCGTAGATTTCTTTTTAAAGGTTTTCCATATCTGTTTTAACATAAAGATGGAAAACCGTAAAAAATATTATCTACTATTCTATGTAACTACTGTGCCGTTAATTCCAACAAAAACAGAGTTGGTGCGCGCTCACTCGATCTCGTATATCCCCAAACCATTTGACAAACGCTGATGATATCTAACTATAGCAAATTAACTATTGATATTTACCACTAGAATTCATTCACAAGATAAACCCTGATGACTACATAAGCTCTTTTTGCAGGCGGTATGTGGAGTGAGAACAAGGAGAATGTTAACAGAGGCACTACACACAATAGGAACGAGACGAACTCTTACAAGAGTGCAGTCTCTCCCTCTAAAGATAAGATACTACAGGGTGCAGGCCATGTGTCTCTAGGAGCTCTCAGTCCTTCCCATTCAACAGAGTTTGGGAATAATGCCTCTGGTATCAGCAAGACCATCCCAGTGCATATCTCTGAGAGGAATTCTTTGCCTTATTTGAGTGTGAGCTGCAATGACGCTGGTGAGTTATTATAAGACTTTTTCAACTACGAGGTTTTTGATTTTCGTGTTAAGTAGGATTCATGTACTAGTTATCACCTCTTCATTTTCCTCTATTTGAAAGTGAGCCACTTATGACGTAATTTGAATCCTTCCATTCACGTAGTTGCTTCATGCGTCCATGAGCTTGCCATCGAACTGTGGTGACTTTGTTCATGGAGACACTTTACTCTCTGACTGCTTCTTCCAGTCCCTTGTATCTAATTTAATTTTGACGTCAGTGGTATAGCCTTTGGTTCCAAAGCACACGTTATACTTTCTAATTTTACTGTTTATTGATGTGCTATTTGTATATGTAGGATGAGACATGGTTACAGTATCACTGAACGTGTTTGAACATGATTACACGTGTTGAAACGTTTAAAAGATGTTTAATTTATTTAGTCTTCCACAGATCATGTCCAATTACCCTCTAATTGTTTTCTCTCAGGTCACCTCACTCTGGCTAATAGTAACAGCAAACTGAAGGAGGAGGTGCAGTGGCTGACTGTGAAACTAACTGACAAGGACATCAAGTTGGGGGAGGTACTGAAGAAGATGCAGGAGTTGGAGGCCAGTAAGAAGAGTGTGGAGAAAGCCATCTACAGGCAACTCAATAAGACGCACCAGGTGCTGAAGAAGGCAAAGGGAAACCTCCAGACTGCTGAGGCTGGTGCTCACCATGGCAAACCTGACGCTAGAAACTGAGTATGATGTTAAATCTGAACTGTTAAAATAATAACCAGAGGAGCACAGTTCTATAGTGAAGGATGCAGCCTGAATAGTAAACAAATCTTCATCAGTCTGTGATAAAACAGCCTTTAGCTTCCTAAAGCTTATGGCAATTCTCACAGGCAGAAGACAATTTGTTCACTATTCACACCAACTCCTTCACTATAGAAGATTTCTACTGTACATTCACTAACGAAGTAAATCCCCTCCGATTACGTACCGTCCACTAGTTCACGCATTTCGTACTAACAGAGGATATTTTGTACCAACTTAGTGCTCATAATCGTTACTGCTTTTCAATGGAATTTATTCTTCTATACCCTATTTTTAAGGCAAGTTTGGACCAGAGTAATAATGTGTGTTTTTATAGAAATTGTGCCAAATGACAATAAATTGTGACTATAAGATATGTAAATAGACAGGAAGTTCAATTTAAGCTAGTGCTTACATTCCAGTTTGAAATTATGATTTAATATGGATATTACATGATTTTATTTCACTGTATTAACTTTAACGAAATAAAGGTTAGTAAATTTTATTCATTGTACTCTTTAGCTATTTAAATATCAGTTCCATTTTAATGAACAATGTAAATACGAATGATTATATATATCGTATAACCGTGTTTGTTTATCCTACAAGATCACAAATCATATTCATAAAGAAATTAGGGTTAGTGAGTAACGAGATATTATTTATAGTTCGTTTTCACATCTTCTGTCACATAGAAAAAAAAACAATACAATTAGAATCCATGTTACCACAAAATTTAATAATTACATTTATTACCACAAATGTGCAACGCACTGATAATTTGTAACTCGCCCCACATCTCCCACAGTAAGAGTCACTTCACCAGTCAGTGACTCTGAAGTGCAGGGGGGCATCAGGTTCATTGATGAGGTGCACACGACAATCTAAGTGAGAGGCAGAGAGCCACTCTAGCTTGAAGTTGTACGCCATCTGAAAACAGGGCAATTGGTTACAATACAGCTAGTACATAAAATTCTGTTCGAACTGCAAGAACTAGGCAATAGATAATATGATGTAATAATACACCGAAAATGTACAATTAAGATGTTTGAAACGTCTTATAAAAAAATTCTAAAATTATCAATTGTTACCGTATAAGTTCCACTTTCCAGAGTTAAACAAAGATATTATACTACAATAAGATGCACCACTCTTGTAGATTATGGCTTAAAAACTGTCCTACTGCCACCAGTGTGTTTAACTAAGCAGTTAGTTTACAGTACTTGATCTAAGAAAATAGGCAAAATTTGCCTATTTTTAAACCTGAATTTCCAATCCTGGTGTATCACATTTGTAGTATGATATCTTTGGTTAATTACTTGAACGAACATAACTACTGATGTCATCGTGGACCACATTTGAGCCAAAAAAAATATTGGGACAGCAGGCATAACGTAGAATTGTTACTTTATTATTACAGTAGTAATGATTTTCAGTTAAGTTAATACAGTAGAATGATAGAAAAAGGAATCGGTGTCCAATTGTCAGCGGGCCCAACTGTCTGTTTACTTCATCTTATATACTGACAGAGTACTTACCTTCAGTAGCGCTACATAGAGACCCTGTTTGGCGAGGTTGTGGGCGATGCACATCCTAGCACCCTGACCGAAAGGAAGAAGGGCGTGAGAGTGATGGGTGGGGGAGAAGAACCTCTCTGGTCTGAACTCTTCAGGCCTGTCGAAGTAGAGGGCATTGCGCCCGATGTGTTGGTTCATGGACACCAATGTTGTCTGGGGAGATGAAATTAACAGATATTATTAGTTATGCGACATTGTGCATATATACAGTTCTCTGCATATATTTCAATAGCATTTATTATACAAGTGTGCATATATGCTAACCGAGAAATATGCACTTCTTGTTCAACTTTTAACATGTAAATGTCTAATCTATGCTGTTTTCTTCTGGACCCCTGCATAGAAAACGATTTTAACTGTGGATCTAAGTATATTTTATCAAACTAAAAATACAAATTTAAAAAGTTTGTAGGTATTACTAAATTCATATGCATCTTTGTAGTTAATATTAGTAGTAATTGATAAATAAATGAAATTATTTTCGAGAGTTGCATTACTCTAAAAATTTGAAATTTAATGGAATGAAGGTATGTCATTCATTTTAGTAATTAAAATTTAAAAACAAAATGGTTTAGAATTCAGAACTAGAAGATTTTATTAGTGAACTTCCTCCATCGGATTTATACGCTACACATTTGCTCCTCTTGTTCCTTGTGATGTAGAACGGGTGTTTTCCCAGTACAAAAATACATTAGCAGATAATAGAAAGAGATTCACTTTTGAAAACTTGAAATACCATTTAACAATAAAGTGCAATTCCACTGTTTGAAATTGAATGTGTATGTTTTAAATTGACTTTATCTTAAAGAAGTCTAAATTAAAAACAGCTTTATGTTTGGTTTCCAAATCTTAAACATTTTGTTGTAAAAATAAAAACATTCGTTTTATTGTATAAGTAATGGAAGAGATGGTGGGCCTTGACTATTGGAATTATGATCATGTATATCATTTTTCCAATTTTTCAATATTTATAATTTTATGCCCTTGGTTCCAAAGTAGAGTTTAAATCCTATATTAAATAAATTCTGCCGTAGTATACCCACATCACCCTAAACTTAAAAACTTACCCCTGGTGGAATGTGGTAGCCTCGTAAGACTATACTTTTAGTGGTGTTGACCCTCCCTATGCCGATAGAGATGGGGTTGAGGCGGAAGCTCTCTTTCATCGTCGCTACGGTGTACTTAGCACCCGCTAAAACTTCCTCTGTCACCTGAAAAAAAAAGGTACTGTGATTGTGGAGAGAGATTTAATTTAATTTTATTGAAATATTCTGAACCACTTCAGGGACAATCCCCCATTTAGTGGTCTTGTGACATAGTTTTAATTTTCTTCTCGGCACCTACTCAGTAGGCGCTGAGAATTACAAATTTTGCACTACGTTATGGTACTATTTAAAGGGGATTAGAGAGAGAAAAGAGGAGGTTAAATTAGATGGTAGATATTGATTGCTTTTAGGAAATCAAATATTTGGGTTGGATTGACATTGTCATCTAGTAGTATTTTTAGGGATAATGGTTGGTTATTGGGAGGAAGTTTGATCTTGCTATTGCTAGTTGAGTGCATTCTATGAGAATGTGCTTGATTGAGAGTGGTGCATGGTTGCACCAAGTGCAGGGAGAGATGGCTTGCGCTATTGAGTTGTCTATTAGGTAATTGTGGGTGAGATTGCTGTGTCCAAGGCGGAGTCTATTGATGATGACTTCTTGTTTACAAGAAAGAGGAATTTTTTGAGGTTTTGATGGCTCTGGTCTAATGGACTTCAGTTTAGTTGTTGATGCATTTCAATTTAGTTTCCATTGTTCATTTATTTTGAATTTTTATCATCGGTGTCCAGTCAGTGTAGGGGCAAGGGATGAATTCTGGTGCTATAGATGAGGCTCTTTTTGCATGGTGGTCTGCGAGGTTGTTTCCAGGGATGGAGCTGTGGCCAGGTATCCAGAGTAAAACTATTTCAATATGTGATGTTAGGCTGTTAGCAGGTTATTGAAAAGATGCTGTATGTTGATGCAGAGTTGATTCTTTATTTCCAGGTTGTCTATGGCTTGTACTGCACTGAGTGAGTCGGTGCATATCAGAAATTGATTGATGGTTGGATTTTCTGTGAGGCTTCGAGATATGAGATATGATGCTAATTTGAGTGGTATGGGTTCGGCTGTGAAGATCGATGCCACGGCCGGTAGAGTTGCTATCTCAACTCTATGGCCGAAAACAGCTGCGTCACCTACACCAACTTCACTTTTCGATCCATCAGTGTAGATGTGCTTGTGGTTTGGATAGGTGGAATAGACATGGTCTCTGAAATGGGGTTGAAGTTGGCTATTGATTTGGTTTCAGGAGTCACCAATTCTGTATCTATCTGTGGTCTCTGTAGACACCACGTGTAGGTATTTGGAGTTCGATGAGGGAGAACGGGCTGGGTGGGTAGGTGAAGATCTGCTAGTGCATTGTTAGTACGGGATATGACAGATTTACAGGATATAACATTATTTGAAAGGTAGCGCTGCAGTGTGTTGTTAATCAGGATGTTAAAGACAGGATTATTAATAAAACTTTTGATCTTGAAGAAGTAGCGACATACTAAGTCTGTTCTTCTTGTTGTTAATGGAGGTTCATTCAAAAGTATTTGTAAACTATTGATGGGAGATGAGCGGAAAGCACCAGAACTGATTCTGAGTGCTTCATTCTGGAGGACTTCCACTTGCCTCAGCAGTGCATCGGAAGCTGAGCCATATACTACGCACCCGTAGTCTATTTTTGGGCGTAGTATGAGTCTGTAGGTGTGCAAGAGAATATGCTGGTCAGCTCCCCATGTAAGGGAGGAAAGACTTTTGATTAAATTTAGGGATTGTTGGCATGTTGCTATAAGATTTTGTATGTGCGGTTTCCATATTGATTGCTGTTCCAAAGTCATTCCCAAGAACCTTACTGTTTTTTCTGCGGGGAGTCTTGCTCTGTTCATGGTTAGTACGGGGATTTGTGGGAAGTTAGGTTTTGGGTGAAAAACTATGCATTTAGTTTTAGTTGTTGAGAAGGTGAATCCGTTTTGATCTGCCCAATTGGATAGTTTATTGATGATTGGTTGTAGTACAGATATAACTTGATGCAAGCTGAAGTCTGAAAAGGCTATTTGAACATCATCGACAAATAATGACTGATGGATTTGCTGTGGAATAATGGAGGATATTGAATTTATTTTGATGGCAAAGAGTGTGACTGAGAGGATGCATCCCTGAGGAATGCCTGCTTCCGGTAGTGTCTCTTCAGAGACAACAGACCCAACTGCTACCCGGAATCTTCTTTCTTTCAGGAACTCCACAATGTATCTTGGTAGCTCTCCTTTCATGCCCAGATTGTTAAAATCTTTGAGGATGCCGTAGCGCCAAGTGATATCGTATGCTTTGGCAAGGTCGAAAAAGACTCTCATTGTTACTTTGTTATCGGCGAAAGCTTTTTTGATATAGGTGTCTAGTCTGATGATATGATCTATTGTAGCTCTATTTTTGCGAAATCCACACTGAAATGGTGATAGGAATTTAATGCTTTCAAAGAATTCTATTAGTCTTTTATTAATTATCTTCTCCATTAATTTCCACAAGCAGCTTGTTAGTGCTATAGGTCAGTAGTTGGTTGGGTTAGGTTGGTGTGGTCTTTGCCTGGTTTGGGTATTGGAATGATGCAGGATTCGCGCCTTTTAGGCGGGTAAAATGATGTTGTCCGAAATCTATTGAACAGTAAGAGAAGATGCTTTTATGCTCTCTGCGGGAGATATTTAATCATATAGTAGTGAATTTTATCAGGTCCTGGTGATTTATTTGCTGCTGATGCTAGTGCAGATTTGAGTTTAATCATTGTGAAAGGAAGGTTGTTGTTAAAATTTATATTGGTTGAAAAATCCAATGGTGAGGATTCTTGTAGGGTGCGGATCTGATTGAATGTTGGAGAACAGTTATTGTAGCTTGATGTTGAGAAAAAAGATTCTGCTAATTTATTTGCTATTTCTTCTTGAGTGGTAAATGCAACGTTGTTGGAGTCTTTTAAGAAGGAAATGATGCGTGGTGGACGGCCTCTCATTTGTCTCAATTTTTGGTAAATTTGAGACATTGGGGTGTTGTATTTCATTTTGCTGAGGAAGTCTTGAAGTTCTTTTTGTTTACTTTGGCGGATGATTTGTTTGGTAATTGCTCTGATTCTCTTCCAGCTTATTTTATGTGCTATGGATCCTGTTCTCTTGTATAGCTTGTATAGTCGTTCTCTTTCTGCATAGAGTCTTTTGCAATCTTCTTTCCAGAAGGGAGAAGGGAAAAGCGTTTGGGGATGAAAATAGGAATATGATGGTCGGCTGCTTTATAAAGTTTATCGTAGAATTCGTCTAAAAGGGTTGCACTGTTGATTTGATTATTAACTTCTGAGAGAGTGTTCCATATTGCATCTTCAGTGTGATTGTCCCAATTTGCCTTTTTGAAGTTATATCTTGGTCTTGGTTGGAGAGAGACAGGGAGCAAGCTAGGTAACTTGGACCATTTGATCTTAATTAGGATCTCAACCTAGTTTCCTCTAGAATTGTCGTGCCTTGAACATAGTTGGTACATCTTGCAGGGAAATTAGCGAACCATTTTAAAATCGAAAAAGTTAAAAAAAAATAGCAGTAGTACCTAATAAGTCTTTAATCTGTTATTAATTTTCTTCATCAAGTTTATTCACATTACAGTCAGAGATAAAAAAAAATGCACTAGACCTTAGAAATTTACTTCTGAGTGGAATTAGATAGGTTGTGTGAAAATAAAAGGAGTGTCCCTCCCTATATCAATAGATTGGGCGGAGGAAAAACCCTCCATAGAAGCCCCTTCTCACCTTGCCTCCAGTCGGCTCCATGAGTTGCCTGGCCTCCATGTGCAGCTTCTCCTGCACCTCCTCATTGCGACTGATGTGGTACAGAGCGAACGACAGGGAGAAAGAGGTCTGTGGGGAGAATTGTTTGTAAGGTTCGTTAGAAATAGGGTAAAGAGGGAATTACAATAAAGGGGAATTACCTTCAATGGAGGCAACAAAATCCTATTATTAAAAGTAACCGAGTATTAACTTAATCTTCAATTTTTAATATTAATATAATCAACAAATTTCTTTAAAAAACTAATACACTGTGTCAACCCAATCCTTTTTACGATATTAAATCAACCCCCCCCCCCCATCTCACTTTATCATCCCCCCTTCACCGTATCAACCCCCGCCATGAGTGCGTCTGCCACCACCCCCAACACCTCCCTCTCCCCCAGGCCAGAGTGCCTAATAAGGTACTCCAGTATGGGAGTCTTGGAGAGTTTGTCGAAGCTTTTCTTCTTCAGGTCAGAGCTCAGGGTTTGCTTCTTAATGTTGTAGTACTTCTTAGCGACACTGGCAAATATTTACATTATAATTTTATCCATTAAATGTTTCATTCTCTTCAAAAGATGGATTCTTTATTAAATTTTAAAGAATGAAGCAATTAAAAGAGAAATAAACATATAGGCCTAAAATTATTTTTACTCTAATGTTGATCAAAGAAGATTAATTATTATTCGAAAGTCTATTCACATCTGATCATTAATGTTTTATCAGTGCCAAATTTTACAATTTTTTATTTATTCATATATGAAACTAAGAAAAATTAAATAAAAGAAACTACACTACCTGTATATATAGTCCTGGCTCTCTACCAGTTGCCTGTATAGAGGCGTGTTGAAGTGCCTGTATAACTGTAGGGGGCCATTGTCAGTCTTGAATATTGCCTGAGTGGACAGGCCCCCCGCTTTCATCAGACTCAGGCCTTCGCTGGTTGGTGAGTCAGAGAGACAGCCCATTCTGTGGTTGAATAGGGTTGACACTATCACTGTCAGGTGGAGGAGAAGATATCACAGTTAGAAAAGATTTTCTACAATAAATAGACACTTATTTAATTAAGGGTTGATTAAGTCTCTGGTTCAGAACAAAACAACACATCATTGACATCAGAATAAAAGAAAAAGACTTTGGAGATACAGTCTGATAGAAAAGTGGCTCTATGATATAGTTTTAGTAGGGGTTTAACACCTGCTCGGACCATATCTGATCATATCGCTGATGTCAAAGGAAATTATATATATGGACTAGAAGAAGCAGTGAGAAAAGAAAATGGTCTCATGAACAAAGTCACCTACCACAGTCTGTCACAATGCTCATGGTTGCAGAAAAGCTACTCCGTCAATGCAGTCACTTACCAAAAAATGTGACAAAAAGGGACACAAACATCGGTGACTGCACTCACGGATGGAAGAGGAAAGTGAAGAGGTGATACTAAATTAAGCTTACAAGACTACCCAACACGAAATTTAAGACCTCGTAGTTGAAGAGCATAACATTAGCGCTATTCTCTAAAGCTGCAAGTAGCGTTGAAAAATATGAGACATAATGAAAAAACTAAAGCTAATTTAAATTTAATCTATTACAATAATAACCCATAAGGCTTTTCTTTAACCCGTAGAATTTGAAGTCTTACCTTCTGTATTCATTTTAGTTATCAGAGATAGCAGGTCTTCAATTTCACCATTCTGGTCTCTAGTTCTCCTCACCAGATTCAGAAACTCTTCCGTAATCTGAAGAAAAAAAAGTTACAAAATCATCAGTTGATACAACATAGTAGCGCTCATTCAATTGAATTAGGGTTAACATAACTTCATTTTAAATCAACGGACTGAGTCAATTTCATACCGAGCTGTTAAATGCAGGATACAGTAACATAGGGTATGGTAATCAGCTGATTGAATCTATAGTTTGACGTGACCACCAGGTGACTCAAAATGGCGACTCTGACCACACTTTGAAACATGGAAAAACCTACTTAAACTTAATCACTTTTAAATTGAATTTTTTCCTATCAATTACTAACTAGGCATTGGTTAAATTGTATTTCCATTATTTTTTTTCTTATTTGTTATTCATAGGAACTACAATTTAGCAGTTAACTAGCACTAGTTTAGGCTCCTAGGTAGCCTATTTTCAAGACCCTATTTTTTATAGATAAGTTAAAGAAATGAACAATAAAAACACACCTGAATTATATCTATGTATTCAACTTTGAGGTTCAATCACCATTTCCGCTTTTCTTTTGCACCAAACCCTTATAAAATGACTTTAAACTTCTCGATATTAACATGCAAATACGAGGAATAATTATGAGCCGCTCGGTCACAAACAAGGAATGTGTTGTTGTGGTGACGTCATATTTTTGTGTCGTCTACTAGGTACTATACCCGATTATGTTCCTGTACCCTGTTTAAATGTGTTAAATTTATCCCCCATGGAGTTAACGTGCTAAAATTTAATTCTCAATCGAATCATGTTTATGTAGAGATAATCTTTGCATAAATAAAATTGCCTATGAATTTTGAGGATTGTTCATTTCCCTGATCTTTCTAATTTCCCTAATCTTTCGTTTCTCTAATATTTTACTCTATCTGAATTCATTTAAATCACTGTTTATTGTCACTGCACTCGAAAAAAAAAATTATACTAACGGGTAGTATCTACTATCTTCACAGTCTATCCTCTACTAAATTATCACTTCAGTGACAAAAGAGCCCAACTATTAATGTCTAACTTGGCTTTAATATTTTTTCAGAATTCGGGGTACTTAAACCGTACTCAAGTCAAACCGTACTCCAACAAGTCAAAACGTGCTCCAACAAGTAAAAACGTTAACAGAGTATGGACTATAACCCCCCCTCCCACCTCACCTCATCAGTGTCCTGTAGGTGCCCCAGCACAGCTTCTTTTCGACCAAACACAGTCTGTGATGCCCGCCTGAGTTTGAACCACTCTTCTCCATTACTGAAATAAAACACAGGCATTAGTCTGCTAACTGACATTTTGAGTCACGAGGTATTCCAAGTGCCTTTAGTCTGCTATCTGCGTAGAAATTAGAGTAAGTTTACTGATACTTACTCACTCAATTTTTTTAATTAATTACTTATAATATAAATAAACTTGTAGTTGAGTAGAGTGCGTTACTTTAAAACTCTTCCTAAAGAAACAGTTTTTTTTATAAATTAACCAGTGACAGTAATGTATAGGATACGCAACTGTACGAGAATACGCAACTTACCCTATTTATTAAATAATGATATACTATATAAACGTGGGATAAAATTGGAAGGAACTATTTATGTGATCTCATTGTAGGGGATTTCATACTTTTTCTTATGCACAGATCATATATTGAATAGTACAGCGGATTAGAGAATTTTAAATGTCAAAAATGCTTATATCCATATTGTGAAGCTTACTATAACGCATTAAATATATTAAACTCTATGCTAATCTAGAAGATTTTAGAAGCATTCCAAATGTGCAAATAAGGAATTTCTAGAATGGTTACCTCGGCAGCAGTCCACCAGATGCATACATATGGGGCCTGTCAGTCCTGTACTTCTTCAGAGCAAGATGAGACCTCCTGTCAGGACGACTCATCGTCTGACGAAGGAAGTCCTTAATGTCCTCAGGGTCAAAGACTGAGAGAAGACCCCCGCCCCCACCAGGTAGAGTCTCCCTCACCAGGGGACCATATTTCCGATACTTCTGGTCAGAGGCCTGGTGAAGTCGTTCTGGGTCGTACCTGTCTGTGGAATATGGAACAGTTTCATATATGATGAAGTCAAACTCAACGGGAAATCCATATTATTAGAGATTATTTAAACTCAACGTTGAAGGTTTTTATCAGTTTCGTGTATGTAGAACCAAAAAGTTTTCTAAATTTCTACGCTAAATGGATAACTGAATTGGTTAAGTAAAAGATTTAGGTGGTCTCAAAGTAGCCAACATATAAGAATATAGGTAAACATTTAAAATCTGTATTTTTCGTCTAATTACGTATCAAATCGCATTAAAATAAAGCATTTTTCTAAAAAAGGGAATAGAATGACAAGTCAAGTGACTAACCCCATAATACTAATATTAGGATATCTGTATCCTAATATTAGTAGGTACTGCATCTGATTATATTCCCAAGCAATTTCAGGATGATATACTGGAAATATTTATTAAATTGTAAACTGGTATTTTTTTTTACTTCTGAAACTGCTCAAAAATGTGATTTGATCTATCGAATTAATCCATATATAACAGTTTGAATATTTTGTAGAATACCTAGTTTAGAAAGTAAATCAAAAACTCAGCTTTTGTTATTTTCTATAATATATATTCTATTATTTGAGAAATTCCAAACACATTTCCCAGCAACATACATTCTAACTTTAGACTCTCCTCACCTTTGTGCGGCCAGACGTATTTCCACATGCTGCCGATAACAGGCAGCGACATCGGCCCGGGAATATCTTGGAAATTTTTCAGAGACGACTTGCATTTTGAGCGTAAAATGAAATGGTTTACCGAGTGAAATTTATTGAGAAAAGGACGGTGGTTCATCTTATCAAGTATTTAAAATAAACACAACTGTTTGCTTTTAAGATCTAATTGACAGCGCCAAGGTTACGGCTTCACTAAACTGGTTTGGGTGACATTGAAAATGTACGACACCGTCTACGAAACACAGAGTTAACACTGGCTGCATTAAATAAATACGGATTTTACTTTGCACTCATGAAGTTTATCCTCTGCTGCTGATACAAGAGACTTCAGGGAAGAAGACTGTACCTAAATTGGCAGAGTTTGATGATACACTGAACAACTCTAGTCAGGATAGTCGCGCTGTAGCTTATCAAAGACACAGCATCTCAGGGTGCATAATTAAGAAGTAGAATTAGCATCAGCTGCTGGCAGCACCATTGTGTCAACAGACAATGAATAATAATAGCAAAATACAATGAATAACAATAGCAAAATACAATGGAGTACATAGTACAATGAGAAGGAAAGTCTTTACGTAAGAAGCATTATTGATTTAGACATTTTTTCAGTTTATACGATATGGGTAAAAAGTCGAAAATATTAAAAATAAATAGGAATAGATATTTTTTAGTAACTTACATAGAAAAAAACTAGGTAAATTTATATAAGCACGTATAGATTAAAATAAATGCAAAGTAAGATTCATATGTAATGTAAAGAACAAGTTAAATACATATACCGTACACCACATTTACCGGTGAATTTATGGAATACAGTTTATTTATTAAGATAAGTGTAAAATCACGGTAATACGTTCCATCAAACTATCATTATATTTATATTATAAATAAAGATGTACGAAATTGCGTAACGGCAGGAATAACTAACATACCCTGCGGTACATAGAAAAATACCTGAATGTGATTAGGGTAAGTTCCGAATTATCGGTCAGTACTCCATCTTCGGACTTATAAGAAAAAAAAATTGTTATTATTACACAGTGCTATCTAATACTTCTGCAAACCCGGGTTTGCAGAAGTATTAGATAGCACTGTGTAATGATAACAATTTTATATTGTTTCTTTTTCTTATATGTCCGAAGATGGAGTACTGACCGATAATTCGGAACGTATCCTACTATATAGTGGAAAATACATAGTGTAACATACATTTTTCACAAGATGCAGGCAGGTACTGGTTTTTATTCTTTTTGTCCGTCTTCTTGCAAAGATAACTGAACGAGACACAGTAGCTATATTTTATAGGTACCCATTTTCTATGATTATATATAAAATACAGTGTTTAGAGTTGGTATCATGGTTACCAATTAAAATAAGTTGATTAAAATTAAAATTAAAGAAAATTTTGCCCTAAACGGTACTGTACATTTTTTCTAGAACTATTTTAATCAAATTGGATTCTTATCAAAAATAACTACAGGGTGAATAAATAATCTTAGTGTTCCGCAATTTGAACTTAGGCGAAATAACTTTCATTGTTGGGTTTTTATTAGCTAGGAGGTGGTTGGCTGTTATTGTATTGAACCATTACTAATATTGAAAATATTACATGAACGTCGGAGAGATGTATTGGGATTGGGGATCCAAAACAGTTAGTGTTTTTTTTCACTGTTTCGGTGGACCTTAACTTCTTGCCATTTATTAGACTTATCAGAATGAGTAACTTTCCTACTAAATCACTGTGTGAGTATTCTCTTGTATTCATGATGTTTTCATACTTTCTCGGAAAAGATTCATACTCAACGGAAAATCCATAATATTAGAGGTTATTTAAACTCAACGTTGAAGGTTTTTTCAGATATCAAGCTTTCGAATAGAAAGATTTATATTCATCATCAGGAGAAGTGTGGAAAACCTGGACCTGACAATGAATTTTATGACCAATAGTTGTATGGGGTACGGTCAAGAGCCCCCTAGGTCATAAGATAGAAATAACTGAGAGCTGCTAATGTAGTATGTTGTATCCGCTAGTTTGTTGTACTGCACACTTCATGATTGTTTAATGGCCTGGCATGGGGGGTTTATACATACATTTTATATTTAATCAGAGAAATGAACTTCAAAGTGTCAATAAGGATTAAATAATATAGGTAAATAAGGATTAAAAGACAGGGGGGGCTCGTGACCGAGGGGGGCTTATGACCTACACCCATGTTGGATACAGTCTTTCTATTTCAGCTATCTATCCTATAGCTTATTAATATTAATTAATCTATTAAATATTAAGATAGGAGACGAAAATTAGATTTTTTTTGTTACTACCTATAGCTATTGCTGACTACATTAATTCTCTAGAATAATTCTACTTTCCATATATCTGTAACAAAATCAAATGTGTCTTCTTGTTTCCATCCATGTCTTCTTGTTTCCATCCATGTCTTCTTGTTTCCATCCATGTCTTCTTGTTTCCATCCATGTCTTCTTGTTTCCATCCATGTCTTCTTGTTTCCATCCATGTCTTCTTGTTTCCATCCATGTCTTCTTGTTTCCATCCATGTCTTCTTGTTTCCATCCATGTCTTCTTGTTTCCATCCATGTCTTCTTGTTTCCATCCATGTCTTCTTGTTTCCATCCATGTCTTCTTGTTTCCATCCATGTCTTCTTGTTTCCATCCATGTCTTCTTGTTTCCATCCATGTCTTCTTGTTTCCATCCATGTCTTCTTGTTTCCATCCATGTCTTCTTGTTTCCATCCATGTCTTCTTGTTTCCATCCATGTCTTCTTGTTTCCATCCATGTCTTCTTGTTTCCATCCATGTCTTCTTGTTTCCATCCATGTCTTCTTGTTTCCATCCATGTCTTCTTGTTTCCATCCATGTCTTCTTGTTTCCATCCATGTCTTCTTGTTTCCATCCATGTCTTCTTGTTTCCATCCATGTCTTCTTGTTTCCATTCATGTCTTTTTGTTTCCATGTGTGTCCTGACAGGACACACTCAGGATCAAAAGGACACACTGACACTTAGGATCAAGAGGACACGCATATAGTAACAAGTAGCGCATAGAAATAGAGGACATACATAGAAACAAGAAGACACTTGAGAACAACATAACACATTTGATTTTGTTACAGATATATGGAAAGTATATTTATTCCAGAGAATAAATGTAATCGTCAATAGCTATAGGCAGTAACAAATCTAATTTTTGTCGCATATTTTAATATTTAATAGATTAATCAATATTAATAAACTATAGAATAGATAGCTGAAATAGAAAGAAGGTATCCAACATACAACCATTGGTCATAAAATTCATTTTTAGGTCCAGGTTTTGCATACCTACCTTGCTAATTCCATCGTATCGTACACACGTATCAAATAAATAGAATTCTAGTCTTTAAAATGTATTAAAACCAAAGGAATTTAAATCTAACTATAATTAAGGAAGTTATTGCAATACTACGAGTATACACATGTTCGCAAAAAATGAATCCACTGCCTTGAATCTGCAGGATTTATTATTCTACGATAACATGCATAATGAATTACCATAGATACGTAGATTAATTAATGAATTATGCATAATACTTATATTCAATAGAAGTGAATATATTTTTGTAGACACTATTGTACATAAAATTTAAAAACCATATGCAATGATTTTCAATAGCTATTTCTTAAAAAAAATCATTATTTAGATTATTTTATTAAATTGAATCACCTGCTGAGGGTTCAATAGTAACTTTAGAATGCAAACTTGATTAACAAATAAATTAGTTGCATCACTATTATTGAGCTGTTTTATATATTTGACTTCATCATTCATTTACAGGCAGGCCCCGATTTTATTACATACCGTTTTATAAAAGTGGTAATAATTGCGAGGCATGTTTCAATGTTATTACCGTTCAAAGACATACAAAACAGAGACAAATTTGTGATTTTTTTTCACGGTAACTACAATAAACAACAATATTATTATTCTAATGAGGTTATTAGAAGCAGTTGGTTCAGAAATTCAATATGACCCATTTTAGGGAAGCTCCGTGTTATCGCACCGTTCCCTATTTTCAGACACATAAAAATCTATATATAATAATTATTATTCAACTTTCATTTAAATGGTATTCATGATACCAATTAGATTAGGAGTTAAATAATTATTACTACATTTTCATTTTTTTTCCCTGTCTGTAAACTTGGAACTTACTCTACTACCAAAAACATTTCAAAATTACTGTTTGTTCAATGTAACACAATTATACAATCCAAAGTATCTATTAATTCAGCTAAGCTGAGTGAGAGTAAAAAGCTATGGTTGAGTTTTATTTAAACTTTCTAATAAACTCAATTTACTTTGAAGTTTCATTACAGATCATAAACTATTTCTGGAAACAAACACTGGAACACTGTTTATTAATAGGCTTATAGTACTCTAACTCTAAAACAAACTTTCTTCCATTATAACTCATAGAAAATGAAATAAATAATCAAGGAGTAACTATTGTATATTTCTTGTTGATGAGGATAATGGTGTTTCTTTTCAACACACAAATATATTTACGTGCCTGCGAAAGAGACACAAGGTAGATAATAAACCATATTCGGAACAATCTATTAAACAATAACGGCATATCGTACAAAAGTACAAAAGAGTTGCTAATAAGTATTAAATAAAACATGAAACCCTGTAAGAAAACTGTATACCTAATATTGTTATTAATAAAGAGGTACAGGACTGGAATAGTACCTCAATATTGTTGCAAGCTAAGAGAAACTATATTAAATTGGTTCTATTGAAATAATACAGGTCGAAATGCAGAATTAGGGAATTAGATTCTAATTAGAGTTAAAGTAAACATACAAGACAATTTAAGTTCTATTCAAATTTACTGACTGTTATATTAATGTCTACTTATCTGTTCCTTAACATTCTAATTCATCTATGTTCCGGGTTTTAGTTAAATTCACTTGTATCTCCCTATACGTTGGAACATGGAACATAATTACGGTAACTGATAAGGGGTAAATTAAGGAATAGGACTCGTTAGGTAAATAGCGGTATGTTATTAGTTCCATAGATCTACAGAAAATATTTAATTCCAAATTTGAATAATGAAGAATACCTAATCAATTGAATTAATATTCTACCTATTAAAACTTACAAATGAAATATCAACTAGCTAATCAATTAATAAACTTGCATATGATAATGGAATTCGGGGATTTGATGTTAGGCACTGTATAGAGATCAATTATCTAATGCCGAAAAATGCGTCTGCAATATAGATGTTGCCTATTATAATGGCCAACAGTTCTGTTTGAGAATTTAGAACGTTCTCTGAATGAATTTTTACATAAAATATTTTATATAGAGTGCCTGTATCTGAGATATGTACCAAAAATAAAAAATGATGGGGCAGTGCAATAAATTGACGATTAATATCTCTTTTTCAATGATAATCTTAGTTGAATAATAAAGATTTGTTTGATAATGCAAATTGTATGTAAATTCCTTTTGTTCCAGATTGTCCAGTAAATTCAGAATGCATAGAGTTTCACTACTGTGAAGGTCAATCAAATCTTCTGAGACCACCTTCTACCTATTGGAAAAGGGAAACACTAAAAAAGCTCTTTTGTGGTGTGAAAAATGATAAATTATTGTCGCAAAATACCAATAATCGTAAGAGGGAGTCACATATAGGACTTAACATGATGCAAACATCACTTTTTAATTTCCTTTATATGTTAGACTGTATCACCTTCTGTGTACCATTAGTGTTGACGTCAGAGTCACAAGTAAAGAAGTATGAACAAGGTATCTTGTCGTGGTGATAATGGCGGACTAGCAATTTTGAAGAGACCAAATCAAAGCGAGTTTGTTCAAGTAATTAGATAGGTTATTCCACAATGGGCTATTCATGTACTGAACTTTGATTATAGTAATTAGTAGATGATAGGACTTAATAAATAAATTATTGTGCTTCCAACCAGATTAGTGTACAGGGTGGGGCAAAACAATAGCCAGAGTTTCGATTTTTTTGCCAAGTAAACAATACTTCCATAATTTTTTTAATTCAAATCAGTATACAATATCAATTGTGTGATCACTTTTGAAGATGATAACAGGAAGATGGTAGCCAGCTGTATCGATGTAGTGTTGAAGACGATGTCTGAAGTTCTGTAATGTTCTTCGGCACATCACAATGGGTATTGCAGTGATTTGTATCCCGAATCCAAGGCCGTCTGTAGTTGATATCAACTATAGACGGCCATGCGAATTCTCATCTTCAATTCTTCCAAATTTTGTGACCGACTTTCAGAACACTTTCTTCTTCAGATATCCCCACAGAAAAATTCACAAATGCTTAAAACTCGACATTATCTCTGAGATATTTGGCGTACCGGGAACATCCGTCATCATTTGACCGTTATGTGAGCGGGGGCTCCATCTTGTTGGAACCAAATGTCCCCCAGATTTGTTTCCTAACTTAATTCTTCCAATTGCGGCTCTAGAAAGTCTTCCAGCATCGCAAGATAAGGTTGAGAGTTGACGGTGATGGATCTTCCATTTTCCTCGAAGACAATTACAACAAATTTGGAAACTGCATACCAAACAGTTAATGTCGAGTGGCATTCAACGCTCAATGGATTTAAGCATTTGTCTGACATTTTTCCTGACATTTAGAACATGTAGTCAATTTTTTTCATTGTTTTCATCCATTATTTACATTCTTCAATTACTTTTCATTGACATTTCGAAATAAAATAGTTAACTATCAATTTATTGTCAAATTTAATCTACGAAAAGTCGCTGCATTTCAATTTTGTTGATCTAAAAAAAATGAATGAATTATAGCTATTCAATATTAAAAATTTATGACAGGGAATCCTTTTTCTTGGTGATAGCTGATAACCTGTCATTTATATGTCAAGCAAATAGTTTCTAGTTTGGAGGTTTGTGAATCTGTTAGTTTTTACTAGGATGCAGTAGCATAAAGGGAATGGTAACTAGTAAACGACGCAAAAATATAAAGTCACATTTTTTGTTTCCGTCAGATTAGCGTTTCTTACAATTGTTGCACACAGAGTATTAAAAACTTTAAAAACATATAGAAAAATTTAAACTTGACTGAACTGAATGTGGTTTGCAGATTAATATTCCTAGACCGAAGTTCTACAATATTATGTAATAAACTCATATTTTCCCAGAGCCTGGAGAGGACCTTTAAAGTTATTTTATAAGTGTTTCGTGTGATAAATAGTAAAAATCGCGACTGAACCTAGAATTTGAATGTATGGATAAAATTCCGTTTTTTTATATTGTTCTCTTCTTTTACTCATCTATAAGAAATAGGGTCTTACACATATACTACTTAGAAGCCTAAACCATTGCTAGTTAACTGCTAAACTCTAGTTCCTATGAATAACAATTAAAAAATAAAATAGAAGAAATACAAATTAACCAATGCCTAGTTAGTAATAATTAAGAAATTTTTTTAATTTAGTAGTGACTAAGTTTAAGTAGGTAGTTCCATGTTTCAAAGTATGGACAGAGTCGCCAGTTCACTGGAAACTTTCAAAGAATAAATTTAAGTAAAATATCTAAATAATAAAAGTTTTATTTGTGGATAGATATACTCCTATTATTAATACAATTAAAAAAATTGAACCAAAACGATTAAAAATGAACTAGTTATTAACAAGCATATTATTCACGTGAAAATCAATGCAATTTTAGATTTTCCAGACACAACGCGGTCACTTCATAGTGATTTCGATCAGCTGATTACCATGCCTTATATAATCCTTTTATCCTTGTTTTTACAATCCCAGAGTTTGGAATGAAGTAAAATGCTGATCATGATTCACTTCAAAATATTGGCGATCACTCTCCTTTCGTGTGTCTACCTTAGTTTTTTCAAAAAGAATGATAGGTTTGTGATTAGATACTGAACTGTGAAGATTTGTTTGATAATAGTAAAATGTGAAGATGGTCCGATGGATCTAGGAAAACTTCCAATCAGAAAATTCTCAGTGTGGAAAACATCCAGCGACTTCACTTAAGGTCTAAGATTAGCTATGATCCAACTTCTGAAGTGTGTCACGTTGGTGAAAACATCTGGGATGTTTTCAATTCCGCAAAAAGGAAAAGACAGAATTGCAACCTGTTTGGTAAAGAAATTTTGTAAAGAAATAGTTAGGTATGATTTTATATTCATACAATAAAATTAAAAGTATTTACGTACCATGACAAATTATTTGTCGTTTGAATGTCTCCTCAAAATAGCAGGTGCGCCACTGTCTCCATGACAAGTTCCTTTCTGAGACTCTCCTCCCAAACAAATCTGCAAGAAAAATGCTTGAATTTTCCCTATCCTAAAGTGGAGCACTAGATTCAAAATCATATATTTGCCAAATTATTATTTCTTTATCGATTCACATCATTTCATTAAGTACTATAGAAAGGCCCCGCTTTATTACCAAAATCACAAGTCAAACTTATTACAAAATGGTATAACTTGTTTAATTTGGATGGATATCTCCTCTACACAGTAACATAAAGGGAATGGTAACTAGCACACGAAGCAAAATATGAAGTCAAATTTATTGTTTGTGACCCAGCGGCTCATAATATCTCATATTTGCATATTAATATCGAGAAGTTTAAAGTCAATTTATAAGTGTTCTCATTGCTGTTCGATTAATATATTTTTAACTCACGTGATATAAATGGTTTATCTTCGCTATATTGTTGTAGGTTTGCCAGCATTGTTCAAAATGAACCTGTCGCAATCGCACTTGGAATAGCACTGCACTTCCATAATCTTGAGGATGTGAACCTCCATAACCCGCTACTATTGGCACCTGATTCTTCATTTCTGGTTTAAAATTCTCTCCAGGATAAGGCAAGCAAATTGGCATGACAAAGGCTGGTAAAGGAAATATTCAGTTATATATATAGATGAATGAATACTTTTGCTGATTGCCGAAAATAAGAAAATGTTGGAAAAATTTAATAGTTTATAACTCGGTATCACTTTTTTTAAATATTCCAATCAACTGGAAGGTGAAAAATTACAATGCCGTACGAACGTGTTTGTTTAACTGATTCATTCAATCTTATGAGTGCGATATCTGCATCGGGCCAATTCCCGGTACGGGCGAACCGTCTCTCATACGAGGGATGGATGATCACCTTCCCGGAGCCAAGTCTAGGACTTTATCTGAGCACAATATTCTCCCTCCAAACGTCTCACAGTCTGTCTCTTTGTCCAGATCATACTCACCCAAACGAATTAGCTTTCTGGAAAATTTGGGTACAGTTTATGTATTTCAAAAAACTTTAATTGAATATAACTAAGTAAGAAAACCATTTCCAAGTAACATACAGAACATTAATATCGAAAATACATAATAAACATTGCCCTTGTGTATAATCATAGCCGGCAAATAGAGTGGCTGGTCAATTGATCCCCGCCATTTGATCCCTGAACCATTTGTTTCCCGGTCAATTGATTCCTGGTCATTTTATTCCCAGTCTTATTTTTATGTTTACATATACACCTCCACATATAGTAGACATTAAGTATTGGTTTATATATTACAGGCATCCCCCGCTTTAGTTACCAAATCACGACTCAGTTTAGTTACCAAAAATAACTAAAGCGAAGAAAAGTAACAAGAAATTTATAATTGTCACTCCTTGATTATACATCTCATTTTCTATGAGTTATAGAAAGAAAATTTGTTATTAGAGTACTACGTATATAAAAATATTATTAATAATTTACAGTCTTTCATTTTTTTGACTGTGATGAAAAAGTTTAAATTCGTGCATTAAATGTTTTAAAATCCATCCATAGCTTAACTCTCACTCAGTATAGTTGAGTGATTAATAGATACTTAGATTTCTATAATTATTGTGCTACATTTAACAAACAGCAATTTTATGCTCTATGAAATGTTTTTGGTAGTAGGGTACTAAGTTCCAAGTTATTGGTTGGTTCTACATTTTTGGACACGTCAGAAAAAATATTAAATAATTATTATTATATAAAGATTTTCACGTGTTCGAAAATATGGAACCGTGCAATAACACGCAACTAACCCTAAAATAGGAACCGTTGAATTTCTGAACCAATTGCTTCTAATAACCTCATCTGAATTATAATTTTGATATTTTTTTAGTTACCGTGAAATAATCATAAAAAATTGTCTCCGTTACCTATGTCTACGAACGGTACTTATTTCGAAACATGACTCGAAATAAGTACCACTTTTTTTTTTAAAGCGAGATGTACTTAAAGCGAAGCCTGCCTGTAATAGCATAATATATAATAAAATTGGTAACCGGTAAATTCCACCCCTCTTTACGGGTTAGGTTTGTTTAGTTATTAATATTAGTCATTTGTATATAATACTAGGTAACTTGCATTTTCACTGTATCAAATTGAACCTTTTGCTGCCTAATCACAAGCTGTAAATTTTCACTACACATGTGACAAAACAGCAGAAAGAAATTTTGTGTGAACGCATTTATCAATTATTGCACGGGTAATTTGGTCCTAGAATCCAAAACAGCAACTTATAACTAATAAGCAAAGAGCGAAAATATTGAATTGGCTGTCTGCCAGTAGACCCTTTCCACACTTCATCCAACCGTTGTTGTTAGAGCACATATGTAGTTTCATGTTAAAAAGGAATTAATATTAACTTTTTCAACACGTAAACTTTGAAATAAACTACCATATTGAGAATATTTGTAAATTTATTATGATAAAATTTCGATTGACTTGAGCTAACTCTAAATATTGTCTAAATGTCTCAGGATATCGTCTGAGTTCTTTTTTCATGGGTACGAATTATTTAACAAATGGGCATCTAAAAATAAAATCTTTAGCTTATTATTGTCACCCAAATGAGCATTTTCACAGGGTTGGAATTTACCTAGAACCCTATTAATTACTCACCTATCCTGAATCAGAGTTAAGCTATGGTTAGATTTAAAACCTTTAATAAATTCACTGCTTTGAACTTTTATCACAGTCACAAACACTTTATCATTAGGCTTATACAGTACTCTAACTCTAAAACAAATTTTCTTTCATTAAAACTCATAGAAAATGAGATGTATAATCAAGGAGTGATAATTATATATTTCTTGTTACTTTCCCCGCTTTAATTACCGTTTGGTAATAAAACTGAGTCTTGATTTGGTAATAAACGTTCCCTGAATGAATACTAAATTTTTTTTTTTTCTATAAAAAAATAATTCATTTGTTGCAGCAATAATTTCTAGTTGTCTTAGACTATTTTATTCTCCAGGGTCTCTATCCTGAAGCTGTCTGTGGTGAATGGAAGAGAAAGGGGTGGGCGTTCCTTGGGCCCCGAACTGTTGTAATTTGGATTATGTACTGTCTTTTTCTTTTTACCATGTTTAGCATTTTTGTAACGTTACTTGCAGTTTTGGAGGTCTTAGATTTTGTGTTAGGTAGGTTCGAAGGCTTCATTTAATATAACCTCTTCACATTCCTTGGTAAGTGACTGCATTCACTGAGTAGCTTTACTGCATCCATGATCTTTGTCACCGACGGTGGTAAGTGACTTTGTTCATGGAGCCACATTCCTTTTTGACTGCTTCTTCAAGTCCCTTGTATTTAATTTGCTTTTGACGTCAGCGCTATGGTCTTTGATGACGAAGGAGATGTTACTCACCTAAGTTAAGTTATTCTGGCAAATGAATGTATTTATTTATTGTATAAATAGTAAATATCATTTTGAATAAACAACATAAAAAATAGTTATATATAATTAATATGTAAACCAATAAAAAATGGCTACTAGGTATATGAACAGAGAAATATGACTAGAATTCAAATTACCAGGAATCAATTAACCGGGCAACTAATGGTACGGGGATCATATTATCGGGAATCAAATTATCGGGAATCAATTGACCGGAGATCAAATAACCGGGAATCAATTGACCTAGACCGGGCAACTATTAACATAAAGCTTACTAATGGTTTCTAGGAAAATTCTGTCTCAAAAAATTCAATCTCGGAAAATTCGGTCTCAGAATTATAAATGGCCTCTCAAGATATATGGCCATTAGGTAGTTTGTTGTATCCGCTAGTTTGTTGTACTGCACACTTCATGATTGTTTAATGACCTGGCAGGGAGGTTCGGGGGGCGGCACACCCCCTTATACATCTAACTTATATGTCATATTTATATTTCAGACCGAAAGTTCCTAGACCAAATTTTCCGCTGGAATCTAAATCTCATGTTAAATAAATGTCAAAACATGTCAAAAATACTAATGTTACGTATCATTTTAAAATGGTTAACGATGTAATCCGCTTTCAATAAATACACTTCACATTTTAGTATCCATAATTTTAACTTTTTCTATTATTGTTCTTCAATAAAATCATTATAAAAGGAGACCGTCTTTTCCGAGAGCGAAATTTCCGGTCACCCTTTTTTTGCTATGAAGTTGGACAATTGCATTACATTTCAATGTCTCTATAAATAAATAATTCTTTTCAGAAACATGTAGATTCACAAAAAGGCAGTTAAATAATCCACTCTATTGTGTAGTTTAAAACTCGAATTAAAAAATGTGAACACAAACATTGCGAGTGACTCCACTTTGTGCTGGTTAGTTACAGTAACCACACTCAAAAATATTCTGATGCACCCAGTTGTTAAGTCAGTTAAGAGTTTACCCTATGGCTTTGTCTCCAAAGCGAAACACTTAAGTGCTTCAAACCAAAGTGTTGATACATTTGACAAGAGCTTGTAAGTGCATTAGTTTGATGTGTCTCATACTATGTGTCTTAAGGTCACAAATACTCTTTTGCTAAGCTGATGAGAGTAATTTCCTCATCATTTAACCAGACTTGTATCTCAGACAGTAAAGTGCATCGAACTGATGTACTTTCAAGCTCTCGAAACACGCAAGTTTATTAAAACTTTAGTTTGATTCACTTAAGTGTCTCGTTTTGAAGACAAAGCCCTAGTGCCCATTTGAGCACTAGGTTAACGAATCGTATTGGTACTATGTATTTTTTTACAAAATTGGGCAACATAGTGACAACATGGGCTGTTATGTTGAAACCATCTTGGCCCAAGATTTTGCCAATATGTTAAACAATTTTCAGCAATATAATGTTGATACGCTATATATTAATCAGGTTGAGCCAAAAACACAATTCAGTTGGACGGATTCGACACTTTGAACCAAACTTCTCCCAAGGTAACGTTTCATGAGAATGAAAAGCCAAAGTAATCCCATATAACTATTTAATCACCAATTGCCCAACTGCCCACGTTGGGACAATGCGTCATGATGGGATTGTGTAAACTCGAAACACCTAAGTACATCAGTGGAAACTGTTCATTTTCTCAGTTCAGAGAAAATCCTCAGTAAATAGTTAATTTAAGTTACTAATAAAAAGTTATAAATTATAAGTTATTGCTTTAACAATTTTAACAACGAAAATTTCAAAACACTGTATCGATA
Source organism: Caprella mutica (assembly GCA_947561585.1). Taxonomy (NCBI): domain Eukaryota; kingdom Metazoa; phylum Arthropoda; class Malacostraca; order Amphipoda; family Caprellidae; genus Caprella; species Caprella mutica. The sequence continues at coordinate 266,696 of CANNZV010000268.1, forward strand.
AGTCTAAAAGTCTAATTCGCTAATCGTTTGTTTTCTGAGTTTGCCATTTTGTTGAAAATACTTGTACTAATTCCTATTTTGAAGACACATTTAAACAGGGTACAGGAACCAAAAGGGTATAGTAGCTAGTAGAAGACACAAAAATTTGACATCACCACAACAACACATTCCTTGTTTGTGACCGAGCGGCTCATAATTCCTCGTATTTGCATGTTAATATCGAGAAGTTTGAAGTCATTTTTATAAGGCTTTCATGTAAAAAAAAAGTGAAAATGGCGATTGAACCTCAAAGTTAAATACATAGATATAATTCAGGTGTGTTTTTATTGTTCATTTCTTTAACTTATCTATGAAAAATAGGGTCTTGAAAATATGCTACCTAGGAGCCTAAACTAGTGCTAGTTAACTGCTCAATTGTAGTTCCTATGAATAACAGTTACGTAAAAAATAATGGAAATACATTTTAACCAATGCCTTGTTAGTAAGAAAAAAAAAATTTAGATGTGATTAAATTTAAGTAGGTTTTCCTATGTTTCAAAGTCATCCAGTGGTCACGTCAAACTAGATTCAATCAGCTGATTACCATACCCTATGTTACTGTATCCTGCATCTAAACAAACAAGTATTTATGAACGTGGTTCAATTCTTACGGTTTGCGTGAGAAGCAATGTGCTGCTGACAAAACATATCTTTCGTTGATTAGTGCTCCTCCACACAGGAAAGTCAATACTGGTTTTCTGCGTTCGTCTGTAACTACATGTATAAAAAGAGTTAAAGTTCTCAAGTATTTAATTATTTCAATAAGAAAATAATCACCCAAGATTATTTCTCTGTCTCTATCGCACTCGAAAAGCTTACCTATATTAATATGAAAAAGATACTTCATATCATAGACTTCACTCACATGAATCGTTTCTTTCCTTATCGTTTGAATTTGGTACTAGGTAGATATTTCAAATGCATCGTACAATATTCTTCATTGATGCATGTTTTAAGATTAATTTTATTGTATTTAAAAAAAAATTCTTTATTTATTTCTTTAATTTAATAAGTTGAAATCAAAGTATTTATTCTCACTAGAATATCCCAAAAGACGATCCAAGGATGACTTCCCATGGTAGCTTTTCCGTCTCCCAAGAACTGGCGGTTGGTGACTGGTCGTCCACATGAAGTAGGTAGTAAATTCTCTCCAATGGACGCCTCTATTTCATTTTCTCGGCAACAAATCTAATGCATATATTACGAATTATTATATGATGGTAAAATTGAAATGACTTGAATGAACATAGGAGTAATACTACAGTTAGTAAATACCATAATTTTATTATTTTTTACACCACAAAAGAGCTTTCTTAGTGTTTCCCTTTTCCAATAGGTAGAAGGTGGTCTCAGAAGATTTGATCTACCTTCACAGTAGTGAAACTCTATGCATTCTGAATTTACTGGGCATTCTGAAACGAAAGGAATTTGCATTCAATTAATCATCAAACTAATCTTCACAGTTTACTACTATCGAACAAATCTTCACAGTTTACTATCTTCAAACAAATCTTCACAGTTTACTACTATCGAACAAATCTTCACAGTTTAGTATCTAATCACAAACCAATCATTGTTTTTGCAGAAATAAGGTAGGCACAGAAGAGAACAATGATCGCCAATCTATTGCAGTGAATAGTGATCAGCATTTTACTTCACTTCTCTCCATACACTAGTCTTGTAAACTAACAGATTCACTAACCTCCTAACTAGAAGTAGATTGATTCTTTGAGCTACTTTGAATGGTAGGATATCCCCAAGATAAATGATATCCCGTCATAAGTTATTAATAGATTGAATTGCTATAATTCATCTGGATTTTTAGATTTACAACATTGAAATGCAGTGACTTTTCATTGATTAAATAAGAAAATGAAAGTTCATCGCTGGAAAGTTCATCGAACTAAATTCTTCGCATGGTAATTTCTCGCAACTCTATTTACCGCACAGTAAATTTTAATTTAAATTATGTGTGTTGTTATTCCTTTGAATCAGTGTCAACAAATGGTTCGACTACTGTATGCATATATTATATTATTATTATCTACTGTGAATTATTTAATGTTATCTGTTCTGCTGCGGCCTGCACTGCTGTGATATACAAAATTAGGACCAAAATAAATAAATAAATAAACGTATGTATTTTCAGTAATATATTTGAAGACATAGACTTTGACAATAATCATTTTAATGATCTGCTCCCTAATCTACATAAATGGTGCAATTGAATATTATAATCTAGCACCTCTGATTTGAAATGTTATTTTAATGCTGTTCACACCAATGTAAGATCACTTTCACCTACACTTTAGCAGTATATCGCTGATGTCGATAGTGCTGCAATTTGACACTTTATGCTTTAGTGAAACCTGGTTATCAGGCGGTATAACTCACAATTAGTTTATATTGAAAGGTGTTCAGTATATCTATGACTGGGGAGTGAGAGATGAGGAGGTGGTGTGTGTGCATTTATTTATTTTTTTATTTTTGTTTAAAAAGACAATATTTTTCCATTAAAAGCAAGAAGGATAAAATCTTTACAAAAGAGGAAATTCCTTCAGGAACGACGAGTGAGGGGTTGAGTTCCCTGAAGGGGTGGACCCGACTCTCTAAAACCTCTCCTTCTTGGCTGAGAGGATGCTACCTATTCCCTTCTTGATTGAGGAGGTCGTACTACCGTACGCTCCTGTGGTCTCTATTCCAATTGGCTCAAATATGTATACATCTCCAAGGGCGGAGTATTTCTGACGCTTACGGTTCTCCGAAGCCCCGGCAGATGATCCGGCCTCAACCGCGGAATCATTGAGGTGTGTCTCGGCAAATATGTCGACAAACGTGCAATCCCAAATCAGACTCTTTCCATTCATGTAATGAAACAAAGTAATACCATCTCAGCGTTAACCATCACCTCTGTCAAGCCCAGGAGGCTCAAGTACTGAAGGGAGTCCTGCTCTCTGCAAAGCCCGTTTTACAACATCATTCATTGCTGCATGTCTTGGGTGACGCCCAGAACTGTACCTACAAGACAGGCCAATCAGTCCTCTAACATCAATCCCACTACTACAGCGGCAAGAACGAGGTTCACAATCTCTAACACCAACTCTGAGAGCAATGGCTACCCTCAGGACCTCTGGATCAAGCTGTGTATCCATGACGGTATGGGAATCGCGTTCAACCACACTCCAGTTTCTTTAAGAGATGCAGATAACAGTCGTGCCCTTGCCACCTGATCAGCTCTAGCAAACAGTCTCCATTAATGAATGAGCCCGTGGTGTATCCCATTCTTTTTGACTGGACGCATGGACTGGTACCGGGAGACCAGCCTGTAAACCCTGCCTCCATGTCCCAACTACATCAGTAAGCTCTCCGGTACCGACTACATTAATATTAGAAAGAATGGTTTCAACCAAATCACTCACAGAATACATTGAAGACAACCTACAACCCAGTCCACCAAGGCCAACTGGTAAAGTTGCCTGAACCCAAGAATCAGCTGACATCTCTACATTGGTCACACTGTCAACGGCAGATCTAAGTGATAGAATATATTTATTAGGAATGAATATGAATGTGAAATACTAAATGAATTCACAATGTCATTACCTCATATTGACTATCTTTTTCTACGAATTAGAAAGTCAAATAAGAACTCCTTGTTAATAGTGACTTATAGGCCATCTCATTGCTGTTCTGATCATTTTTATTCAATATAAGCACTGCCGCTATGTTTATAGGGAAATGAAATTATGTAACTGGCGACGTATATAAATGTCACAGAGCATTAGGCAGTGGAGTCATTCTTCCAATTGGCTGGGGTCTTAATAATACTAAATCCCCTACTATGTTGAGCTCGCTTGATAACACTGTAGAAGCATTTGAGCGATTGCACACGAAGGGTGATGACTGCGGAGATTCTAATAAAGCATCGACTACAGGTGATCAGGCAGGTGGTCGCCAAGTACGAGCTAGATATTAAAGTGTATTTCGTAACTACAGCCACAACTGATAACAAAGATGATTTGTTAAATAGAGTAGTTCAGAAATGGTTGAACTGTCGAGAAATTGATATGTTACTGTTAATAATTTTAAAAGAATTTATGGAGTACTATCTGTGATGGCTAATGCAACTCTGCAGCCATTTTATCCTTGTTACCTTCGCAAGAAACGGAAGGTTATATTTTAGACGACATATAGTAATTTAATAACTCAAAAAGTATTCAACTACATTACTAAATTGCCTAAAATTTGGTGGTACGATTAATCAATGTCCATGAACCTGCTAGTTGAATTTTAGAATCTATCCGGTCAAAGGTCAAGGTCATTTATAACTCAAAAAGTATTCAACCAAATTAGATGAAACTTTTGGGATGATTGACAATGTCCAGGAACCATCTGGTAGAATTTTATATAGAATATATTCTATATAGGATTAATTCCTCTAATATAGGATTAATATATACTGATAATTCGTATTTCTCCTGCTCACGGATAGGTGTCTACTGTATATATCGCATGTCTACTTTGGAACTATACAGAATAAGGAAATTGGTCTATATGAGGCTCGGTCTGTGGAGGGTTTGTTGGGCTTCAGAATCGGGGAACTGAGATTAACTTGAAAAAATAAAGTAGGATCCGTTGCTAACAAATTCAAACAATGACAAAGAACTAAATATACCTCAACCTTAAAACATACCCAATTGAAAATAGGAGCAGGTTCTAGGCAGCGGTTAAGCCGATCAGAGTAGTCACCACGGCAGCCAGGGAGCAGCGAGAGCGCAGCGTGGGAGTCAAACTAACCGCTTTGGGGGCTAATTCTACTCCTGTGTAATTGCGCAGAACTACTCTGGGCACCTGCTCCTATTTGCCTAGCGCGCTGCCTAACTGCTGATACGCGGCCCTTTGCCTATTTTACTTGGGTAGGTACACAATAGTGTACCTAAATACCAAATTACCATAAAATTAACAATAATACGAGATGGAGTTTGTAACTTTTTGATATTAGAAATGTCAAACAGTAAAAGTTAAGTGTGAATATTTTCATATTATTAATTATGAAGATATATAGTATACTTTATTTATTAGATAATGAGTCTAATCTCATATACGAGGACAATAAGTGTAAGGTTTGTTTACGTTTATGTCGCTTATAACTGGAATGAGAGTGCATGTGTATCGCAGCTCATTATTTCATATTTTCTGTTCATTTGTGCCATTTTGCTAACATTTCCTACTTATTAAAGTAATTAATATTGTAGAAGTTAATGAAGAAAGTGAAACAACATTATTTGTATCAATTATTATTTCATGTTCTTTTATAGCTGTGAGTACTAAACCACACACTCTTTAGCCGTAACTTTGAGTTAATACATGATCTATTTCTTTTGTGTTAACCGTGAAATGTTATATAACCTTAGCTCTACAAATTTAAAGCATTGCTGTAGAAATTTCAATTTAGAATTGAGGGGACCTTTAAGGTCTAAGATTAACTATGATCCAACTTCTGAAATGTTTCACTTTGGTGAAAACATTTGAGGGGTTTTCAGTTACGCAAACTGCATAACCAAAAAAACAGAATAGCTACCTGTTTGGTGAGGAAATCGTTAGATATGATTTTATGTATTCATATAATACAATTAAAAGTATTTTCGTACCAAGACAAAATTTGGTTGTCGTTTGTATCTCTCTCCACTGTATCTCTAACAAGTTCATCTCTGAGGTTCTCATCCCAAACAAATCTGCAAGAAAAATGATTGAATTTTCCCTATCCTGAAAGAGAGATCTAGATTCAAAATCATATTTTTGCCAAATTATTTCTTCTTAATCGATTCATATCATTTGATTGTGTAATAAAGAGAGCTCCACCATATTACCAAAATCAAGACTCAAACTTATTACTGGCAGGATACAGTAACATAAGGAGTTAATAAGAGCCTCGTAACCCTAACGTATTTGAAGGGTGGCACAGATCGAGCGATGCACAACACAACTCAATATCGTCACCCTACTATTTTTAATTTAGAGCAAGATTAGAGAGCAAGATTACGTTTAAAATAAATTTAAACGTACAAATACTGAAAATCAAGATTATACAAAAAAGTGAAGAATGTTGTAACAGTTTTTTTTATGTGCAAACATTATTGTCTTGGGGCCCAATTTTCCTGGGCCCAGTTGTTTCAGGCTCAATTGTGAGTGAGCTCATTATGTCTTTATTGAACCAGGCTAGGGAGGCACGGCCTCAACTTTTTTTATACATTTTTCTTTCTATGCTATATGTCCTTCTATTTTTGTCTTTTTATACTTTCATTTTCTATATTTTGTCTTTCTTTATTATATCCTTCTATACTTTTTCTTTCGATACTTTGTCTTTCGATAGTTTGTCTTTCGATATTTTTTCTTTCGATACTCTGTCTTCACACCGAGAATTCATGCTATACATTTCAAGATAGATGAAAGAGCATCAAAATCTTGTCACATGAAAAAGACTAGTTCTATCCACAAGAAAATGCAAATGAAAAACAAAACCAAAAAGAGCAGAAGAAGTGATTTAGGAGGTGAATAGTTTCTTTGATGAAATCCCCAGTTGCTCTCTCAGAAAATTTTTTCAAAAGATTTCACTCACCAAAACCACGTGGTGGAGGAACCTCATACATTAAGTTGGTTGCCGTTTTAATCATCACACTTCAGTTCAACTATTAACGAAAAGCACAGAAACAGCAGTTTTTTCAGTGGATTCTGCAGCAACAATCCAACATTGCCAATTAAATAGTTTGGACAGATGAGAAGTTCTTTTGCCTCCAACAAAAACACATCGAAAAAATAGGAATGAAAATCATCAAAATATCTGGAAAACAAATATATACTGCTAAAGTTTAGGTAAAAGTGATCTTACATTGGTGTGAACAGCATTAAAATGACATTTCCAATCATAGGTGCTAGATTCCTTTACCTGAGTGTCCCAATTATAATATTCCATTGCACCATTTAGATTAGGGAGCTGATCATTAAAATGATTATTGACAGAGTCTATGTCTTCAAATATATTACTGAGAATACATTTATTTAGTTATTTTGGTCCTAATTTTGTATATCACAGCAGTGCAGGCCGCAGCAGAACAGATAACAGTAAATAATTCACAGTAGATAATAATAATAATATGATATATGCATACAGTAGTCGAACTATTTGTTGACATTGATTCAAAGGAATAGCAAAACACATGATTTAAATTTATTATTTACTGTGCGAGAAATAGAGTTGCGAGAAATTACAATGCGAAGAATTGAATTCGATGAACTTTCCAGCGAGAAAATGAGTGCGGTGAACTTACCTATTATAATTTAATACTCCTACAATATTAGATAATGTAGATTGTAGATGAATCTATTTTCATTGTTTTCATTCACATTAAAAATCCTTCAATCACTTTTCCCTGTTATTTCGAATTAAAAAAAATATCAATTCATTTTCTTATTTAATCTATGAAAAGTCACTGCATTTCAATGTTGTAAATCTAAAAATCTAAATGAATTATAGCAATTAAATTCATTAATAATTTATGACAGGAAATCCTGTATCTCGAGAATATCCTGCCACTGAAATAGTGGATCTGTTAGTTTTACAAGACTAGTGTATGGAGAGAACTGAAGTAAAATGCTGATCACTATTCACTGCAATAGATTGGCGATCACTGTTCTCTTCTGTACCTACCTTAGTTCTGCAAGAACGATGATAGGTTTGTGATTAGATACTAAACTGTGAAGATTTGTTTGAAGATAGTAAACTGTGAAGATTTGTTTGATGATAGTAAACTGTGAAGATTTGTTTGAAGATAGTAAACTGTGAAGATTTGTTTGAAGATAGTAAACTGTGAAGTTTTGTTTGATGATAGTAAACTGTGAAGTTTTGTTTGATGATAGTAAACTGTGAAGTTTTGTTTGATGATAGTAAACTGTGAAGATTTGTTTGAAGATAGTAAACCGGGAAGATTTGTTTGATGATAGTAAACTGTGAAGTTTTGTTTGATGATAGTAAACTGTGAAGATTTGTTTGAAGATAGTAAACTGTGAAGTTTTGTTTGATGATAGTAAACTGTGAAGTTTTGTTTGATGATAGTAAACTGTGAAGTTTTGTTTGAAGATAGTAAACTGTGAAGTTTTGTTTGATGATAGTAAACTGTGAAGTTTTGTTTGAAGATAGTAAACTGTGAAGTTTTGTTTGATGATAGTAAACTGTGAAGTTTTGTTTGATGATAGTAAACTGTGAAGATTTATCTTGATAATAGTAAACTGTGAAGATTTGTTTGATGATTAATTGAATGCAAATTTCTTTCGTTTCAGAATGCCCAGTAAATTCAGAATGCATAGAGTTTCACTACTGTGAAGGTAGATCGGATCTTCTGAGACCACCTTCTACCTATTGGAAAAGGGAAACACTAAGAAAGCTCTTTTGTGGTGTAAAAAATTATAAAATTATGGTATTTATTAACTGTAGCTTTACTTTTTATTTTCATTGAAGTCATTTCAATTTTACGATCATATTATAATTCAAATATTTATTATTTTTACCAGATTTGTTGCCGAGAAAATGAAATAGAGGCGTCCATTGGAGAGAATTTACTTCCTACTTCATGTGGACGACCAGTCACCAACCGCCAGTTTTTGGAAGATGGAAGAGCTACCATGGGAAGTCATCCTTGGATCGCTCTTTTGGGATATTCTAGTGAGAATAAATATTTTGATTTCAACTTATTAAATTAAAGAAAAATCTTTTAAATTCAATAAAATTAATCTTAAACATGCATCAATGAAGAATATTGTACGATGCATTTGAAATATCTACCTAGTACCAAATTCAAACGATAAGGAAAGAAACGATTCATGAGAGTGAAGACTGTGATATGAAGTATCTTACTCATATCAATGTTGATAAACTTTTCGAGTGCGATAGAGACAGAGAAATAATCTTGGGTGATAATTTTCTTGTCGAAATAATTTAATACTTGAGAACTATAACTCTTCTTTGTACATAAACAGCAGAACAGAGAAAATCAGAACTGCATTTCCAGTGTGGAGGAGCACTAATCAACGACAGATATGTTTTGTCAACAGCACATTGCATCACACGCAAACTGTGAGAATTGAACCACGTTCATAAATACTCGTTTGTTTAAAATGTGTCATCAAAATAGGAATTAGTGAAAGTATTTTCAACAAAATGGAAAACTCAGAAAGCAAATAATTACCGAAATAGACTTATCGATACAGTGGCCCGTAAGTTAAATCGGGCACTAGCTCTTTGAAGTAGCACTACACACTACAGACCATAGTGCGTCGCGAAATTTTAATCTGAAGTGCCCACCTCCACACTATTCTCCATAGTGCCCACTTTCACACTACGGTTTGGTATGCTAAATTGGCGAAAAGTGAAGTGCGTACATCAATATTTTGAAGTGTCCAGGAAACCGCCCTACAAGACCACACTTTGATTTATTTTCTGTTTAATTTGATGTGTCATCTTATTTGTCATGGTCCTGGACCATGGATCTGTTTCGTTTTCATTAAAAGGCATCATCGGGGAATAACGTCAGGAACGACCGCTCATGAATATAAGAAGCGTCTATTTATATAATTATGAATAAGAAAATAGTTTCGAAATGTAATAATTATATACATATAATTCCCAATATCAAAAGAAGAACTACAACAAGCTGAACAAATTTAGGGTGTACACTCACTCACCCTTATGCCATTGGTGTGATAGATTGAACTTTGATTCGATCCTGACAAATGCATTGTAAATATATTTCATTGATTGTAAATGTAAATAGTACAACAGCTATTCACAATATACTAAGAGTATGTTGAATCATGCAGCACTTTTCAATAATCGGCTCCTACCCGTAAAAAGATTCTATCAAATCCATCACACTGACACATCACTACTTGCAATTGGTTTTTGTTTCAGCCAAAAACGAGAAAAGAAATTAAATACAACTAACTAAATGAGAATATACATGAAGATTTTTGTTTAAAAATTTTTCTATAAGATTTTTCATCAAGAAGTTAAACATTTATGAGAAAGAACGAATATTCCTCTTTCCAATGATGTGCATGGTTTAATTTTCCCATATCTGTTGTATTTTTATATTATTCCAACGGATGGTGGTGGCTTAAGGTGCTGATTATTGGGGTATTCACCCTACACCAAATGATAAATAATATTTGTGAAAAAATCATGTTATACGTTTTTCAACAAGTGGACGGGGATTACTACGCTGTACAAGGACTAATATTTTGCACACTAGGACACAAATTCTCGAAAATACATTGAAAGCGTAGTGTGGCCCTTCAAAATTTGTCAAAATGCAAAGTAGCACTAGAAAGTCTTTTTACATACGAAAATGTAGTGCGATACAGCACCGTGTAGTGCTACTTTGAAGTGCTTAGTGTGCAGTACCAATTTAGCATAAGAGAGAGACAAAGTGCGCAGTGCTACTTCATAGTGCTAGTGCCCTATTTAACATACGGCCCAGTGTTTTGAAATTTTCGTTGTTAAAATTGTTAAGGCAATTAGTTATAATAGGCAAACTACCTAACCAACCTAACTACCTAATCAAGCAAATTGTACAACTGTCGTGATACATTTGTGTGGAAAAATGGATATAAGTGGTATCACTATCTAAGGTGTCTGAACTAGATGATTCGATTTCTATATATTGAACTGCAATATTTAACATGTATTTTCGATATTAATGTTCTGTATATTACTTGGAAATGGTTTTCTTACTTAGTTATATTCAATTAAAGCTTTTTGAAATACATAAATTGTACCCAAATTTTTCAGAAAGCTAATTCGTTTGGGTGAGTATGATCTGGACAAAGAGACAGACTGTGAGACGTTTGGAGGGAGAATATTGTGCTCAGATAAAGTCCTGGACTTGGCTCCGGTGAAGGGGATCATCCATCCCTCTTATGGGAGCCAGTTCGCTACTTACGGTGCAGATATCGCACTCATAAGACTGAATGAATCTGTTAAACAAACACGTTCGTACCGCATTATAATGTTTCACCTTCCATTTGATTGCAATATTAAAAAAAGTGATATGAGTTATAATATATTTAAATAATTCAACATATTCTTATTTTGGTCAATTAGCGAAAGTATTCATTCAACTTTCTATTGACTAACTGAATATTTCCTCCATCAGCATTTATCAAGCCCATCTGCTTGCCTTTTCCTGGAGAGAATTTTATACAAGAAATGAAGAGTCAGGCGCCAATAGTAGCGGGTTACGGAAGTTCACATCAATATGATGAGACAAGTGCAGTGCTAATCCAAGCGCAATTGCGACATGTTCTTTTTGAACAATGTAGACAGAACTACAACAATATAGCAAAGATAGACCAGTTATCTCACGTGAGTTAAAAATAATACTAATCAAATAGCAATGAGATTTGAAAAATGGAGTGGTTTGCCACTCATTGATATATGGATCTTTCAATGTAGCTCACAATGTTTGATGTGAAACCTACTAAACTAATTAGGTCATTCGTTAGGAACCTAAATGTTATAATTTTTTAAGCTAGGGAATCAATTGACCTAGACCCGTCAGTGTCAGTTGAGGCTTTTCTTAGAGTTTGTTAACCTTGACTAATCTGATGCAATTATACCCAGGATATAATGACAATATAGGGTATGGAAATCAGCTGATCGAAATTACTCCGATTATTTGATGAGATCGCGTTGTGACCAAGAAATTTTGGAAATAAAGCTGGGCCTCATTGAAATCATCTGAATCGATTAAGAAGAACAAATTTGGCATAAGTATAATTTTGAATTTAGTGCTCTTCTTAAGGACAGTGGAAAAAATTAAAGCATTTTTGTTGCAGATTTGTTTGGGAGGAGAGCCTCAGAGAGGAACTTGTAAGGGAGACAGTGGCGCACCCGCTATTTTGAGGAGAGATTCAAACGACAACCAGTTTGTCTTGGTAGGAAAATACTTTTAAATTTTTATGATATGAATATATAAAATCATACATAAGATTTTTTCACAAAATTTCTTTACCAAACAGGTAGCTATTCTGTCTTTTGGTACTTCAGTTTGCGGAACTGAAAACTACCCAGATGTTTTCACCAACGTGACACACTTCAGAAGTTGGATCATAGCTAATCTTAGACCTTAAAGGTCCTTTCAATTCTAAATTGAAATTTCTCCAGCAATGCATTAAATTTGTAGAGCTGAGGTTATATAAAAAATCACAGTTAACACAAAAAAATTGATCATGTATACGCTTTATAATTAATGATATAAAAAATATTCACACTCAACTTACACTGTCCTAAATTTCTAAGATTAAAAAGATACAAACTACATCTCGTCTTATTGTTTGAATTTGTTAACAATGGATCCTACATTATTTTTTCCAGTTAATCTCAGTTTCCCGATCCTGAAGCCCAACATACCCTCCACAGACCGAGCCTCATATACACCTATATACTTTTTCTGTACGGTTGTACTACCTCCGAAGTACTCAGGAGGCTGGTTCTTAACCACATAACACCACGCATCCCACTATCTCTGTCACAACAAGTCTTCAGATACGAACACCCCACATCTACTCTCCTTACCCTCCTCACTCAAACAATTTTTGAAGGCTTGAACTCCTGCAAAAAAAAAATGCTTAGAATTTAAATGATTCTTTTATGAATTCAATTAATTTTTCTTATTTAGTAATAAAGGTTTTTAAATCTTTTATAACAAAGAGTTATAAATTTATGTTAAACTAAATCATTTATTCTTGTTCGCTGGTGGATCAAAAAATAGACTGATAAACTGATAACAGATTATAGTCAGTGTAGCCGTCCATCCTCAAAGCGAAGTTCCCCCAAGGTAGGGCCACCCTAAAGCAGACTTGTTGGAACTCTGACACTAACGCTGCCACCAGCTTTCTCCATTGATAAATAACCTGAGGAAATGTAGGATATATAAATGCCTAATCCAAAAAAGACGTAGCACACTCTGTCAGCATGGGATAGATTCAAATGTACAAGCTATTCAGACATCTGTCACTTGAAAGTTATTCAGTTATTCAGAAGTTATTCAGTATGTACAGTAGACACCTTTCCATGAGCTGAAGAAATACGAATTATTAGTACCTATACATAAATCCTATATTAGAATAGAAAGGGTGACAAAAGCCCTAGCGTCAAAAGCCCACACCGACAAAAGCCCACACCGACAAAAGCCCACACCGACAAAAGCCCACACAGACAAAAGCCCACACAGACAAAAGCCCACACAGACAAAAGCCCACACAGACGAAAATAAAATTAGTATTCCTGCAATATAAAAAATCAATTTATGTAAAGTTGGATCGAAGGAAGATAATAATTTTAATTTAACAGTTTTCTTTCTACGAAATCATTGTGAATTTGTATTATGCCCCAAATTTGGGCTCTGTTATCACAGAACTTAATTTTAAAACACTAGACTATGGAAACTGCAAGTAAATATAAATAAATTGTAGGTTGTCGTTGCTTTACTTGAACAAGTTGAATACAATATACAAATAAGGAACTACAAAACTTTTCGGTTATTTTACAGTTATATGCTAACTGTTGCTCAACGGTTTGATGAAAAATTAGAATAAAATCTGCATTCAGGACATCAACAACAACAACAAATTAATTAACTAATTACACATGTATAAGGGGCATACATAATTGTAGCCAAATAAAGTATTTACGAAGAACTTGGCTATAGAATCTAAGACTATAGCTAGCAAAGTCTACAGAGGCTGATGTATGACCTTTCGATCAGTAATCCTACATGACAACTGAACAAGACGTCTGCTGGTTACCTGACGTCTGACTATAAATGTTCCAGTAGTATATGCTAAAATTAGAGTTTTAAAATTAAGTTCTGCGATAGCAGCGCTCTAATTTGGTGCATAATACAAAATTACAATGATTCCGTAGAAAGAAAACTGTTAAATTATTATCAGTCCATTTTTATATATATGGATTATTAACTAATTTTGTTTTCGTCGGTGTGGGCTTTGTCGGTGTGGGCTTTTGTCAGTGTGGGCTTTTGTCAGTGTGGGCTTTTGTCAGTGTGGGCTTTTGTCAGTGTGGGCTATTGTCAGTGTGGGCTATTGTCGATGTGGGCTTTTGTCGTTGCCTCATTAGAATATACAGTCAGAAATAAATTTACTGTAAATAATTTAACCTTTTGCAATTGCAGTAGCTATGTATCACAAGAGATTTAAGAAAATATTTTGCTGATATAGGTACTAGAGTAAATTTTACTTTTTAAGAACACGATCTTAATGGTATTCGGCGGATTTTCCGAATACCAATTCGTCGAACCCTAATTCGCTGAACCGGATTCTCCTAATACGAATTTTCCGAAACCTAAATTTGTCTAAAACTGATTCGCCGAAGTGAGGATTTGCCGAATGACAAATTTGCGGAAACGCAAATTTACCGAAAACTTAAATTACACAAAAGTTACAGAAAAGAAACGAAACAACGAACTCATACACTGAATGATCCATTAATTATTCTATCTCTTTTAATATTTCTATCTTGTTGTAACTGTTCAGCTTTGTACCACAAAATGATTCTGTCTTTTCTTATTTTAAAAACGTTCAAGCTATAATTCCGTCAGAATCAGTCTGTCAGTTTTGGGAGCATGTTACATATCTATCATTTGACCGTCTGACTTGCTTGTAGATTGTGAGTTACAAACGTGTTTATTCAATTCTTGTGCATAATCCATGTTTACTGCATTGTTTTAATGCAAGGATGATACATAACTATTTAGTTTTATCCTCATGCTTAGAGATGTATCGATACCATATTGTTAGCCGATTAGGTTTATATGCCTGTTACGCATAAAATAGAAATTCTAAAGTTTATACTAACCTAGGTTTTTACCAGCTCCATCTCAGTTATTTATATTTAGATTGCTTCTTAAGTTACAAGTATATAATACCTATGCAATAATACAACCTAATTACATCAAATCACTAGGATTACTTTTATGATATAGGGAAAATATTTCTATTATTTAAAATCTGTCACTTCATTAAGGGAAAATTCTTATATAAATATCATAATGAAATCATTAATGAATAGAGATACCGCCTAATTTAATGAATATCTAAATCGAGTCATGATAGCTCCCAATCGTATATTGGTTGATATTGCGTGCTATTAATATACTATTGGGTTTATAGATACATTACATGGATATGTAATTGATATCGATACATTTTTTCTACTCATGATGGCATATTAGTAAAACATTAAATAAAACTTGTTACAACTCTGTTTGGGATATAAATACACCAGAAAAAGGTGTTGTATAAACTAGAAATGTCGTGATAAATTTCAAATATTAGAAATTTTCTCCAAAATAGGACATTTCCCCCACCCCTCCGGGGACAGAAGACGTTTAAGGAGAACTTTGTTATTTCTAAAAATGAACTTATCAGAACTTTATCATCAATTATGCGTTTACATCATTTCTTAAAGATGTCAAGAACCCAGTTTAATGTCACATTAGATAATGGGGGGAGGGGGGTTCAGCTTATTTTTAATAATTCCCCCCTCCCCCGGGGCAGAGGATTTTGACTGATTGGGCCAAAAAATTTCATACCGTGTTTTTTCACTCATGTTCCAATTTCTATCAATGTAGCTGAAGCAAAATCGAAAAAAAAACTCAAAACGATCCACCCTAGTGCACATGCTCAACTGCTTCTACAGTGTTATCGAGCAAACTCAACACAGTAGGGGATTTAGTTGCTACAGCGAAAGTATTAAGACACCACCCAATTGAAAGAATGATTCCACTGCCTAATGCTCTGCGACAATAATTTAAGTCGTCAGTTAAATAATTATATTTCACCATAAACATAACGGCAGTGCTTACATTGAAAAAAAAAAGATAGGAATGGGAGTTAGGTGGCCTATAAGTCATTGCTAATAATGAGTTCTTATTTGACTTTTTAATTCGTAGAAAAAGAGATTCAATATGAGGCAATGAAATTCATTTAGTATTTCACATTCATTTCTATTAAATGCACACACACCACCTCTAATCTCCCAGTCATCATTCATAGATAAGCTGAGTACCCTTCAATATCAACTAAGTGAGTTATACCGTCTGGTAACCAGGTTTCACTAGAGCATAAAGTGTCAAATTGCAGTACTATCGACATCAGCGATATACTGCTCAAGTTTTGGTGAAAGTGATCTTACATTGGTGTGAACAGCATTAAAATGACATTTCCAATCAGAGGTGCTAGATTCCTTTACGTGAGTGTCCCAACTATAATATTCCATTGCACCATTTAGATTAGGGAGCAGATCATTAAAATGATTATTGTCAGAGTCTATGTCTTCAAATATATTACTGAGAATACATTTATTTAGTTATTTTGGTCCTAATTTTGTATATCACAGCAGTGCAGGCCGCAGCAGAACAGATGACAGTAAATAATTCACAGTAGATAATAATAATATAATATATGCATACTGCTGTCGAACCATTTGTTGACACTGATTCAAAGGAATAACAAAACACATGATTTAAGTTTAAATTTACCACACAGTGAATTTACTGTGCGAGAATTGAGTTGCGAGAAATTACCATGCGAAGAATTTAGTTCGATGAACTTTCCAGCGAGAAAATGAGTGCGGTGAACTTATCTGTAATAATTTATTACTCCTACAATATTAGATATTGTAGATTGTTGATAGATCTATTTTCATTGTTTTCATCCATTATTTAAAATCCTTCAACTACTTTTCATTGCCATTTGAATTTAAAAAATAACTATCAATATATTTCCATAACTAATCTATGAACATTGAAAAGTCAGTACATTTCAATTTTGGTAATTTATAAATCCAGATGAATTATAGCTATTCAATCTATTAATAACTTATGACAGGAAATCCTTTATCTTGGGGATATCCTGCCGTTTAAAGTGACTCAAAGAAGCAATCAGTTTCTAGTTAGGAGGTTAGTGAATCTGTTAGTTTTACAGACTAGTGTATGAAGAGAAGTGAAGTAAAATGCTGATCACTATTCTCTGCAATAAATTGGCGATCATTCTTCATCTCTGTGCCTACCTAAGTTCTGCAAAAACAATGATTGGTTTGTGATTAAATTCTAAACTGTGAAGATTTGTTTGGTAAGAACGGTTAAATTGAAAGTAAATTCCTTTCGTTCCAGAATGCCCAGTAAATTCAGAATGCATAGAGTTTCACTACTGTGAAGGTCGATCAAATCTTCTGAGACCACCTTCTACCTATCGGAAAAGGGAAACACTAAGATATCTCTTTTGTGGTGTAAAAAATAATAAAATTATGGTATATATTAACTATAGTATTACTCCTATGTTCATTCAAATCATTTCAATTTTACCATCGTATTATAATTCATAATATTTTCACTAGATTTGTTGCCGAGAAAATGAAATAGAGGCTTCCATTGGGGAGAATTTACTTCCTACTTCATGTGGACGACCAGTCACCAACCGCCAGTTCTTGGAAGATGGAAGAGCTACCATGGGAACTTATCCATGGATGGCTCTTTTGGGATATTCTAGTAAGAACTAAAACTACGATTTTAACTTCATAAATAAATAGAGTAAAATCAGTTACATTCAATACCATTAACCTGAAACATCCATAAATGCTCAAAGAATTTTACGATGCATTTAAAATAATAGTTTTATACATGCTTATCTTTATCAGTTCTAGGCAAATTTGTTCTCAGAAAAATTCGGTCTAGTTTTATAATGATTTTATTAAAGAACAATAATGGAAAAAGTTGAAATTATGAATACTAAAAATGTGTAGTGTATTTAATTAGAAGCGAATTACATCATTAACCGTTGTAAAATGATACGTAACATTATCATTTTTGACATTTTTTTTACTTCAGATTTAAGCGGAAATTCGGTCGCAGGATTTTCGGTTTTGAAACTTTTGGTATGAATTATAAATAGAAAATTATCCGTTGGTTGTATCCTGCCAGATCATTAAATAATCATGAGTACAGCAAACTAGCAAATAAAACAAACTATGTGACGGCAATTTATTGTGAGAGGCCATTTATCATTCCAAGACCGAAAGTTTCAAGACCAAACTTTTCAGAACGACATTTCCGAGACCGACTTTTCCGGTCACCATCTTTATCATGAATGAATAAGAAAGAAACATGTGATTCACATGAGTGAAAAATGTGAAATGAGCTATCTTACTCATATCAATCTTATAAAATTGCGAAGGAGTGACAGAGAGAAATAATTGGCAACTACAGCATATCTCTTCTTTTACATGTTCTGCACGACTACCAGGAAACGGGACTGAATTCCTGTGTGGAGGAGCACTCATCAACGACAGATACGTTTTGACAGCAGCACATTGCGCTAAGCTCAAACCGTAAGACTAGAACCATGTTCATTAAATATTTGTTTATCTTAAATGCGTCATCAAAACTAGAATTGGTTAAAGAATTTCCTACAGAATGGAAAACTTCGAACACAAACGATTAGCGAATAGACTAAATAATGATAATCTACTTGGATGAAATTATCAAGACAGCACGTCACAATTAGTGGATTTTCATGAACAAATATTTAAGCTCTATTCTTCTTTCGGAAGTATTATACACTTAATAAGCAGAATTTTATAAATCTCATATGTGTATTGTAAGTCTATACTCAATCACAATAAAATGAAGTCACTGGCACTGTTTGTGTTCGCACACTCAGTACTACACACTCAGCCGTACTTAACATACTTCTGTGAATCTATACGTTTCTGAAAATAAAAAATGCTATTGAATGAAAATATTAAATTATTTATGAAGATATTGAGATAGAAAGCCATTGAACCCATTTATAGTAGCGATTGCCTAACTTCTTGCAGACAAAAAGACGTCCCTTTGATGTTTTTTAAGTACATAAGGATAAAGACTTGTACACAATAGGTAGCTAGGCACTAAAGATCGAGTGCTCGATCCGGCATGTTACTATTCATTGGTCCAACACCACATTGAACCAACGCCCCAATAGTCCGAAATCCCATTAGTCCGAAATCCCATTAGTCCGAAATCCCATTAGTCCGACACCCCATTAGTCCGACACCCCATTAGTCCGACACCCCATTAGTCCGACACCCTTGTGGTCCGAAGTTTTTGAAGTTTATATCTGAAAATAAACCCCCCACCACGTTAAGTTAAAATTTATTAGAAATTATTTAAATTTTAAGAACTAAATTTAAATAACATATCCCATGTTTAACAGAAAACTGAGATATGTTTTCTGTTCTTCGTAAATAATTGTATAAGAAAGATTGACACTCAACCTTCACTCTCTGACTTTATAATTGAAGAACAAGAAATACTAATTAATTAATTATTTAGTTATTTTTAGGTATCGAATGTTTTTAAGGTTAATCCTTAAAGGTAACAGTATTAGTAACCATTTATGATAGATCTATCATTCTTGGGGTTTAACGTTTTCAACGCGGCTATTTTAACGCCCCGTTAACAACTCTCAAATGTTGGAGGGTAGCGCAAAATCTACCCGAACAACTTAGATTACAAATTATAATGAAACTATAGAACTAAATTGTGAATCGTTTGCAGTTTATTAACCAGTAATTTAAGATCTAATGATTGGAATGATACAAAATTTTAGAGTGGAAGGGATCTTTAAGAGATATAGTTGACAGATTTGATTGAACATAATATCATGTATCGATATAGATTTTTTTTTTAATATAATTTCATTGTATGTTACTAACCAACGTTCTTTTTATATTGTTCGAATGATGCTTATAAATTTTATCATATAGAAAATGTATCAAAATTTTCCAGAAAAATAATTCGCTTGGGTGAGTACGATCAGGGCAAAGAGACAGACTGTGAGACTTTTGGAGGGAGAATAATGTGCTCGAACAAAGTTCTAGATTTAGCTCCGGAGAAGGTGATCGTACATCCCTCGTATAAGACACAATCCCTCCTTCGCTGGTATAGGGTAGATGCAGATATCGCACTCATAAGACTGAATGAAACGGTTATCCAAACACGTTCGTACACTATTATTATATTTTATTTTCCATTCGATTGTTGTATTGATGCTATAATGATATAAAAGACACTGCTTTACATTTGTGCAACATATTCTTTTGGTCAATCATTTATCTTTTTTTTTCCTAACTGAAAAATTCCTCCACAGCATTTGTCATGCCCATCTGCTTGCCTTTTCCTGGTGAGAATTTTCAACAAGAAGTGAAGAGTCAGGCGCCAATAGTAACGGGCTACGGAGATACAAATAGTCACCCTTTTGGAAGTAAAGTGCTACTTCAAACACGATTGCGATATGTTTCTTTCGAACAATGTACGCAGAGCTACCAAAATTTTAGACCAAAATTGAAGATACTGGTATCTCAGGTGAGTTGAGAAAAAATAATCTAGGGAGCTGGATTTAGGTAATTCTGGATCGTGACGTCACGTGAAGATGTTGTCATGATTTCTCAGTGAAACCCGCTAAAAAAAATTCAAAGATAGCCGGGAGCAGGTGAAGATAACGGACCTGAGTTCGTTATCTTTACTTGGTTAAATCTGGTCCGTTATGTGTACTAGCTTCAATTCTGGTCCGTTAACTTTACTTGGTTAAATTATAAAATATTTGACCAATAATTGGAATAAGAATATAATTTTGGAATCATAGATACCACATTAAAGGATTTAAGCAAAAGTTTTTTTCATCTTTTTACAACTCGTTCTTCACAAATCAAAATGGATCACGTTATTGTCAATTCTTTCAATCAATAAAATATGCAAAATCAATGTATAATCATTAATAATAGTATTAATAAGGTTGTATATTTATAATATACTCAAGCAAATATTTTTTAAAACTAAAAAGTTTTCTGGTCCTTCAACTTTACAAGCTTAATATCTGGTCCGTTATCTTTACCAGCTAAATTTCTGGTCCATTAACTTTATTTGCTCCAATAGGCATAGTGCAGTTTGTCGTATCCGCTAGTTTGTTTTACTGCGCACTTCATTATTGTTTAATGACCTGGTAGGGGTGTATGGGGGCCACCACGCCCCCACCCCATTTACACATATATATCAGTATTGAAGTAATGAAAGGAGAGGGGCGCCGCCACGCCCTCCCCCCACCGGTGAAAACAAAATTAAAATTCCTGCATTCAACCGAATTAATGTAAATTAGTATTATGTGACAAAATTTAGGGAGGCTGTTATCACAGAACTTAGTTTCAAAACACTTTCATTTAGGTACTACAATTATGTAACCCCTTATACATGTGTAATTAGTCAATTGGTATGGTTGTTGATGTCCTAAATACAGAGTTTATACTAATTTATACAAACTGTGGAGCAGCCAACAGTTAGACTATAACTGTAAAATAACTGAAACTTTGAAATGTATTGTTTATAAAGCTCCTTTACTTTCTAAAAAAATAATCAAATTAACTTTATGAGTAGCATAATTCATACATTACCATTCAAAAAATTTATTCGATCGCAATTGTTTTATGTTCAATGGAACTACACTTCCATTAACCGGTTCTAGGTTTTTCCACCCTGGTATATTCGACCACGGTAAATTCCACCCCAGTATATTCCACCCGGTATATTCCACCCCGGTAAATTCCACCCCTGTGACAATGCTCATTTGGGTGATAATAAAAACTCAAAGATTTTATTTTTAGATGGCCATTTGTTAAATAAGTTGTACCGATGAAAAAATAACTCAGACGATATCCTGAGACATTTGGACAATATTTAGAGTTAGCTCAAGTCAATTGAAATTTAATCCTAATAAATTTACAAATATTCTTAATATGGTAGTTTATTTCAAAGTTTACGTGTTGAGAAAGTTAATATTAATTCCTTTTTAACATGAAACTGCATATGTGCTCTAACAACAACGGTTGGATGAAGTGTGGAAAGGGTCGACTGGCAGAGACAACCCATTCAATGTTTTCGCTCTTTGATTATAAGTTGCTGTTTTGAATTCTAGGATCAAATTCCCCGTGACCAAAATCTCTCAATGTAAAAAAGGCAAAAATCTCCCAGTCTTAAAACCCTGTGCAATAATTCCCTCTCCCCATCAAAAACTTCCTTGTTAAAAAAAATGTGAGAAAAAAGCCTTCGGTCAAGAACCACCACTTTTACAAAAAGTTAAAATACCATATTCAAAATGAAATAAATACTATATGACATCATCTTACAATTAATATCGCTTTTGTGTTGGCGATAGGGAAGAAAATCAGATTGAGATTGATAATCTAAATACCTCAACTGATAAATGCGTTCACACAACCTTTCTTTCTGCTGTTTTGTCACATGTGTAGTGAAAAATTTAAAGCTTGTGATTAGCAAGCAAAAGGTTTATTTTGATACAGTGAAAATGCAAGTTACCTAGTATTACATATAATATTAATAAATGACTAATATTAACAACTAACATACTTAACCCGTAAAGTGGGGTGGAATTTACAGGGGTGGAATATACCTAGGGTGGAATATACCGGGGTGGAATATACCGGTCACCCCATTAACCATATCCTTATCAAACAGAGATAAAATTGCTAGGCTGGTTAACCATAACAAGTTAAACACAATTACTTATACATGTCTGCCGCAGTATTTAGAATTTGTTACGTTGCAATTGTTTGACAAAGCAATATTTTGATACCATTGATAACCTTTCGTCGGTGATGGCTTTTGTCACATGAGCTTTTGACGCTAGGGATTTTGTCGTGTGGGCTTTTGTCACTCTTTCCTCAGTATGTAGAGAGTGTTGCTGCATGTACACTCTGTGTACACTGTACAGTCTTTAAAATATAACTTCCTAAAATAGATATGGAATTGGGTCTTTTTTGACTTATGCTAAAAACACAACTATAACAAGTTGGTAATTATCCAAATAAGTACTCGGAATGGCCCCTAAATTTATTGGTATGATGCATTTCAAGGTAAATTTTCTCAACTTTCTCTAAATTTCATTGCATTACGACCCAGATTTAGGGTAATTTGAATAAAAATGGAGATAATTTACTTACTAT
This sequence comes from Caprella mutica, assembly GCA_947561585.1. Lineage (NCBI taxonomy): Eukaryota > Metazoa > Arthropoda > Malacostraca > Amphipoda > Caprellidae > Caprella > Caprella mutica. The sequence goes on from CANNZV010000268.1 coordinate 289,860, forward strand.
TTTATGTACTTTGTTTGCTACACATAAATATATGAATATTTCAATCTGGTTCGGAATCTTTGGTGTGATAAAAAATAGGTTACTTAAGATATTGGCTAGGCACCTAAGTACCTATTATATTCTTTCAGGCTAGGTAATAGAAACTAGAAAGGTGTTAATAAAAAAAAAATATATATATTTACCGTTAATTAAAACTTAGCTAAAGTCTATTAACAGATAATATTTTTAGTTCACTAAAAACTGAATAATTAGAAAGTAAATGTAAATACAGTAATACTACTAAACTTATTGTTGAAACCAGTATGGTAGCTGCGTTGTGCTTACTATTCACGCTTCAGAAAGTTCAGGCTAATTTAAACTGTGGTTCACTGGTGACAGACTGACAGTGACCTCTGTCACTGTACCCTCTTAAGCGGGCCAATCACGGTCAGTCAGGCCTTAAGGAATTCCTTCAGGCGCTGAACGAGGACGTCCACTAACGATCAGTCTTTCCATCAGTGCAGGTCACTACTGGATAGACTAACGTAGTGTTCAAGATGGGGTATGGTCATAAGGCCCCGAACCCCTCTTTTTTTATCTTTATATAATATGAATAACTTAAGATTGCTTTGAATCTCTCAAAATAGAAGGTAATGCCTGAAGGAATTCCTCAAGGCCTCACTGACCGTGAATGGCCCGCTATATACGAGGCCTTCTTCTGTTTATGTCTGTCTCTTTGGATCACCTCGTAGTGGACAACTCTTACACCTGAAATAGTAATTTAGATCACCGTATGAAGGAACCACTTTTCATTTCTAAATGTAACGGACATACTGATTTAATGTTTGGAATTGATTAGGAAAATATTAATTAGTGAAAGCAGAATTTTGAATTTGCTGCCTCTTTAAGAATGATGAGAGAAATCTAAGAGTTTTTGTTCCAGATTTGTTTAGGAGGAGAGCATAAGAAAGGAACTTGTAGGGGAGACGGTGGCGCACCCGCTATTTTGAGGAGAGATTCAAACGACAACCAATTCGTCTTGGTAAAAAGCATTTTATATTTTATCACATGAATACATGAAGTCTTACCTAAACTATTTTTTTACACAATTTCTTTAATTAACAGGTAGCTATTATGTCAATGGGTCATCCAGTTTGCGGAACTGAAAACTTCCCAGATGTTTTCACCAACGTGACATACTTCAGAAGCTGGGTCATAGCTAATCTTAGACCTTAAAATAAGAAGCATATTGAGAAAGAGCCTAACTAGTGAAAATTGTAAGAATCTGACAACGATTTCACTTCGACAGTTCACAGATAGCAAGATGAGTGTCAGGAAATACCTGGGACAGTGAATCTGGCGCCAAAATGATGTTAATGGTATTCTCGTATATTTTAATTAAAATTACGTCCTGCTAGGACAAAAAGTTGAAGTTTGATCGATTTCTTTGGTATCTACTCTGTAAGATTGTTCAACCATAAAATTGAAGTTGTAATGTAGTTATGCATGAGCATTTGCTTAACTAGGTATTCTCTTTAATATTTGAAGGAACAACCTCAGTTGCTAGCTCCCAAGAGCTGATGCAGTGACGTCACTGGTTAGTTAGCCAAAGCAAAAACTAACTGCAATCCTAGTTGCGAGTTCCTAGAACTCTTGCACAGTCTCCAACCACCCCTTTAACTGGCCAACTCACACCTGATTGTACAACGTACAACCGTATGATGAGACAACCGGTAAACACTTCTTGTACTCACAGTACAAAAAGGTTGTACCTAGGAAGCAAATCACACAAAATGCAAACCTCAACTTGCGTGCTTAGGAAAGCAACTCACCACTACGTGGTTTACTTCCAAAGTAAACCGACGCTAGTACAACAAGTACCTCCCAAAAACTACCTAACCGTTAGGCAAGTAACACGTTACTTACAAAACACTTTTGTCACAGACAAAGCTTGAAACACTCACAGAACACTTTACAGAACCAGGTCTCAAAACGCGACTGCCGTCACTTCAAAAAATCCTGTGTCATTATCAGTGGCTTGCCGCTTCCAACCATTTTTGTAATCACAGATTAGTACAGCAAGTTACCACAATATTCTAAATAAATATACATTGAAGAATGTAAATAAAAATAAATATTCATTTTATTTTCAATCCAAATTATATTTAAATTCTTCATGTCAATAACAATATCAAATTTATAATTTTCTCATATATCTGTTTTAGTGGAAGGCAGGTGAAATGCAGTTCTAGGGTGTTGGTATAAGCCTATTTTCTGTTGGTATAAGCCTTCAAGAAAGATTCGTTTCTACTTGTTATGAAAACAATTTCGATCAATGTTTGGAAAATAATGAGATTTGCAACTCAGTATTTATGATTATTAAACTTACTACTTCACACTATCGATTGTTATTACATAACATGTAATATTATTTATTAATGACAAGATTAGATGTAGAATTGTAGCTAGATGAATAGCAGCTTACAGTTTAACTCGCTTAATATTGCACAAGCAGCAGCTTTATTCGTACACTCTTCACTTCCCGTAATTACCAACCCAGACACTAATATTATTGTAAAATAAAAACACTTTATTATATACAACCGTGATTGCGTCTAATACCACACTGTTCACTAGTACTTAATTATTCACTATCCACCAGCATACAATTATTCACTGTAAACTAGCACAATTAATCACTATGCACTAGCATTTAAAGGCTATATTTTTAATTAATGAAGATTGTTTCTTATCATTTCGCCTTTACTTACATGAAATTTGAAAGAATATGTTCAATTCTAGACGCTTTTAATTTTAATATGTACAGTTTGTTTTGAATGTCAGTTAGCAAATTAAGTGGACAGTCCCAGCCATTTTCTTTTATCCAAATATTTTTTTCTTCACTAAAGAGTTCCTAGTGTTCTAACTTCTAACACTCAGGTAGGTAAAATATCACATCGCTAACTAACTCCCGAGACAGTGGAGGGGGGTTTGAAGAGAGGGGTTAGGGAGTAAAAATCGATAAACTAGTGGATTTTGGTTGTTTGTTTTTGTTCTTGTTTTTGTGTTGAACTTTACCACAGTGAGTCAGGTGACGCCTGATGATCCCCCCTCCCCCCACCTTTCAGTGGGGAATACCGGGCTTGCCTGGCCTGAGGGGATTTAGTGGCAAACAAAAAAAAATTATTTATATATTTTTTTGTTATTTTTCATTATTATTGCTCTCCTGAATAATTGCAAATGTTGTATATTTCGTATTCATTTTTGATATTTTTCAAAAAGTTTGGAAGTTACGTCATTTTTTTTTTTTGCATTTGATGATCCTATGAATTCTCTACATATGTAGCAAATACATTTTCGATTTTGACCTTCAATTCTTGAAAATACATTGTTAAAAAATTTTTTGGGAAAAAGTGATATTTTCGAAATTTCGAAAAATTTCGATAAATAAATTCTAAAATCAAAAGTTTGTTTGCTACATGTTGTAGAGCATTCATAGAAGCATCTAAAGCCCGTATTACACTGTGGCGCTCGCCATAGCGGTGTTGTCTCTCTCTACAGATATGGCGCTCACCATTCTCAAAATTGCTATTACACTAGACGAGTCAATATGGCGGTGATCATGCATTGAAATTGAGGGAAAATTGAAAAATTTACTATGAAATGAATCGTTCCAATAAAATTCGATGTCATCACGAATATATATTCAGTTAATTATCTTTTTGATAGTTGTGTGAAACAATTCCATGCGTATATATTAAAAAGTTTAATTCCATTGTTTGTATGGCAACACTGGAGACTACACAGAAGCGTTCATTCCTTTTTTGTAGCGCGCAGTAGCCGTACAAAGTCTTAAATAACTTTTTAAATGAAACAAAATACTTTTTCCACTACTTCAAATCTCTTTAGCAGGCTTCAGTGACAATTTCATCACCTCTAAAACGGTGGCGGTGTTGGTTCTATCGCGCAGTGAGCGATCACAATTTCGTGGTGCTCGCCAAGACATTTTTCGCTATTAGAGAGAAAAGGGGCGGAGTTAGAGAGAAAAATAACAAAACTGTGGCGACAGCCATAGCGAGTGCCACAGTGTAATACGGGCTTAAAGCAAAAAACCGCTGTACCCTAACTTCAAAACTCTGGAAGTAATACGTTTTTTCCAAATTAGTTCAAAACTCTTTATTACTCGTGTTACTCGTTCGAAACTCGTCAAATCGAAAAAAAAAATCATAAAAAAAGCAAAACTAAATTCAATTTTATATATGTGTACAAGGTTTCACAACCGTAGCTTCAATAATTTACAAGTTTTCACAAACCTTGGACTGTCACCTTAATAAACGAGTAAATAACCCGAGCGTTATCTTCTTAAACTGCAAGTAGCGTTAAAAAAATAGTAAACATGATAGAATTGAAAAAAAAACAATCCATAATCCAAATTACAACAATTTGAGGCCTAAGGGACACCACCACCTTCACCACAGACAGCTTCAGGATAGAGACCCTCGGGGCCATTTATTCATTTGCTTCACATTTTGTTCTACAGGGTGGCGCAAAAAAAAAAAAAAACATTTTCAAATTAGTTTATTAACTAGAAATTTTCTAAAAACACAGCTTTATTTGTGTAATTTTTATGTATCTTTCACGATTAAATCTGGTAATTTTACGACAAAAATTAAAAAATGTAAATAAAAAGGGCTTGCGCGAGGATGAAAAACACAAAAAGACTTCAGAATAGGAATAATTTATTTCCATATGGTAGTAGTAAAATTAAAAAAATCCTATTTTTAATTCATTAACATTTTGTTTATTGACTCTTTCATCCATGGAAATACATCTTCATCACCAATCACGATGCCTTATACAAAACGAGCAATTCTTTGCAGAAACTACCTTGAAAGATTTAGACTGCGGTAAATCAGTCCTATGAGGGATTTTTTAAACTGTACTGGAAAAAACCTAGCACTAGACAAAACACAATTTTTGTCACCTGACAGTTATTCTAGTGTAAATATTACAAGGAGTAATAATTACAATACTGTTTTAAAGACAATTCTCTAATTTGAAGGATGTATTATATTTATTTATGCTGATTTTAGAATAAAACATAAGGCTGAATTGGTTTCAGATTTGATGGTAAAGTCTGGGCTAAAAAAAATTGATGTGAAAAGTTATAAAAACTAGATACAGTGAAGACTATTATAATTTCATGAAATGATAATTTAATTGAAAAAAAATATTATATTCATTATAATTGAAACAAAGAAATCAATACTATTTCTAAATGTGTTTCCCTTCAAAATTGGTATGTTAGTCAACATTAATTTGGCATTAAAGTTATCATAAACAAATAGAGCTATCGATATATCAAAGTCACCGCTTTACTTTTAGAGAAAACGATGTTGGTCTGGTAGGAAACTACTGAAGTGAGTTTCTTACTAGACCAAACAAACTTGGAACGTAACTCTGGTCTACTACGAGGTTTTGCTGTATCTCAAATCGTGTTTAACAAACCGTGGTATGTGTCTTTAGTGATGTCTAATCCATTCCCTCTGATTGATATTTTTGGATTCTCAATAAATTGTTCATGAATAAGATTGATGTTTTCATGTGTTCATTCTTTTCTCCTGCGACCTAATCGCTTTTTGTTATAGTGGTTTCTTCAATTTTTACTTTTAAACTTATTAACATATGTCAATATGGTTTTATAGTTGAAAGAAATCTTTCCTGGAAGCTATGTTCAAAATAAGGTTGAACCTGTTTAAAGCTTTTAGTGTTTAAATAACTTTAAAGGGTTTGAGGGTTTCGAATAGGAGATACAAATTAACGGTGAACTGATTTTATCAAAGATATCAATTTTTATATCAAACATCAACTGTCAAATGATAATTAAGGTTTTAATAGTCTTTTATTTGATACAGGAAATAATATAATTTTTTTTACATCCATATGAAATGAATATACCTATTGTGATTTTTTCGTATATTTCATCCTCGCGCAAGCCCTTTTTATTTATATATTTTTCAATTCGCTGCAGGATGTTTAATTTTTGTCTTAACTTTAAATGATTTTCAAGATATATACTAGAAAAGTAAAGGAATAAAATGATGTTTATAGAAAGCTTCATTAGTTTGTAAAAAAAACTAGTTTGAAAAAGAGTTTCCTTTTTTTTTTGCGCCACCCTGTAGGAGAAGGTTGTCATCAATGGGATACTGGGAGTAATGGGACATGCCTAATAACTTTTTTATTTGAGGGAAATTTTTAAATACATCTTTGTGGTTAATTAGGCACACTTCATTGAATTCACTCGCATTGCATTCAGCGGTTGGGGATTTCTAACTAACTAAAAACTAAATTTTTCGTACTTTTTTTCTATTGTTATAAATTTGCTAATTTAGTATATAATGCTTACGGCATTCTTCTATAATATTAAATAATATGTAAAATATGATCACATGAAAGGATTGCCTTTAAACTTTTGTAGTTAGCTACAATGCCCATATGTTTTCAAGATGGCGTTATGTGAACATTGATGGGACAGAAAATTTGGTTAGCAATGGGCTAGTGCCCTATTTTCAACCAATCTGTCTAGTTTGGTCGAATAAGAATCAGTAAACCAATAGTAAATAAATAGTAAAGTATGCTAAGTACTATCGCGGAAATGTGTATCCGTCCAATTGATGAGACGCGTATGAATAATCTAGTTCCCACTGTACTACAAATTATCGTACGCTACCCCAAATTCACATTTTGCCCCCACATGTAAGAAATTTCCAATCTTTTTAATGCAGCGTGGGACATTACGTCTTCAGCCGTCATGGTGAAAGGTCATCAAATTTCACTTTCAATAGTTATTGTATGGATAAGTTATTCTTCAGTCTATCTAGCTGAGGACTCTATTTTTTATTGTCATGCTCATATTGTCATGGTCCTATTAGACCAAGAAATTTTTGAAACTGTACTGGAAAAAACCTCGTACTAGACAAACACGGTTTTTGTTATTCTAGTGTAAATATTACAAGGAGTATTAATTGCAATACTGTTTTAAAGATAAATCTCTAATTTTACTGATGTATTATATTTATTTATGCTGTTTTTAGGATATAACATAAGGCATAATCAGTTGAAGATTTAATGATAGAGTCTATGCTAAAAAAAATTGATGTGAAATGTTATAGAAAACTAGATACAGTGCCGACTATTATTATTTCATAAAATGAAAATTTAATTGAAAAAAAATATTATATTTATTTTAATTGAAACAAAAAAATTCATACTGTTTCTAAATGTGTTTCTCTTCAAAATTGGTATGTTAGTCACCATTAATTTGGCTTTAAAGTTATCATAAACAAATAGAGCTATCGAAATATTAAAGTCACCGCTTTACTCTTAGAGAAAACGATAATGGTCTAGTAGGAAACTAATGAAGAGAGTTTCTTACTAGACCAAACAAACTTGGAACGTAACTCTGGTCTACTACGAGGTTTTGCTGTATATCTTTTACTTATACATTAGTAAATTAATTTTGTCCTCTCTCAAGAGAGTCTCTAAAATATTCTGAATCAAAATTACATTAAAATGTTGCATAGCTATCAAAAGAAGCACAGTGAATGCTATAACTTATTAATTTAAGTTTTGACGTGTGTTTTGAAGCTATGATGTTTCAGTTGTTAGAGGCCGCAGTTAGTGAGTGGGCCGCAATTTACCTGCGTGACCCTATCATGAAGCGGTCTGTGGTGAATAGAATAGAAGAGGGTTCCCTTTGGCCACGAATTGTTGTTATTTGGATTAATAATTGTCTTTTTTTCATTCTTATTATGTTTATCTTTTTACGCCACTTGCAGTTTTAGAGGGTAGAACTAGGTTTATGCTTTCAAACTACAAGGTCTTGTCTTGACTTTTGGGTTTGTTAGGCTTGTAGGCTTAATTTACTATACCCTTTTCATTTTAATCTTCCATCCGTGAGTGCAGCCTCCGTACCTAAAATTGGGTCCTTTTTTATTCGTTTTAAGTGAATGCATTCTCGGAGTAGCTCTTCTGTATCCATGAGTATTGTCACCGAATGTGGTAGGTGACTTTGTTCTTGGAGCCACTTTCCTTTCTGACTGCTTCTTCCAGTCAATTGTATTTAATTTTATTTTGACGTCAGCGATATGGCCTTTGGTTCCAAAGAAAACGTTAAACCCCTACTTAAATTAACAATGATTATTTATTAATAATTTATACTAAAAAACTATCTTAAATTCATAATAGTGAATATGTAAGATATTCATGTTGCATTTATTAGTTTTTAACGAATGACACTATGTAACACTCATAAATTGAAGGAAGAGGCAGAGAATTTTTCGATACGAACAGTTGCAAATTGGATGATTACCGTGTTTTTTTCCTTTTTCTTTCATTGAAATTCACTGTTTTCAGTGTTTTGTAGAATAGTACTAGATAGGGATAATAATGTAGTCTTAGATTGTTTATTAATATAATTTGCCATAAGTTTTTGCAACCTGTTTGTTCATTTTTCTCTTACTTTCGCGATTACTAGATTCTCATTCCGTAACATTCCATTGAAGAGTGTCTCTTTCATTCCATTCACGGCGTCTCTTTCCAATCTGACTGCTAGATCTATTTTAAGGTCCTTTGTATTTATTTTCCATTTAACTAAATCTCGATACCATTATATTCGCATCAAACCTATTCAATAACCATAACTAATATGCTAATTTATATTATTAAAATTTGTTTCCAGTTCAATGGAGAAGAGCATTCGCTAGGTGGAGCTCGAAAGACAACTACCTATGACCAGATCACTTCTCCTCACAAGAAAGCGGAAGAAACACACGACAACAGTGCAAATCTTCCTTTTCTTAATTGGTAAGGATAAATTTCTATTAGTTCAGTGATAACTGATATAATTAGCAAAGTTATTCGAATAAACTTCTCCAACCTAAAATGCTCTGCTCAACATTCCATTCGCTGAGAGTCTTCCATCAGGTTCAAGCAAAGAAAGTGAATTATTTGAATCCTCTTGAATTTAGGTGGATAATTGAAAATGATAGGCTGGTGCTAATTTACACTTCCAAACCCCCTGCTCCATATTCCCTCTTGAAAATGATCAGATGCAACTGTAAAGGGGATTGTAGTAATAAAAGTTATACCTTATTCAGATATTCCTTGCGATGCTCCAATATTTGCGGTCAATGCAGAGGAGTATCATGCCATTATTGTATGGAGTATGATTTAAATGATAGTACTGTGTAGAGTTATAAGTAAAATATAAATGAAGTACGTTTCATCCGTCGCAATTAGCAAAGGAGTGACATTTTTGATCAGAAAGGTGCTTCAAATAATCCACAGATATTGAAACACTGTTTTCAAACCTTCAAAATGAATTTCTTCAATAACTTCGAAATCCAATGTTATAAAGTAGTAAACTTTTTTCTTTGATATAACAACACCTATTAAGTAATATAACATTTGTAAAAATTAGATTTCTAATTTTTTTTCTTATTTCTCTCTCGTTTGACCAGACTATAAGTTCACCGTCAATGAATTTGAAATTTTGTGTACTTCTCTATTTATTTACCATGGCCAAACCAATGCTTCCTGCTGAAAATTGACATTCAATTGTCGAAAACTGTAAAAATAAAACATTTTCTTGTTATTGTCTAAAATGAATCTCCTATTGCTTTTACAAGAATAGGAAAACCAAATGTCTAAAAACGTATTAGAACTAATACAATTGTACCAAGAAGTGCTAGCATGCATTGGCTTTTATGAAGTGGAGTTTTGCGAAGAATATATTTTAGCGATAAGTAGGGGAGAACTGGGCGAGTTCGTACAGCGGGTGAATCCGTACAGGGCCATAACTCAACACCCGTTATGTTCTAACCCGTTGAAATTTGAGTGATTCTATACAATATAATAACAATCAGTTTGAAACAAGTTTCAACGCGTGACGGTGTAGTATGTTCCTTCAGTGAGAGATCATATATTTTCAGCACTAAAATGTTATTTTCTCACTACTTGAGCTAAGCCATAGCAATTACAATTTACTATCTGAAAACTTTACATCGAATACTATATAGTATTCATTAGGATATTCTCTACGTATTTAAACGTTAATATTTAGTTAAAACTCATTAGTATCTGATTTACACCAATTTGAAAATAAAATTGCGGTGTGGGGTGTCTTCGTACAAATATGTACGGGCACATCCTCCTCTGTACGGTTTCACCCCATTATGTACGAATTCACTTCTACATTTATTTTATTTAATATATGGCTCGAGTATATACACGTAAAAGAACGAAACAGTATTCTTCCTGTGATGTTTAACAGGCATATAACGTCTGGAAAAATGGAAAATCAGTACGTAAAGCTGCTAAATTGTATAATGTTCCTCCGACGACGTAGTCAGATGTCACAAAGAAATCCAGAAATGGTTTAGAATTAGATGAGCATATAAATTAGAAAAGAAAGTTTTGACAAGCGAAGTAGTAAAGGATGCCGCTTTTCCAGAATATGCTGAGAATAATTCAAATCATTATCAGCGCAACTAAGTAGAAAATGCGCCATCCACCGAGCCTTCTCCTACTTCACCATCAATCGTGACTGATCTTATTTCACCATCCACCGAGCCTTCTCCTACTTATACCGGCACCGAGGCTTCTCGTTTTTCACCATCCACCGAGTCTTCTCTTACTTGACTTGCCATCGAGGCTTTTCCTGCTTCATCATTCACCGAGCCTGCTCTTACTTCACCTGCCACCGAGCCTGCTCCTACTTCACCATCCACCGAGCCTGCTCCTACTTCACCATCCACCGAGCCTGCTCCTACTTCACCATCCACCGAGCCTGCTCCTACTTCACCATCCACCGAGCCTGCTCCTACTTCTACCAGTACTGAGGCTTCTCCTTTTTCACTATCCACCGGGTCTTCTCTTACTTCACTTGCCACCGAGGCTTCTCTTACTTACTTGCCACCGAGGCTTCTCTTACTTCATTATTCATCGAGCCTGCTCCTACTTCATCATCCACCGAGCCACAACCAGGCCCCTCTAGATTGAATGTTTCATTTTTAGGAACATCTTTTCAAAACTTTCAGCCATTTCCAAAGGCTCCTCTTAGAAAGAGCAACAGCAGAGGCAGATAACCAAGAAGGTCAATGATAACAACTGATACCCTAGAAAAAGAGTTACTGAAAGAGAAACAAATTTCAAGAATGAGAAACTCAAATTTACCATTGACAAAGCGTAGGCTTACGATGGAAATTAACGCTCTATAATCTAGTTCGGAAGACATCGGTGATGAAGGCTTTTGTATTTTTTTGTTGTCTCAAAAGGGCTTTAGTCGATAGTAAGGATATGGCATTCAAGGGTTTTATAATATTTTCCTTAAAATAAATGAAATTCTTACTGAATTTTCCTTTTCCCCCCTTTTTAGTTCTGTACGGGGGTGACTGTACGTTTTAGTAGTGTACGAACTCATCCGCACTTCCGGGTGAGTTCGTTTACACGAATATATCTCATTAAAATCGATATTAAGAGAGAACCATAAGGTTTTAAATAATTTAGTTTGTTTCGATTGTGAGTTAGAATGAACTTGTATCCCGAATAGTTAAGATTCTATAAGTCTTGAAAGGCAAAATGTACCATTTTAAAATCATACATATTAATAAATTCAGAGAGGAAATCGTTTATCTTGAGGATATCCTGACATCTAAAGTGACTTAAAGAAGCAAACAGTTTCTGGTTAGAAGTCTAGTGTATCTGCCGGTTTTTACAAGCTGGGTGTTTAGAGCTGTGAATAACATGCTGCTCACTGTTCGCTGCAATAAGTTGGCGATGATTCACCTTTTTTGTGCATATCTTACAATTGCAAAAACGACTACAGGTTTGCGATTAAATCGTGAATTATAAGTATTTGTTAAATAATACAAATTGTATGCAAATTTCTTTCGTTTCAGAATGCCCAGTAAATTCAGAATGCATAGAGTTTCACTACTGTGAAGGTAGATCGAATCTTCTGAGACCACCTTCTAGTAAATGGAAAAATGAAAAACTGAAAAAGCTCTTTTGTGGTGTAAAAAATGATAAAATTATGGTATTTATTAACTGTAGCTTTAGTTGTTCATTAAATTTATTTTAATTTTATTATCGTATTATAATTCAAATATTTATTATTTTCACCAGATTTGTTGCCGAGAAAATGAAATAGAGGCGTCCATTGGAGAGAATTTACTACCTACTTCATGTGGACGACCAGTCACCAACCGCCAGTTCTTGGAAGATGGAAGAGCTACCATGGGAAGTCATCCTTGGATCGCTCTTTTGGGATATTCTAGTGAGAATAAGTACTTCGGTTTTAATTTATTGAATTAAAGAAACCAATTAAACATGCACCAATGACGATTTGTGTGATAGCAAGTAAGTAACCAAAGTGATCGATTAGGAAAGAAAGTGAAATCTGTAAAAGGAAATATATTACTAATAATTTTCTCGTGTGAAGGAGAGAGAGTTAACCCTTTAGCGGGCAGTCATAGATAAAATCATCGAATTTGTATAGATTTTTTGCATGTTATCATTCAACTTATTACAAGACATTTTTAATCCTGTGTATTTTATCATATTTATTTTGAAATGAAATATTTTTCTTTGGAAATTCACATTATTATTGTATTTTTCATGGATTATTCGAAATACAACGATGTCAGCTATTTCCTGTTATGTATCAATAGAATATAACTGAATCTAAACATGTATCCAAAATAATGAATCAAAAATTGAAATCCAAAAAATCAGCCCTCACGGGCTGCTTGTTCGCTAAAGGGGGTAATCTTTCTTTCTTCTTGTTGTAATATGTTTACCTTGTAACTATATCTCTTTTTTACATGTATTCAACGAAGACGGGAAAACAGAAATGATTTTCAGATGTGGAGGAGCCCTCATCAACGACAGATATGTTTTGACAGCTGCTCATTGCGTCACATACAACCTGTAAGACTTGAACTATTTTCATCAAATATTTGATTGTCTTCTATGTGTCATCAAATCATGAAATAGTTAAAGTATTCTCAACAAAATGGAAAACTCGGACCACAAACGATTAGCAAAATTAATACAATATCGATACTGTGCTTTGAAAATGTCCGTTGATAAGAAGTATTTTATGAATGAATAAATTAGCTAATAGCCACTCCTGAATGTATTATATATCAAAAGGTTATCTGTAAGACTGCAGTCAATTCCCTATGAAATGAAATCACTCGCATTGATGGTGTTCACATACTCACCAACAAGTTTTAGATTATTCAATAACATGGATTATTTAACTTCTTTGGGAAAAAAGTGATTGATATTTAGTGAAGGTAATAAATGATTCATAAAAATATTAAAATGAGAAGCGATTGCCGCTTTACAGCAAATTTTTTTTGAAATTACAATTACCTTATGGCTAGGCATGAAAAAATGCGCGATGTGTACACACTAGGCATGACGAACTGCTACACTTTTAACTGACAAAGTCTTCAGGTATTTCAGAGATGGAAGACCTGAAGGCTCTAGTGCTTTAGGTTGTTATCTTATTGGAACAAATTGTTCACGAAAAGAGATGATTTGGTTACTAAGTAGAGAAAAACAGAGGTAGTTCATCTACTTTCTATTTTATACCAAGGAAATTGTTTCCATTGATAAAGAGTATAGATACAATCTTACGTGAAACTGAAAGCAACTTAATAATTCTTTGGTAGGTACTTGGTTATCATATATAATGTCATATTCCTACAGGAAGTGAAGCATCACAACCAATATAATGCACGCTGGCATACAAAAGATCATGGGTATGCACATTATCATCAAGTTTTCAGGTCGTTTATTGTGTCTAGTGTGTTCATGACTTGACAGATACTGAATAATTTCCAGCTTAGATTACACACAATAGCAATATTAATAATTTGAACTTTACTCATATTACGTATTAATAGTTACTTGCCAAGGTTCTCTAGTTCCGATTTGTTCTAATTTATTTCTACTAACATTTCTGAAATGAAGCCTAAAAAAGAATTTGATCTAAACTTAACAGAAAGCTAATTCGTTTGGGTGAGTATGATCAGGAAAAAGAGACAGACTGTGAAACGCTCGGAGGGAGAATAATGTGCTCAGATAAAGTCCTGGACTTGGCTCCAGAGAAGGGGATCATCCATCCTTCTTATGGTAGACGGTTCGTCTATCCCTCGTATGGGAGGCAGCTCGCTACTAAGGGATCAGATATCGCACTCATAAGACTGAATGAAACGGTTAAGCAAACACGTACGTATCGCATTATAACCTTTCACCCTATTATATTAAATATATTCGAAAAAATACTTTCAATTTCGCTACATATTCTGTTTGCTAATCAGGGAAAGTATTCATTCAGCTTTCTTTTTAACTAACTAAAAAATTTCTCCATCAGCCTTTGTCATGCCCATCTGCCTGCCTTTTCCTGGAGAGAATTTTCTACAAAGAATGCAGAGTCAGGCACCATTAGTAACGGGTTACGGAGGTTCAGATAATCAATCTAGTACAAGTGCAGTGCTAATCCAAGCGCGATTGCGACATGTTTCTTTCGAACAATGTAGACAGAAGTATAACAATAGAATTTCGAGAGTGAAGATAGACCAGTTTTCTCAGGTGAATAAAAAAATAACCAAGTTAGCGCAATCTTGGTAATTTTCCATAAACTTTTTGTGAAAAATATTTGTACATAGCTATAGGCTGAAATCTATAAATAATTTATTAGTTAGTATACTGCATGTGTTTCACAAATTCGATTAACTACTACTAATTTACGAAGATATTTAGCCATTTTGTAAATGCCCTCGAATATTCAAGGTTACCTATCTGGTGAACACAATGCAATCTATAGTAGGATCGCTTAAACTAGACTTAGCTAATAAAAACTCTACTTTCCTTGAAAATGCAATGATTGAAGCAGAAATATTTTGCATCCCCTCCCTCGTTTAACCAATAATAGTTGTAGATAATTATTCCAATGGTCTTGCATACACATCAAGTTAACACATTAGATCACCGTATGAGGAGGCCTCTTTTATATCCAAGAGTAACGATTACACTAATAAGAAATTATGTAGTAAAATTATAATTTTGAATGCAGGTGTGTTTGTTACAGATTTGCTTGGGAGGAGAGCCCCAGAGAGGAACTTGTAGGGGAGACAGTGGCGCACCTGCTATTTTGAGGAGAGATTCAAACGACAACCAATTTGTCTTGGTAAGAAAGTATTTTGAATTTTGCTAGTTGAATAAATGAAATTGTTCATGACGATTTCTTTACAAATTTTCTATACGTTACAAACTTACAGGTGGCTATTCTGTCTTTTGGTTATCCAGCATGCGGAACTGAAAACTTCCCAGGTGTTTTCACCAACGTGACACACTTCAGAAGTTGGATCATAGCTAATTTTAGACCTTAAAGGTCCTCCCCACTCCAAATTATAAAAATCTGGAATTGCTTAAATTTTGTAAAGCTAAGATTATACAACATATAACAGTTAACAGAAAAGAAATCGGTCAAGTATTCTGTTCATAATTAATATATAACAATATTCCCATTCAACGGTCACTCTTTCTAAGTTTCAATAGAAGAACAAGGCTGCATTCTAACTTATCACGTGTTATCGTAAATTTAATGGTAATTAGGTAAATAGGTTCACTTTTAAGTACCTAATGATTTTAGGGTAATAGTATTTAGATACCGGTATAGGTAGCCATTTATAATATGTCTAAAAGCTTTATTGTAGATTTGATTTTTTCAAGATCCAATGGATCCTTTTTCTTCGCTTGAAATTCTGAGGTTAGAAGTGAAATCACAAGAATAACTTAAATTACATATTATGATAAAAAAAATAGAACCAAATTTGAAATGGATTGCAGTTTTGTAATCAGTAATTAATCTAATGAAAAGACTAATAAAAAAAATATAGAGTGGAGAGGACCTTTAACATAAAAATAGTATGGAAAAAGAGTCTAACTAATAATTTTTTAAATAAATTGACAACAGTATCAGTGTCTCAGTTCTTAGATAGACTGATAGAGTGTATAAAATTTACTTGGACTAGTGATTTCGACGCCAAATGACACCAATGGTACGACCGAAGTTATTTGTCCTATTATTCCAAAGAACTGAGGAACATATTTTAACATATAAAATGTTATAATAAAGTTTGATAGAATTTGTTGTATCTCATTTTTGTATACTATTGCTAATAAGACATACAAAAAACATAACAGTTCAAACAAAAAATTGCAGTAGAGAATGTCCTGTAGCATCCAAAAGTATTCCTGAAAATGTGAAAATATTCATTCTAAGCAATTAAAATATAAACTATAACCAGAAAAACAATGATGGAAACATTTTTCATCCAACGGAAATTTTGTACATCTCTGTTTTAATTAACTAAAAAAAAAGGTAATTGCCACTGTGGAAAAGTAGTTTTAAAGGAAAATATCTAATCAAAATAAATAATCAGTTTCATGAAAATATATGGATGTATTATTACAATATCCATCACAAATAGTATATTATTAACAATATCACAAAAAAAAATCGAAAGGGTGACAATCCGTAGTGTCAAAAGCCCACACCGACAAAAAAAATATTTTAACATTTTTCTTTCTACGGACTCATTGTAAATTTGTATTATGTACCAAATTTAGGGACGCTGTTAACAATCATACTAATTGACTAATTACACATGTATAAAGGGTATACATAATTGTAGCCAAATAAAGTATTTATGAATTATTTGGCTATTGAATCTAAGACTATAGCTAACAAAGTCTACAGAGGCTGATGTTTGATCTTTCGATCAGTAATCCTACATGACAACTGAACCCGACGTCTGCTGGTTCAGGTTACCTGCCGTCTGACTAATTGTTCCAATATATACTAAAATTTTAGTACACAAATTAAAGTGTTTTAAATTAATCTCTGCGATAAAAGCGTCCCTAAATTTAGTACATAAAACAAATTTATAATGATTCCGTAGAAAGAAAACTGTTAAATTATTATCTATCTTCGTTTCAACTTTACATATATGGATTATTTGTATTGCAGGAATACTAATTTTGTTTTCGTCGTTGTGGGCTTTTGTTGGTGCGGGCTTTTGACGCTAGGGATTTTGTCGTGTGGGCTTTTGTCGGTGTGGGCTTTTGTCGGTGTGGGCTTTTGACGCTAGGGATTTTGTCGTGTGGGCTTTTGTCGGTGTGGGCTTTTGTCGGTGTGGGCTTTTGACGCTAGGGATTTTGTCGTGTGGGCTTTTGTCGGTGTGGGCTTTTGTCGGTGTGGGCTTTTGTCGGTGTGGGCTTTTGTCGGTGTGGGCTTTTGTCGGTGTGGGCTTTTGTCGGTGTGGGCTTTTGACGCTAGGGATTTTGTCGTGTGGGCTTTTGTCGGTGTGGGCTTTTGTCGGTGTGGGCTTTTGTCATGGTCCCGTATTTGATACAGCAAAACCTCGTAATAGACCAAAGTTACGCTCCAAGTAGGCTTGGTCTAGTAGGAAACTGACTAGTAGTTTCGTGCTAGACCAACATCGTTTTCTTCATAGAATATATGCGAGGACTATTCTAATTCGATAACTTTATTTGTTTATCAAAAATTTATTGATAAAAAAAAATTGAGGGGAAATAAACATTTAAGAATAAAATGTACATTTAGTTTAATTAAATTATTATTAATATAATACATTTAAGATAAATTAAATATGGTGAAATAAGATAAATTTCATATTTTTTTAACATAAATGATTGCTTCAATGATTTTAATTGTTTAATTATAGTAGAAACTTGGATGAATTATGAATTGAATACAAGGCTTAATGGTGAGAGATTTACTCATTGGCAAAGTTTAGTTTATTTAACCTGTCACTGTATGATTTCATTAAAGAATTTATAGTTTCACATAAAGTGGATTTAAGATCTTCGCATGATTCCACTTCAACAACACCAGATCTGTTTGAGAGTTTCTTTTAAAAACGCTTTCGAGTTAATCTTACAGTTGACTTTCCGTACCTACTGTTATAAGATGTGCTCTGTTGACCCAGTAAACATTGCAACGTCGGCCAGATGCTGGCTAAGGTCGGATGCCTTCATCATTTAGACATTGGCTAGATGTACCACTGTTTTCTGGGGAGTAGGTCTGTCATCAATAGTGATTTTTTCGTGGTCCATTTGAAGTAATTCTTCGTTGCTCAGATCTTGATTGTGACAGGCCAAAATATCGTTAACATCTTCAATTGTAATGTTCAAGCCAATCGTATCACAGAGCTGTATTGTTCAATATTAACTTCATTTTCCAAGTTTCCTTATGCCCTGTACACACTAGGCACTAAAAAGTGAATAATACCACAACTAGCACGAAAAATTTACTGATTTTCGGCTTACTCGAGTAATTTATTGTGCCCAAGAGAGTATTGAGTGCGGGCATTCTTTTGAGTCTGATGCTTCAACTTCCAGCAGCAATCTGACAGCTCATTGAGTTTAACCACAATTTTCTTTGTCTGTGGCTAATAAAAACGGTCAATTATAATAAAAACATGTTGAAGAAAGCTCACATAAATATTGAAATCAATTATTAATGAATTAAAATAATGCAAATAAAGAGGTAATAAATTAATGAATTATTGTTTTGCTGAATCAGTTTAATGAAAAGGAGGCATAATCCCTCAAATTAGATACCTACTTATAGATTTAATATTCCTTATAACTACCTCTAATTTTTACTTTTCAAACAATTTTTTAAAATTTTGTTTTTGTTTTGCCTTGCCTAGTGTGTAATCATCGCACACTTTTAATCCCCAGCCATGTAGCTGCTGTGCCACATTAGCCCTTAAAGGTCCTCTCCAAGCAAATTTTTTTATTGCCTAAATCAACGAGGCTAATGTTTCTTATTATTTTACTGCAAACATCATAAAATTTGATAGCATATTTTTAACTTTATATGCTTTTAAAGATTTTTATAATCCAAACTCTACAAAACCTACTTTACTTCCGACTTTCTAAGTTTCAGTCTAAAGAAGAAGAATGTACACCATTTGTTTTGATTGTCAACTAGGTATTTGGTTTATTAAATCTATTCATTATTCGTTTAAAGGTTTAAATTTGGATAAACTTATTATAGAAACGTTTATATACTTTTAGAAACAATTAATATCTTAATAGAGACCCAAAAACGCATTGTTTGTTTAAAAATCTAAATTTACAATCATAACAAAGAGTGTACAATCTTCTTTCTCAGCGTCAGGTTGGAGATTCGCTCGATTGTTGCTCACAGAGTATTAAAAAACTTTAAAAGAAAATAATAAAATACATACTGAACCAAATTGTATGCGGTTTGCGGGATAATGATCGTAGACCTTAGTTCTGTAATATTATGTAATAAACTCATTTTTTTCCCGGAGCCTGGAGAGGACCTTTAAAAGACTGACTGAGGAGTTTGAGCTCGACAAGACTTTATGATAGCGATTAAATATTTTTACATGATTTGAATCAAATAAGATTACGTGCCTTTTCATCAAGATATATTTGTAAATGGTCATACTCTAATTTTTTTCTCATATGCTAACAAGAACATTATGCCAGCAGCCAGGCATGAATGTGAGTGAATTTAATTCTATAATTCACCGAGAATATGTGCGTGTGACTACCCCACAGTGCTCCTGCAAGACACTACTAACACATAGTTGCCAGATGTCGCTAAGCACCAAGCAATCAATTAGAACAGGAAATAAATCAATGATTAGTATTCCAAGGTTTTTAATATATCACAATTAACAGAATTAATTATTTTTACCAATTTATAGTTATTATTTGCAATTCATTGTCCTTGGAATAACAGTGACTTGACAAACAGCTCACGTACACACTACTACACAATATACCTCTAGATTTGGCACCACCAATTTCACCCGCACTGCAACTGTAACGTACACAGTTCATGAAGAATAGATTTAATGTAATAACTTTGTTCCTATCAATCGTGGGTAAATTTTTTTTTGCACAATAGCGTCAACGCGGGTAATTCCTCCGCACCTGGAATGTGCGGGCATTACCCTGCACCCCCTTTATCTCCAAAACTATTTGGAAATTTAAATTTCTGTTTACGGCATTGGAAAGAGTATGTTTTCAACCCTCAGGACAAATAATATTATCCATGTTAGGTTTCGGTAAGTATTTTAAAATATTTTCTAAATAGGTCACCATAAAATTATGCACCAAACATTTGCATTAGTAAAATCATATAATTTTGCAAGATTTGCTGCAGAATCCACAATTCTCAATCAAAGTTGATCACGTTTGTGACATATTATAGGTTAAATAGCTTACTTTAATATACTACCTACTTTTTTTGTTTCAGATCAGTCAAAAATTGGCTACATGGCAACAAAGTAGTGCAGGGTTTTGCCCGGCATGAGAAAAATATGCAGGGCATTATCCCGCACTTTTACAGTACAATAAAATGTTGAATTTTCAGCATGATAAGATATAATAACCATAGATAATTGTGTAGCGTGTATACGTACAGTGTGAGTGTGTATACATACAGTGTGTAGGGTGTGTACATACAGTGTGTAGTGTATGTGCGAAAAGATGCCCGCCTAAACTTTTATTATGCAGGAGTATTTATGCACCAAAAAAAACGGAACATAAAATAAACTCTTGTCTGTAACGTGAATCTGACTTCTCTCAGAAATGAACTTAAACTATTTTCTGATGTTTCTGCAACATTTAAAGTATATTTAACTTATAATTTTTTCGTAATAGTAAATTATGCGCGATTTACATTTTCAGGTGGCTCAATATTGAGGTGACTCAATATTGAGGTGACTCAATATTATTTTTTGAGTAAGCTCAATATTGAAGTGGCTCAATATAATATTTTCAGGTGGCTCAATATTGAGCATCTTAACTTTCATAGGTGTTACTTGTTCAAACACATGACGCTATTTCCTAGTGTTGTATTAGCGTACTTTTAACATTGTTTCTATGAGTTTAGAAGCTGTTCTTTATGATGGTGTAATCCAAATTTTGATTGATCTCTTAGTTTCCGAGTTAATAGGGGTGCAGGCCATTAACCTGCAATGCAGGATATTGCCAGGGGTGGTGCAGGGCATTACACCGCAGTGCGGGATAATGCCCTGAATGGTGCGGGATTAATGCCCTGTTTGCTAGGGTAGCAATTTTTTAGAAAAAGTTTAAAAACTATTAACCAATTGGTCATACGGCTAAGCCGTTTTGAATGTATAAAATAAGTGACTACTTCTTTCTTTTGCATCTCACAGATCTTCTCTATCTGTAATAGTTTGGGAGATAATTGGACTTGTTCACTAAGTGTTGGGCAATGCCCGCGTTGACGCTACATCTATATGATAAAAGCTACGAACTGACAAAAAAAATAATACAATTCAAGCCACTGGTTTCCTAAATATCAAATGTGTAGCAAATCCTACGCACTCAGTCTTGTAGATACCTAAATTTTGTCAGTCTGATTAGGGTTGAGCAATTTTCAGTACCTAGTATGTACAGGGCTTAAGTTCACACTTGTTCTACTTTCTTCAATCCCAGGCAATAAATCTTTTCACACTCTCTTCATTGCTGTGGCTGGAATTTTCTTCCATACTACATCAATAAGTTTAATTTCTTCCAATAACTTTTAACAGCATCATCACTACTCTGCCACAATCTATATGTTATATACATTCTTTCAGATAAGATTTGAACAATGCAATAACACCTTGATCCATGGGTTGTAATACACATGTAGTATCTGGTTGCAAAAAAATAGCTTTGATGTTTGGATATAACTCTGCCAAAATCTTTGGGTGACAACTAGCATTGTCTAGCAATAGTATAGCTTTGTTGTCCAAGTTTTGTAACTTATTGTACTCCTCGACAAATGGGACAAAATTAGTGCTGAACCATTGCTGAAAGATTGATTTTGTTACCCAAGCCTTTGGATTACTCCTCCATGTGACTGGTAAAGATTCCCGATCAATATTTTAAAGCTCTTGGATTCAGTGATCGAAACAGCGACAATGGTTTAAGCTAACATCACCGTTCATATTTCCTCCTAGCAGCAATTTTAACCGATCCTTTTGTGCTATGAATTCAGGAGCTCTTATTTCTTCTCGCAATACGTAAGAACGATTCGGCATATTTTTCCAAAATAAACCAATCTCATCTACATTGAACACTTGGCAAGAGGAACGTTCTTACTTCTCTGATCTGTAATCCTTGTTAGCAAAGATGATTTAACAGTAGCAATGCTTGAAATACGTTTCCCTTTTTGCAATAACACTTGGAACGGTATTTTCTTTATCGTACGTATTCACTGTGTGCCTTGACAAATTGAAAAACTTTGCAATATCATTGCCCTTCATACCATTACGGAATTTCTTCAAAATATTGAGTTTCATTTCAATAGAAATTCTCTTTTTAGTTGCAACAAATAGTTTTATAGGAAATCTATTTTTTGCAATAGAAGACATTATTAATAGAGTTAAGAACAAGTGAACAAGTTAAATGGAAAGTACTGCAACGAAATGAAGCAACCACAGATAAATGAAATGTTAAAGATAAACACAATGATAGATAACCGACAGAATGATGCCTGAGCCTTTTTTTAAACATAATTTTCGATAAATCTACCAGTTTAAGAAATTAACATAGTAATAAATGCATCTAGTTTTCAGTAATTCTTCACATTAATTTTTTAGCACAGACTGTGCCATGAATAAAATGTTAAATTAATTAATACTAAATAATAAGATATTTATGTCGAAAATATTATTTTAATTATTACTCTTTGTAATATTTTCACCATAATAACTTTCAGGTAACAAAAATAATGTCTAGTACGAGGTTTTTCCAGTATAGTTTTTTGCTGTAGAAAGTATAGTAAATAGACTGTGCAATACAACCGAATGAATCAATTAAAAGTGTAGGTATTTTCGTTATTTCTAAATTATAGGTGAGCAATCATATTAAATACTTTAGGACAGGAAATATTTTATCTTGGGTAATTCCTGAAAACTACAATGACGTAAAGAAGCAAGTATGTTCTAGTTAGGAGGCTAGTGAATTTGTTAGTTTTTATAAACCGGTTGGTAGGGGAGCTTTAAAATAAAATGCTCCTCACTTTTCAGTACAAGAGATTGGCAATCATTCTCCTTTTCTGTGCCTATCTTAATTTTTCAAAAACAGCGCCAGGTTTGTGATTTAATCGTTAAATGTAGAGTTTTTCTTGAATACAAAGATGGTAGGTAAAGTGCAGATAATTGAAAATGCCCATCACTTTGATGAGTCCAAACTACGGCTCTGATGATATTTGCTTTAGTGTTAAAAAATGAAAACAGTGATACATGTCAATGCTCAGACTCTATGGGCCATTTATGAGAATATGGTGCTTATGTTAAATGGGCTAAATTTTTGCTTTGACGTATAGGCTTCACTTCAGAAATCATGGTCACATTTTACAAACAGTTGTCTGTCTAGATTTTGAAGGATATGCATCATTTCACAACTGTTCAATGATCGTACATCCTATTATGAGAATTAGTATATACAGGGTGGGGCGTAAGTTTGGAAGCAAATGAAAGTGCATATTATAATCCAACGAAAAATATATTTAATAATTTACAGTTATGTATTATTACATAAGGGTTTTAAGAATTCAAAGATCGTAAATTTATTCAAAATGTCCCCCCTTGTTTTTAATAACAGCCTCAAATCTCCTCCGAACTCCTCCTACTGCGGCACGCAACTGTTCTTGTGAAATTTCCTTCCAAGATCTCTGGAGCGAACGCTTTAAATCATCCACACTGCGATGGAATTTACCACAGGCCTTTGATTCAAGAATGGACCATACCGAAAAGTCCATAGGATTAACATCTGGGGAGCAGGGAGGCCACATTTCTTTGGACCAAAGCCGTGGAAGATGGTCATGGCACCAGTTTTGAGTGACATTTGCAGTATGTGAAGTCGCGCCGTCTTGCTGAAATGTCCATAGAGTGTCATTACCGAAGTGATCCTTAGCTGACTCCAACATTGGCGTCAAAATATTCTCAATTTAACATTTAGCATTGATTTTGGCGCCTTTTTCCACAAAAATTAAAGGAGATCTCAAAGTTTCTGAAACGGCGGCCCAGACCATTACTGAAGCAGGTTTCATGGTTCTGTAGACAGTTTTTTGGTTGTATGGGATGTCTTTTGCACTTTTACCAATTATTCTGTCATTCCTCCGGTTGTGAGCCATTTCCACTGCGAAAATTTTTTCGTCAGACCAAACAATTTCACCAGCTGTGCCAGACTTCAATTCTCTCAGAAGTGCTTTGCTTCTCTCCAATCTCTTTTTCTTTACAGCTTCTGACAGAGTCTGTCTCTTTTAGAGGGTGAAAGAGGACATCTTTAGGTCTTCTTTGACAACTCTTCATCTATGTTCTGGGACTCGCATTAGCTGTTTTTGCTAACAATCGTATTGATCTTTTCGGGTTCCTCCTGATCTTCTCTCGGGCACATTTTATCAGCTGTTTGGTGCGTTGTGAGCGTGGTCTACCTCTTCTTGGACGATCAGTCAAGTCTCCTCTCTCATTAAAACGCTTCACACACTTCCAAACAGTCGATCTCGCTATTGAGAGAGTCTTTGAAATGACGGAATCTGACTTCCCGGCACGGTTTAGAGCAATAATGGCTTCTCTTTTGTCTGACATTTTTGAATTGACTAAATTTTTGTAAAAAATAACACTGCCACGTCATAATGTAGTGTCTCTACTATAGTTCAAACCCTATCACCTACTTAGGAACTTATTTTAAAGAATTATATTAATGTTTGAAAAATTGCTTCCAAACTTACGCCCCACCCTGTATTTGAAGTAGGTTGATTTAAATAGATTGCCTTTCCATAGGAAGGTTATTCACAGATACATTAGCAGTTTATTTATGATAAATATACTGATATATGTATAAACCGGCCTGCCAGGTCATTAAACAATGATTGAGTGTGCAATGCAACAAACTAACGGATATAACAAATTACATTTTCAGCAGAGAGTAGGACTAATGGGATGTAGGAATATTGAGGATGCGGTGTAGCTGTGATGTTAGATGTATTTATGATGATGCAGATGCGATATAATAACAGGTAACAGTAATCCGGAACAGGCAATGAAAATGCGGATAATAAATATCTGCGATACAAAAAAAGTCCAAATTATAAAAAATATCAGGGATTAAAAGAATTAAAGATTACTAAAGAAAAATCCGAGAAAAAAAAATTAAAGATTACAAAAAATTCATAGATGTAAAATAACGGAAAAATTTATATAAGAATACAGTAAATTTTATTTAATAAATTCGAATAATTTAAAAAATATATTGTCCATAATTCTTAACTTCTTATATTTTTTGTATATCTAAGAGATACAACTGTTTTCCCTTAAAAACCAGAAGAATATAACCTTTAAAAAAGAGGAAATTCTTTAAACACCTGGTTGAGAACCCCCGGAAGGGGTTAACCGGCAGAGAGGATACGGAAGGTATTCCCTTCTCTGTTTGCAAGAGCTATTCTCTGTTGGAACCATGCAGACTCCTTTTGATCATTCGTTGTCTAAACAAGGCCTCTACCTATGGACTTGATGATTAAGAAGGTCGTATTGCAGTACGCTCCTGTGGTCTCTATAGCAGTTGGATCAAAAATGTAAGCATCAAGAAGTGCGGAGTATTTCTGACGTTTACAGTTCTCCGCAGATCCAGCAGATGCGTCTCGACAAATGTGTCGACGACATATGTGCAATGCCAAATCAGACTCTTTGCATCACACTGTTACACTAGAGAAATCTTGATAACAAAAAAACAGGTAGCGGGAAAACAACAAATTCGGATAACAAAAAAATCCTAACAATTAAAAAGAAAATAAGTAAAAATTTCTAGTCAGTCATTTTTGATAAGTAACTCATTAGTATCTATATAATTATGTAAGTACATGCATAAATGT
Organism: Caprella mutica; assembly: GCA_947561585.1. NCBI lineage: Eukaryota > Metazoa > Arthropoda > Malacostraca > Amphipoda > Caprellidae > Caprella > Caprella mutica. The sequence continues at coordinate 315,874 of CANNZV010000268.1, forward strand.
CTAAATGGTAATTTTGTTCCTGGTTTCACTTCTCGTTTATTTAAGATCTTTAAATCCATTCGCAGGAGACTAGAAACACAAATCAGATATATAGTACTTGCTTTTAAAACCCAAATCACAATATATTGCTTCAGCTGTAACGCGATTTTTTAACGATTTTCCTGTTAATATGAAAACTTGTTCCTCATTCCTCAATCAATTTTATCTTAAAAAGCCATTAAATATATCTTCTTATAATGAATAATCTCGGATATATAATGTTTACCATTTTTTAAATAGGTTGCCTTTGAACCCACTATAGTGGTTAGCGGGTTACCAAATTTGAAAAAAAACATTCAATTTCTTTCGTTTCAGAATGCCCAGTAAATTCAGAATGCATTGAGTTTCACTACTGTGAAGGTAGATCGAATCTTCTGAGACCACCTTCTACCTATTGGAAAAGGGAAACTCTAAGAAAGCTCTTCTGTGGTGTAAAAAATGATAAAATTATGGTATTTACTAACTGTAGTATTACTCCTATGTTCATTCAAGTCACTTCAATGTTATTGTCCAATAATAAATTTATAATTCGAAATATTTTCACTAGATTTGCTGCAGAGAAAATGAAATAGATGCGTCCATTGGAGAGAATTTACTACCTACTTCATGTGGACAACCAGTCACCAACCGCCAGTTCTTGGAAGATGGAAGAGCTACCATGGGAAGTCATCCTTGGATGGCTCTTTTAGGATCTCCCGGTGAGAATTTCTTTAATGATTTTATTTTAAACATATCAAAATTGGGAAATTAGACAACAAGACAAAATCGTAAATATTCAATAGCATTAACAATAAACATGCATCAGTGAAGAAAATGTTCAATGCATTCTAAAAAATAATCAATTTTTCGTAGGTAACCAAAATCATTGAATTTATGTCATGATCGATTAGGAAAGAAACTATTCATGTGAATGAAGATTGTGAAGTATCCTTCACAAAGTATCCTACTTATATCAATGTTATAATCTTTTTGAGTTAGACGGAGACAGAAATCTAGTCTTTTATTTTTCATGTCTAAACAATCAGATAAATGAGAACTATGTATAACTTTCTTTTTCCATGTACAGCACGAAGACGAAAAAATGAGACTGTTTTCCTTTGTGGAGGAGCACTAATCAACGATAGATATGTTTTGTCAGCTGCACATTGCATCACATATAACCTGTAAGATTTGAAACTGTGTTCATAAAATATTTGTATTCAATGCATCATTAAATCAAGAATTAGTGAAAGAATTCAACATAATGAAATAGTTTAGCCACAAACTATTAGCTAAACACTCAATATCGATAATGTCCTTGGAAAATTTTCTTAAGTAAAATTATTAAGAAAATATTAACAGATTTTCATGTATAAATAAAGAATTGTAAAGCAACTTACATCTTTTTAGAAAGTGATATAGGAGAATTCCTAGTTCCCTATTTTATATAAGCCTCTTTCACACGATCGAGTGGTTCACACGAACACAACCTATTATTTGAAGACCTGATTCAAGCGTAACAAATTAAGGGGACTCAATGACTTTTCGGAACTTTTTTATTAATAATGATAGAAATTTTCAACTTCACATACGTTTGTATCATGACCCATGTAGAAATTCTTATTTAGGAAAAAAAATTGTACGACCCCTCCTACACTTTACAAGGCTTAACTTACTTTATATTACTAAACAATTGTTTTCGGTTACATTGTATTCTAGTTTATGTTTATGTTGAACATCATTGCTGAACTGATGCCTAATAATATCATTATACATAAATTGTATCTAATCTTTCCAGAAATGTAATTCGTTTGGGTGAGTATGATCTGGACAAAGAGACAGACTGCGAGACGCTTGGAGGGAGAATAATGTGCTCGAACAAAGTCCTGGACTTGGCTCCGGAAAAGGTGATCGTCCATCCCTCGTATGGGAGACGGTTACTTTATCCCAGGAATGCTCTCAGACCAGATATCGCACTTATACGACTGAACGAAACGGTTATCCAGACACGTTCGTACTGCATTAAAATGTTTTAATCTATCCTATTGTACTTTTGAAAATAATTTTGTATATTCTCCTGGCCTATAGGCAAAGGAATCATTCAGCTTTCTCTTGATTTACTGAAGATTTCCTCCACCAGCCTTTGTCATGCCCATCTGCTTGCCTTTTCCTGGAGAGAATATTCTTCAAGAAATGCAGAGTCAGGCACCAATAGTAGCGGGTTACGGAGGTACAAATGATGAACCTCGTGGAAGTGCAGTGCTACTACAGGCGCGATTGCGACACTATCCTTTCGAGCAATGTAGGCAAAACTACCACAATATTAGTACCTTTAGTATCCAGCTAGACCAATTATATCAGGTGAGTTGAAAATAAAATAATCAAATGCGCTTGCATATTGGAGCGATTTTCCACACATTGATTTTGGGTATTTCATTCTGGCTATGAATTATAGGTGAGACGCCCACTAAAATTAAAAATGGTGAGCGGGCCTGAAAGGAGAATTGTTCACATTTTATTATAAATTTAGCACATTCTTTCCCGAATGCCTTAATTAAGTAAGGTCTTACTATTAAGAAAATTGCAAGTCACTTCACTAAAAGTTTTTCGATTTTTTCTTTTTAGGCATTGAAAAGTAGTTATATATTATAGTGTATACGTATGAGAACTCATTAATAATCTGAAAGATGAATATTCCCTGAAATAAAAATCAATTTGATCTGAATTACTCTTGCAGTACACCAACATTGTACTAGAGTTAACAAGATAAACCTTATATTAAATCAAGATACTATTGAAACTTTAATGGAAGAACCTCGTAATAGACAAATCAAAAAATTTGTCCCTTGGCAATTATTCTTGTGTAAATATTACAGAGGATAGTGATAAAAATACTATGTCCGGCTTAAATCTATGATAGAATAGTGTTTTATATGCTAGTCTAATTTTATAAATTAAAATCAGTAAACATTTATCATTTTATTCATGGCAGAGTCTATGCTAAAAACATTATGGCCGGCCACGCTCTTGTGTACAAAATGAGCTCACGCTTTAGAAGTTTAGATAGACTTAAAAGAAACCGCAAATTATATTTCCAAAAGTAACGAATACATTAATACAACATAGTAAAATGTTTTTGAAACGAAAAAGAAGTAATTATTTAGTGAAAGTAACTATTAACTGCTCCTTTAATAGGGATGGCAAAATTTGAGTATTTTTGTTGCAGATTTGTTTAGGAGGAGAGCATCAGAGAGGAACTTGTAAGGGAGACAGTGGCGCACCCGCTATTTTGAGGAGAAATTCAAACGACAACCAGTTTGTCTTGGTAAGAAAATACTTTGGATGTCTTTATTTTAATAATTAAAATCGTCTAATGGTTTCTTTTCAAAACAGGTAGGTATTCTGTCATTGGGTCATCCAATTAGATGCGGTCTTGAAAACTACCCAGATGTTTTCACCAACGTGACATATGCCAGAAGCTGGATCATAGCTAATCTTAGACCTTAAAAATAAGAAGTTCTTTGAGGAAAAGGCTAACTAATAAAAGTTGTAAAAAGTTGAAAACGAGATTTTCTTGCTCACTTCCTGGATAGATTGATAGAATGTCCATATAAACTTGGACTAATAATGATTGTGGCCTAGAAATGACACTAATGGTACTCTTATTCAATATATTTAAAAAATTATGTAGTGTTAGGTCAAAGAGCAGATGAATATATTTTGATATAAAAACTATAATGATGCTTCAAAACAACATTTAAAATAACAAATTAGAAGAACATGATGAAAGATTTCTAATACAAAAAGAAGATGATTATATTTTAAAGATTTGTTAAATAGAACAAAAACTTTAGTAATAAATCATAAACATAGCGAAATATGAGTGTTTACACTAAGCAAGCTGAGTTGCAAATAAAAACAAAAATGTTGTCCCATTGTATACCAGCAATTGTGAACAATGGGACAGTTTATCAAAATGTTGTAGTGTTGAAGTTATAGTCGAATTTCAAGTTCGAATTATCTCTTTCTGTTGTTCCATACTTAGTTGTTTCATATAATATCAGTTTAATGTCCTCTAGCTTCACCGATTCCATGTCAGGAACATTTGTAAAATGAGACTCATTGCACATGAATCTTCGCCTTACATCAATATTTGGTATTCATCTTTTTCAACATTTGGCTTCGTAAATTACACCAACAGAGTACGTTTTAGAAGTTGCATCAAACCTTCTATTCCAACGTTTTCCGAAGAGTTATAAAGGGATAGTAAACTTAAAATCAAACAATCGCCAAATTTGTTTTAAATTGATTCAGAATATTTAATTATGTAATATTTGAATGCTCGTTTATTTTTAAAATGTTCATATAAAAAGTATATAATAAAATTAGCGACTCCTAGCGGAAGTATTACTACTCATTAGTATGTACGTGAGTATATTTGTTGTTTACATATTGATTTATGTATGCAGTAATTAACCTTTTTTGCGTTAAAATGGTTAAAAGATTCAAGACAAGAAGGCATAACTTTAAGAATAAAGCCATCTCTTCACTTAAGCTAGAATCTAGGTAGAAACTTATCTCCATTTGTTTGTTTACAAGATGGCAACATTGATTGTGGCGCCATCACCGTTAGTATTTGTTAAAAAATTAATTATATATAAATTGATATATTTCCATTATTAGATTTTATTGAACATTACAATTCTACATGAATGCTTTATTCTTACTAAGCAATCGTTTTATTAGAAAAAATGACATTTTTTACAAAGTTTACTGCACACAGAGAACGGTTTTGTTGATACAACAAAAAAAAGTAGGTTTTTGGTTGTATCAACAAAATAAGTTAGTCAGCTATGAGCCATCAAAATAATTTTGTTACAGTAAATATATATTTTTGTTAAGGTTTTTTTGTTATAGTTACACTAAATTTTTTAAGGTAACAGTAACTAGAGCTTATTAGTTATAGTAACATTACAATACTGTTACTTCAAAAAATGTATTTTGTTATATCAACAAAAAGTATATTTAAAGCAACACAAATAATTTTTTGTAGCAGCAAAATCATCTTGTTATTTTAACTGAAAAAATAGATTATGCTGTTTTAATTAGTATTTCTTATTATATTGCATATAGTGTATATGTAAATTTGGCTGCATATCAAATAGTATTATGTTACATGTTGTTATACACAAATTAAATGGGAATAAATGAACATAGAAATGAAGTGGTACATTCAGGACTCGAACCGACGATTTCCAATATCAAGTCTGCGGCGCTAACCTCTCAGCCATCCTGGACATGGTAGAAGTAGGATTGGAATGAACTATAAACAATATGAAAACATGCAAGCCATTTAAAGAAATTATAGATAAATATTATTTAATATTCTATTGATACCGTATCTTTTATTTTTATAATGAAAAGCAATAAAAAATTTAAATTGAATATTTTTAAAATAGCTATCTATTAATATTTATCAATTCCCACCTACCTACGGTAACCTACCTAGTTTCTTACTAGGTTTTATTAATCAATACCTACATAAATACCTACATAATGTGTATCATTACTTACGTAGTTATGATACGTAAAAAAGGCTTCAGAATGAACTTGCTGTAATATGTATCAATATTTTTACCATTAAGATTTGACCCAAGACTCAATGCATTACTTTTTCCCGCGTAAACCAGACGAGGGACATCACGCGTGGGACATACGTGGGAATATCGATACAAAATAGCACTCAAGAAACACGTATAAATTTATATATATATTGATTCTGTACGAACAATGAATACATATTGTGGTAACTTAAAATGTATATGAAGCCTAATAACAAAAAGAAATGGCAGATAATTATTACTAATGACAATATAATATTGTTAATAGTAAAAAATATATCAACAAAAATATAATATTATTGTAGCAAAATTATTATTTATAAAGACAAAGGTATTTTGTTAACAACAATGTTATATTTTAACTAAATCTTTCACATTTTGTTATAAATAAAAAAACATTTAACAATATTTTATTGTTATCATAGCAATATTTAAGTTAATATGAACAAACCTTTTTTAGTAACCTTAACAATATTCCATTACAAAAATTGTACTGTTAACTTAAAGAAATATTTTGTTGTAGTGAAGAAATCTTTGAACAATATTTTATTGCTGATTTAACTCAATAACTCAATTGATGGTTAAAATAACAAAATTTTCTCATTACCATAACCAAATGTTATCGACAAAATACGTTTTGTAAATTTAACAAAACCGTTCTCTGTGTGTGCCTTTTTAAGTTCATCAAGTGAGCATATCTTCATCCACTTCTTCAGACGAATGGATCAGTTAGATTGTGTTCTGTACCAGACGCAACACAAAGAGTTTACAGGCTATCTACGGATACATTATGACGTGAAAGTCCTTATCATTTTAGTGGCAACGGCAAAAAGCTCTTCTTACTGTGGGGTATCCGTTGCAATCGTGCTGCGTCTTTTTCTTTTATTTTGTGAAATTTATTTTCTATGCTGTGGTTTGTGATGACCTCAGATTGCTAAAGCATTTCACCATGGTCGAATGTCTCGCTTCTGCTTGAAGTTCTGTTTCTACAAAAAGCCCTGAAGCTACAGTTCACGTTATTGTATCAGATATATACAGTATGGGCCACAAAAATGTTTCTGCTTTTTCAAATGCTTATAAATCGTTAATTAATAGACGTAAAAACTGTATCTTGGTCTCTTTTTCACTGCCTTTTAATGTACTATTAACAGGTAGAAACTATTTTTAACTAATGGATATAGTTTAAGAACAGGTAAGCAAAGAGTGAGGGTGACTATTTTTGTCATTGCGCGAAGGTCAGTTTTAGAGCTAACTCTGTTATTTTAAAGGAAAAAATTATTATAGTAGAAATTTTAATACAGGGTGCTTACACTTCTTCCTTGGAAACTATTTTGAAATAGAACAACTTCAGTGACATTTTAATCTCATTGAAATTTTCACTCTGAATATCAGTTCTCCGCTTGTTCATTGCATGGTTAAGGCCCGCTTCACACTTGCATTTTTAACACCGCGGAAAACAGCTCTTCTTAAAATGTGTTTACACTTTAATTTTTTTCATCGATGATGGAAAAATCACATTTAATTTTTTACTTCAACGATGAAAAAACGCATGTGTGAACACATTTTAGGAAGAGCTTTTTTCCGCGCTGTTAAAAATGCAAGTGTGAAGCGGGCCTTAACCATGCGATGAACTAGCGGAGCACGAATATTCATAGTAAAAACAAAATGTAACTGAAGTTGTTCTATTTCCAAATAGTTTCTAAGGAAGAAGTGTAAACACCTTGTATTAAAATGTCTACCACTATATTTTTTTTTCCTTTTTCATTCACTGCCTTTTAGTAAGTAAAATTGCAGAGTTAGTTCTAAGAATAATAACCTTCGCGCAACGACAAAAATAATCACCCTCACTCTTTGCTTACCTGTCTTTCCCATTTGACGACTCCCACCAGATTTAATTCAAATTACTTTTTTTATATGTATTTTTGTCCATAGAATCCGAAAATCAAAACCATTTTTTGTAGAAACTAATAGTTTTTGAGATATGAGGGTTTAAAGTTATTTATTTCATATGTATTACTGAAAGATTGAGAACTTTGAAAAAACTCGTGTTTTCACGCCTCTTGGTCAAAGATAACCGTAATGCAGATTGTTGTATCCGCTAGTTTGTTGTACTGCAAACTTCATGATTGTTTAATGCCCTGGCAGGGGGTATGGGGGGGGGGGACGCCCCCCTTTACACATATATCAGCATTTAAGTAATAAATTGAAAATATCACGGAAACTGGAAATATATTCGATATATGTATTTCGGGGGGCGTGAAGGGGCCGCCCCCCGAGCCCCTCTGCTAGGTCATTAATAAATCATGGAGTGTGTAGTACAACAAACTAGCGGATACAACAAACTACATTACTGTTTCATGTAAAACATCTATATTGGTTAAGTAATTTCAATGAAAACACCAGTTTTTCAAAGTTCCCAATCCTTCAGTAATACATAGGAAATAAATAACTTCAAACCCTCATATCTCAAAAACTATTAGTTTCTACAAAAAAACTGTTCTGATTTTCGGATTCTATGGACAAAAATACATATAAAAAAATTAATTTAAATTAAATCTGGAGGGGGTCGTCAAATGGGAAAGACCCCTATGTCCATCAGTTAGAAATAGTTTTTACTTGTTAATAGTACAATAAGAGGCGGAGAAAAAGAGACCAAGATACAGTTTTTTCGTCCATTGGTTAACGATTTACAAGTATTTGAAAATAAGGAAACATTTTTGTGGCCCATACTGTATATTTATTGATCCATATGAAATAACTAGACAGTTTGGTTAACAATTGGACACTGTCCCATATTGTTAAACAAATATGCCTTCCCAATGATCACCATGAAACCATTCCATATTGCTAAAATAATTTTCGGTTTCGAATATGATTTCTGAAATAAAGAAATATCAACATTTGAACCACAAAGAAATGTTGGATGTTTTAAAAGTACACGCATTGGATTGAATATAAAACAAATATACTGTGCAAAGCATCTAAGTTAACAAACTAAAAGTGTATTCTCTCTAATTCAATAGTTTAGGGCAGGAAATCCTTTATGTTGTGGAAATCCTAACAACTAGTGACCAGAAGAAGAAAACAGTTTGTAGTTAGTTGGCTAGTGAATCGGTTGGTTTTTATAATCCGAGTGTTTGGAGAGAAGTGAATTTAAATGTTGCTCACAATTCTATGCAATGAATTGGCAATCATTCTACTTTTCTGTGTACATCTTAGTTTTGGAAAAATTAAGACAGGTTTGTGATTAAATAGTCAAATGCAAAGTTTCGTAATAGTAAAAACTGTATATACATTTCTTTCGTTTCAGAATGCCCAGTAAATTCAGAATGCATAGAGTTTCACTACTGTGAAGGTAGATCGATTCTTCTGAGACCACCTTCTACCTATTGGAAAAGGGAAACACTAGAAAAGATCTTTTGTGGTGTAAAAAATGACAAAATTATGGTATTTATTAACTGCAGCTTTAGTTGTTCATTCAAGTCATTTCAATTTTACCATCATATAATAATTCGTAATATATGCATTAGATTTGTTGCCGAGAAAATGAAATAGAGGCGTCCATTGGAGAGAATTTACTACCTACTTCATGTGGACGACCAGTCACCAACCGCCTGTTCTTAGGAGACGGAAAAGCTACCATGGGAAGTCATCCTTGGATCGCTCTTTTGGGATTTCATTGTAAGAATTATTAATTTGATTTTAACTTATTAAATTAAAGAAATCAATAAAGAAAAATCTTTTAGATCTGTTAAGCGAGGTACCCAAACGACCAAATAAACACATGGTACTCTTTCATACATTAGAACACATGTGTACGCTAACGTTAAATTAAGCACACATTTTTCTTGAAAAAAAAGGACTTGTTTTTATGTTCAATATGCTTTTTTTAGCCATATATTACAATAATATCATGAAACTTTTTTTCACGGTCAAATTATTTCAGGGTTTAAAGGGTTAAACCGTTAAACGATGCATTTGAAAATTCTAACAAGTACCAAATTCATCATATAACGATATGGAAAGAAACGATTCATGAGAGTGAAGACTGTGATATGAAGTATCTTACTCATATCAATGTTGATAAACTTTTCGAGTACGATAGAGACAGAGAAATAATCTTGGGTGATCATTTTCTTGTCGAAATAATTTAATACTTGAGAACTATAACTCTTCTTTGTACATAAACAGCAGAACAGAGAAAACCAGAACTGCATTTCAGGTGTGGAGGAGCACTAATCAACGACAGATATGTTTTGTCAGTAGCATCTTGCTTCTCACGCAAACCGTAAGAATTGAACCACATTCATAAAATATTTGTTTGTTTAAGATGTGTCATCAAAACAAGAATTAGTAAAAGTGTTTTCAAAAGAATGGAAAACCACGAAAACAAACGATTAGCGAATTAGACTCAATATATCAGTGTTTTGAAATTTTCGTATATAAAATTATTAAAGCAATAAGTTATGATTGACAGTTTTTTTTATGAGTAAATAAAATAGGTATTTACTGAGGATTTTCTTTGGTTACTGTAAGAGTACAGACTAATGTTTGTATTGACATATTTTATACCGATTTTAAGACTACTCAATAGTCTTTATTTTATATGACTTTCTGTGAAAAGAAAATAGTTGGTATTGAATTAAGGTAATTATATATAAAGAAATTGAAATGAAATTCCATTGCCTCCGTGTAAACTAGCGATTGTCCAATTTAATCGAGAAAAAAGACGCCACTTATATTTTTCTAAAGTACCTAAGGGTAAGAGATAGAAATATTTGTTGTCACATTCTATTGAAGAAAACAGCATTATTGACTATTTATTGTTAATATTGGTGTTCTTTATGTTATTTACCAACGGTTTTTCTACTCAATTATATTTTAGTTTGTGTCTAGTAACATTGCTTCAATGATGAATAAATATATCATCGTACATAAATTGTAATCACATTTTCCAGAGATGTAGTTCGTTTGGGTGAGTATGATCAGGACAAAGAGACAGACTGTGAGACGCTTGGAGGGAGAATATTGTGCTCAGATAAAGTCCTGGACTTGGCCGCAGAGAAGGTGATCGCCCATCCTTCGTATTGGAGTCGACGGTTAGACTATTCCGTGGATCGTATGGGATCAGATATCGCACTCATAAGACTGAATGAAACTGTTATCCAAACACGTTCGTACAGCATAATGATGTTTCACTTTCTACTCGATTGTTATATTAAAAATGATGCGAGAAAAACTATTCTTAATTTTGAAGCATATTCTTTCAGTCAGCTTCTATTGACTAACTAAAGATTTCCTTCACCAGCCTTTGTCATGCCCCTCTGCTTGCCTTTACCTGGAGAGAATTTTCTACAAGAACTGAAGAGTCAGGCGCCATTAGTAGCGGGTTACGGAAGTTCAGATTTTGCAGGTGATGGAAGGGCAGTGCTATTCCAAGTGGGATTGCGACATGTTCTTTTTGAACAATGTAGGCAGAACTACATTAATATTACCATTGGTGACCAGTTAAACCAGTCATCTCACGTGAGTTAAAAATATTATTATCCAAATACCAATGAGATTTACCAAATGGAGTGGTTTGCCCCACATTGATTTATGATTCTTTAAATGCAACTCACAATGTTTGATGACACCATACCATAAATTAAGTTATTTAAGTAGTTTGCGTGGTACCTACCTGTTATAAATTGTTAATACAGATTTAAAAAGACATATGTACCATTAATTGTCATTAGAGCTAATTTATTATTAGCATAATAGGTTTTAATTAATTGAATAATTAGCAAGCAAATATAAATACTACTCTACTTACCGTTAAAATCAGTACGGTAGCTAAATTCACGTTCTGGAAAGACTGTACTTTGAGTTGTTACAGACCTTTTTAAGTGTTGTCTTACATTAATATGGTACAATATTTCAGAAGGTTTAATTACTTGCTATAGTAGCTGTATATTAAATGAGTGTAGGATAGTAACATCAATTGGGGTAACTTCGGTAGGGGTCTAGGCTGATTTTCCGAAAACGAATTTCCGAAACCAAATTTGTCGAAAACTAATTTGCCGAAACGGATTTTCCGAATACGTTTTTTCCTAATCCCAAATTGGCCGAAAACGGATTTGCCGAAGGACGAATTTTCCGAAAGACTAATTAGTCGAAAATCAAGTTTAATGTATTTAAAAATAACATTCTGTCGGGCTTTGTAGTTCTCATCATTATATCTTATGCATACAAAAACACATTAATTTTTTTATAAGAGTTTGACATTACCATTGCTATATAAATTTGTATTCCGCTAATTCGGTATCATTTTGCTAAATTCATATATCTAACTGTATATATTAAATATTAATATGTATATGGCATTACTAAAAAAAGGTTGATAGAAATCAATTATCCTTTTACCTATAACAATTTTATTAAATCAAGTGACACTATCGTTGAAGCTAGAGGTATATTGGGAAGATATAAACATATCTAATAGCTATGTTACTCATTACTAACAATTTTATATTTTAAACGCAATAAATGGAATAAATAGTAATAATGTCTGCCACAAAACATCTTCTGTATGGTTTAGTATTAACAATTGAATAAAAAATATACAGTAAACATGGAATATTCACAAAAATGAATAAACATGCTAGAAACACACAATCTAAAAAAAATGACCAAATGAAAGAAATGCAACATGCTCCCGTAGCTTACTGACAGATTCTGACTGAATAAAGCTTGAACGTCTTCAAAATAAGAAAAGACAAAGAATCATTCAGTGGTACAAAGATTAACACAATGATTAACGAAGAGATAGAATAATTAAAGGATCATTTAGTGTAAATAAGGGTTATGATTTCGTTTCTTTTCTGTAACTTTTGTGTAATTTTACATTCTGTTTTAAATAAGTCTTTCGGTAAATTTGTCCTTCGGCAAATATGGCTTTCGGCGAATCTTCACTTCAGCGAATCCGTTTTCGACAAATTTGGGTTTCGGCAAATTCATATTCGGAGAATCCGGTTCGTCGAAATAGGGTTCAGCGAATTAGTTTTCGGAGAATTTGGTTTCGGTAAATTCGTTTTCGGAAAAAACCGCCGGATACCCTTCAGTAGGTAGTTTACTAGAAAAGTTGGACATTATATTAGGTCCAATTGAAGTGGATTTAATAACACCTTAAAGGTTTCCCCAAGCCATTTTTTTATTGCTTTAATCAATGTGATAATGTTTCTTATCATTTTTCAGCAAACCCAATGAAATTTGATAGCATATTTTAAATTTTATATGCTTTTAAAGATTTTTATAAACAAAACTCTACAATATCTATTTTACTTCAGAAATGCTAATTTCCAGTCTGAAGAAAAAGAATGTACACCATTTGTTTTGAATGTTAACTAGTTATTAGTTATAATGAATCTATATATTTAATATTCGTGTAAACTCTGCAAAGGTATAAGATTGGATAAACTTATTATAGAAACGTTTATATACTTCAGAAAACCATAAATATTTTAGATGAAGGCCGAAACGCATTGCTTATTTATAAAATTCAAATTTAAAATCAAAACAAAGAGTGTACAATCTTATTCTTTTGCGTCAGATTAGTGATTCGTACAATTGTTGCACACAGAGTATTAAGAACTTTAAAAACAAATAATAAAATAAACGCAGAACCGAATTGTATGCGGTTTGCAGAATAATGATCCTAGACCTTAGTTCTATACTATTATAATAATAAACTAATTTTTTTCTGAGCATGGAGAGGATCTTCAAATGATTTTGTTGCAGATTTGCTTAGGAGGAGAGTATAAGACAGGAACTTGTCTAGGAGACAGTGGAGCACCTGCTATTTTGAGGAGAGATTCAAACGACAACCAATTTGTCATGGTAAAAAAGTACTTTGAATTTCATCATTTGAAAATATGAAATCCTGTCTAACAATTTCTTTAAAATATCTTCACCAAACAGGTAGCTATTCTGTCTGCTGGCTATGGTTGCGGTCTAAAAAACTATCCGGATATTTTCATCAACGTGACATACTTCAGAAGCTGGATCATAGCTAATCTTAGACCTTAAAATTAAGTCTAACTAGTAAGAATTGTAAAAAGTTGATAACGATTTCACTTGCTCAGTTCCTAGGTAGGTAGATAAGAGTGTCTATACAAACTTGAACTAGTAATGCTGACGCCAATTTGGTACTTATCGTACTATTAAATTAAAAATGTGTTCTGTTAGGTCGAAGACCTGATATTTCAACATAAAAACTACAATAATATATGAAGGAATTCCTGGTATCTAATTAGTAAGATTGTTCGAATATATAATTACAGTAGTAATGGGATCTTTCCCGTTTGACGACCCCCACCAAATTTAAATTGAATTAATACTTTGAGATACGAGGGTTTTAAGTTATATATTTCCTAATTTATACCTAATTTGTCACCGTGAAAAAGAAATGAATCATGACGCGTTACTTTGTTATGGTCCAATTTGTTAATATGGGAAATGGACGGAATTTTCCGCTTGGACCCAAAACAAACATACACACAATAGCTTGGGCCGCAAACGTGTTAACAGTATCAAATTTAATTTTTTTTCCATATGTATGGCGTTGCATATAAATTATCTCAACATGAGTTCATTTATTAAATCTCTTAACTCAATTCTTAGTATTAGATAAGAAAATAAATCATATGTAATTAATTAATAGTCATAACAATTGTTAACAAGCCATTTGATTACATCAGATAATATATTATAGAGCATTTTTTTCTATTTTAAAAGAGAAAGTCCCTGTTAAACAAAAACTGACAGAGATATATATACCTAGAGTGTTCATTATCACAAAAAATTAAATGTCAGTAGAGACTGAAATATCTCTACGATCGGTTCATCTCGCTCTAGATTCTATGCCAGCTAGACAGGCGACGTACATCGATCTTTCGCAAACGACAGTGCGGTACTGATTTCTCATTTCCCCAAATCAAATACCACACCCCATCTGGGGTGTAGAAGGACGGATGCGTTACTAGCTGCCCCTCCACCATTTACTCCTCTGTTCGCACTACAGAGAGGCTACCCAGCAAACATAGTCGTGTCAACTATATTTCTAAACGATACCACGTGCTCTACACTTCCGATGTAGAAAAAAGAAACAAATCGATCTCTCTGCATCGTTCAGATACATTTCTAGATTAGCGATGCAACACTCAAATAATTAAAAAAGAGATATAAACGAAATCGTTCTAGTAATGGAAAAGACACCAAATGCGATATAAAAACATATCTAAATTGAAGATATTTGGAAACTGTTTCGATGGATTGTTGATACTATTATACCGTATCCTGTAGGTGTGTTTTGTGCAAATATTTTTTTTTTACATTATTCCAATTTTTGGCTTTTCTGAAGTGTATCGATCCTCTTAGTGAAGGTGTATTACATTCAAAATATTAAATTTAAATTGAGTTAGGTATATACAGGTACTTACAGTTTGGTGACTTTTCTCCTAAAATCCTTAGCAGAGGTGAGGTAGGGAATTATCAGAACTTCGGAAGACAGTTTTTGGGTCACCATATAGGTTCACATTTTTATCAAATAACCTTATTTTTACTACAGAGTTCAAAACAAATATTCGATTCATCAATTCTGAATTCACTACTGTTGCAATTATTTTAAATTTCCTCAAATTTCTAAATTCCGATTGGGAAGTAGGGCACCCTCAACAGACATTCTGTAGTACAAAATGACAGCGACTGTTCAAACACTCGCTGATGCTCTATCTGAAAAGTAATGGCACTACTATTCTCACTATTTTCAATAGTGTGTTATGCTTTTTATTCAATTGATGATTAGTTTGATAGTTTCTTCCAACACTTTCCTATTCTTGATCACAGGAGTAAGCAATAATTTCTGCCCACCGAAATTTCACAACACCTTACATGACAACAGACGATCAAGAACTGAATGAATCAGATGGAGTCAACACTTAAAGGCCTGTCCACACCTTCACTCACGAGCGTCCACACCTTCACTCATGCCTGAAGAAATCGCTGCACGCGTTCGTTCATGCCCGTCATTTCTGGTGCACACGCACGCTTTTTGCTATCGCTCCCAGAGCGATATTCAACTTTGAGGTTCAATCGCCATTTTCGTTTTTCTTTCGCATGAAACCCTTATAAAATGACTTTAAACTTATCGATATTAACATGCAAATACGAGGAATTATGAGCCGCACGGTCACAAACAAGGAATGTGTTGTTGTGGTGACGTCATATTTTTGTGTCGTCTGCTAGGTAGTAGGTACTATACCCGTTTATGTTCCTGTACCCTGGAGTAGCCATTATGCCATCCAGCCCACTACCATATGAGTGTTCCGCATGTGCAAGTGATGAGTTGCGAGTGAAGTAAAAAAATATTGCGAGTGGAAATTGTGCGTGGGATTTTCGTTTTTGCATTGCGTAATTCCCATACTGTTAATTTTGACGAGAAAAAAATCTGAATGCGTTTCATTATTCAGTTTAGTTATATTCCTGGTTAGGCTTACGTATGGTAATAATGTTAATAACTAATTAAGTAACTATAGGCTCATTGTCTGTGTTAGGACAGATATTCTTATGAAACTAAACTAGAAGGAAAGAAAAGTAACTTAACCAGTCTATAGCTACTACCTGCCTTGTTAAAAATCTGAAGTTGGAGCAATTCAAAATATAGAATGATATTAATTTCTGTTTATTTTCTAGGTACCTTACTAGCTAGGTATAGGCTTAAGTTAAGAACCTATCTAGCTACCTAGTGCTAGTAAGTACCCACCTAATTAGATAGCTACCTAACTAGCCCGCTACGTTGGTAGGTAGCTTCCTAGCTAGGCCTAACTAAAAAAACGCAATTTGAATTTCTTACTCGCATTTTAGAAATTCCCACTTGCATTTTGAATTTCCTACTCGCATTTCAAAATACTCACTCACAATATCTCTTTTTGACTGTCACTCGCAGTTTTTTAATCGCACTCGCAGTTTTACACTCGCACTCGCATTTTTTCACTAGCACTCGCATTTTTTGACTCAATACTCGCAGTTCGGTGCACCTCCTACCCCATATAGTGCGTTCTATTTTTAGTTTAAACAATCAAGAAGTGTGCAGTACAACAAACTACAATAAATGATGAAATCAAATGAGGGATTGCATCGATCATACTAATTAATATTAGAAATAAAGTAAAATAAAAGATTAGGTAATGAACCAATTACCGGATGCTTATTTTTCTTTACTAATTACCGAATGGACTATTTCGAATTAGTATATTTGTAAACTATGATTGTTTATGACTATAAAAATATATTAATTCATTTTTATAGTCAAAAACAATCTTAGTTTACAAATATACTAATTTGAAATATTCCATTCGGTAATTAGTAAAGAAAAATAAGCATCCGGTAATTGGTTCACTATCCTAATTACAAATTTTAAATATGAAAGAAATGAAAAATTATTTTATTATTTAGATTAGTTATTAATTGACTATACCTATTTAGTCATATTTTTTATTTTAATAAAAAAATAAAACGAGAAATAACACAGAAAGATGTAACTGTCGGACAATTGGGGCGTCGGACTACTGACACGTCCCCATAACTTTATAGGTAATGGAGCGTGACGTCATATATTTTGAACCAATCAGAGATTCGATGTGTCACGTGATTAAGAAGCTGATTAAGAAAATGCGTTAGCTTTTATTTATACCTCTGATGAGTTATATAAACTTAGAGGCAAATAGTCATCAACGAATGAATTCAATATATTAATATAACTATTTTAGAAATATTTTTCTCATTGTTGCAAGTTTCGAAGTGAAACAGACGTACTTTTATTTTGGTAGACGAGAAATAGTTGCAACATCTTATTTACTAAAAGTGTACAGGTACAGCTCGCACAACGGATCTTAAAACAAAGGACAAAAATTATCCGTTCTAAGAGACTCTCATCTCCTACAATAATTTCATTTTTAAATTATATGGATTAACATATATCTTATTCGTCTACCAAGTAACTATTCATATATTTATTATATTCAGTCGTATCACAATGTACAATCAACAATTTATGAATTTTTTAAGACTTTTAGTAATCTGATTTAGTTACTTTTTTCCTATACATTTTCTTTGATTAGAAAAATTCTACAGTAATAAAAAAGGGTGTAACTATTTATAAAAGAAGACGCAGCAACAAGTGATATGTTTCGTACCGTTCTGGATTCATTGTTGACCAAACACAAAAATAAGAATCAGGAAATTAAATAATTTATATAAATATTGTTTTCAGTTGAATTAAAGATTATTAATTATGTTATGTATTTTAGTTTGCATCTATATAGATATATATGTATGTAAGTAAAGTTAAAAATATTATCCTTTTTATCATATTCTATATTGTACTTTAATAGTGCCAATACTTATTATTGTTTTGTACATATGTACAAGTGACTTATATTAATTTTATATGATTTACATTAAAATTTTCATTTAATAGTAATCTGAGATTATTTACTTTCATTAGCGTTCCTTTGAAATGTTATTAAACTGCTAATAATTCCCATATATATAATAAGTGTCATTTAAGTTGTGCTAGTGTGTTTTCCTCTACTCTTCCAATTTTCCAAGACCCTATTACACTTAATAATAAAAATATAGTAGGAGTTTAACGTCTGCTTCGGAACCAAAGGCCATATCGCTAACGTCAAAAGGAAAATAAATACAAGGGACTGGAAGAAGCAGTCAGAGAAAGGAAAGTGGCTCCATGAACAAAGTCACTTAACACCGTCGATGATAATGTTCATGGATGCAGTCACTTACCAAGGAATGTGAGGAAAAGGGACACAAGCACCGGTGGCTGCATTCCCAGATCGAAGAGGTGATAGTAAGTGAAGCCTACGATCAAGTCTACCTAACACAAAAATCTAAGATCTCATAGTTGAAGAGCATAACCCTAGCGCTATCCTCTAAAACTGCAAGTAGTGTTAAAAAAATGATAAACATGGTAAAAATGAAAAATAAGACAATCCATAATCCAAATTACAACAGTTTGGGGTCCAAGGTACGTCACACCCCTTTTATTCCATTCACCACAGACAGCTTCAGGATAGAGCCATTGGAGACTACCTTGGTAATAATATTTAGGTACTAACTATGATATCAAATTTCCTTTTTATCAAATTATCAGTTACGGTTGCCTAGGTGCTAGCAAAAGTTGAGAGAACTTTAATGACTCACTATTAGTCAGTTTTATTTTAATCTAATCTATAATTTATTAATTAAGCAGGTACATTCGTCTTAACATCTGGTTAGTTACAAAGTAGTAATTCACAGTCCAAGACAACATTCACAATTTCTTCCTGTCTTCTCTCTCCCCATATCATACACAACTCTTCATTCCTTTTTCTTCTTCCATATCCAATTCACCAGCAGTTCGTTCTTGTCCCAAACCATACTCTATCTTTCTTCCTTAATTTCAGTCATATACTGCCTATACAGTATACAGCTAAAGAGTGCTCTGCTCCTTCCACTCCCTCTGCTTAGCTCCTGTCTCTATTCCAAACCAACCCATACATTTCTCCATTCTCTTCCACCTCATGCCACACAAAAAATCCTTCACCAATACCTTCTCTCACCTTAATCTTCCTCCTCTAACATACTGCAATAAGCCTCTCATCATCCTGCTCTTGTTGTTCCAATTTCCATTGCATTAGAGCCACAGTGGCATATTGCTTATGTACTGCCAATATAAATCTCATTGCTATATTTTCCCCACTCTGCAACTTTTCAATGTCCTCCTTCCTCACACTCATTAAGATGATGAGATTTTTTTGTTTAGGAGAGCATCAGAGAGAAACTTACAAGAGAGACAGCGGATCACCACTATTTTGAGGAGATTCAAACAACCAATTTATCTTGGAAAGAAAGTACTTTATTTTTTATGAAAATATAAAATCATACCTAACTATTCCATTACAAAATTTCATAAATAGGTAGGTATTCTGTCAATGGGTCATGGAGATTGCGGAACTGAAAACTTACCAGATATTTTCTCCAACGCGACATACTTCAGAAGCTGGATCATAGAGAATGTTAAGACCTTGAGAAGGGTGGTTACAGAAAGATTTTAAAATAGTTTTAGTAGGGGTTTAACATATGCTTCGGAATCAAACACCATTTCGCTGACGACATTAGGAAATAAAGGAAGAAGCAGTCAGAAATGAAAGTCGCTTTATGAACAAAGTCACTTACCACCATCGGTGACAATGCTCATGGATGAAGAAAATCTACTCTGCGAATGCAGTCTCACTTACCAAGAAATAAAATGAAATGGGATTTAAGCACCAGTGACTACTCACGGTTGGAAGAGGAAAATGAAGAGGTGATAGTAAATGAAGCCTACGAGCCTACCTAACACAAAATCTACGACCTCGTAGTTGAAGAGCATAACCCTAGCGCTATCCTCTTAAACTAGAAGTAGCGTTAAAAATGATAAACATATTAAAAATGGGAAAAGATAATCCATAATGCATATTACAAAAGTTTGGGCCAAAAATTACGCCCCCCTCTTCTCTTCAATTCATCACAAACAGTTTCAGAATAGAGCCCCTGAGAACGGTTCAAGGAAGAGTCTAACTAAAATGCTATGCTTAATTAAAATCATTTCATGCTAAGTCGATTCCAGGAATTTTTCCTGTGGATTGTAAATTTCTATGTTTATGTTGAAGCTATTAGTATACTGAGAAATTACAGCACAAGAGTCAAATTACGGAGGGTCAAATTACCGAGCACCCTATTGAACAGCTACGACAAACATAAAATTTTAGTAGCTTAGTAAATATCTAGTAGCAAGCACAATAGATTATTTCGGAAATTCGCCAATAAAATCAGTCTTTCCGCGCTAAGAAAGTAAAATAAGCTAACAGATAGACTATGATGAAAACATTAATTTATCCAACAGTAACTTCGTACATCTCCATTAATATTTAGTAATGATTACTGTAAATGCCAATGACCTAAAGCATTTTCATTAGATACTTGCAAATAAAATGTGTAATTTAAAAATAATTGTTCATGTTGGCTAAAAAGGATACAGCGTTTAAATATTCATCACAGATGGTACTTTATAAATTCTTCTAAAACTATTAACAGTAACAGTAAAAAAATCCCAACATATAAAAATAAAAATTATGAAATAGTTATTCAGCAATGTTTCAAAGGTGTAAAGAATGAGCCAAGAGTTATCCAAGACTGAACACAAAATAGAGAACTTATTTTTTAAATTTAAAGTAGCTATGCTAACACTAGAGTAACTCCCAAAATAGATCTTATAAATCTCCATACTTAAGGCACAAAACCAATCACAATAACCCCAAAATTTAACAAGAGTATAAAATCTGCATTGAATATAAATATAGCTATAATGGAATCTGTAAACTCTAGCATCAATATCAGATAACTAGTTCATGGGAGTGAGGAAGTTGGTTAGATGTTGATGGACATGTGGCCAGATTTTGTTGCTCTCAGTGCCTTGAAACTCTTTGATGATTTTCAGAGATGAATAAAAATCAATGAGTGGCGTTGTGTTGGTCGAGTAGGTGACGAGTCGTGCCTTCACCGACTCTGGTTTGTCATCATCCCTTTGAATCAGTTTTTCACCAGTCTCATCATCAATACCCTTAGATTGGGAGAGTCAGAAATAATTCAGTTCAAGTATAATGAAAAGAAGCATTTATATTGCATCGATAATTTCATAATTTCAGTGATATAACTTTTTCTTATACCCACACATTTTAATTTTAAAAGATCATTTAAAAAAGAACAAAATGAACAGAAATTTTTACACATGACAGTTGAGAATTTCATTTTCAGAAGACTTACCTGTACTTTAGGAGGGTTGAACTCTGTGTTATACACTCTACCTGACTGAACGTGAACCCATCGACCCTTGATACGGTCAATGATGACTTCATGAGGTACATCAAGACTAACTACACAATTCAGCTGAAATATAAATAAGAACGTAGTGTTCATATAGAATGGATATAGCTAGTATGTGTAAAGATTTTTTCAAAATATCTGCCACTTTATCAATTTCTCATATTGAGGTAGATAAGTAAATATCTTTAAAAACAAGTGAAAAATTATTCAGACTTACTTCATGAAGTTTATGGAGAGCAACTGCCTGAGTGATAGTTCTAGGGAAACCATCCAAAAGCCATCCAGGTTTCTTTGTGTCGCAATCATCCAAT
This sequence comes from Caprella mutica, assembly GCA_947561585.1. NCBI lineage: Eukaryota > Metazoa > Arthropoda > Malacostraca > Amphipoda > Caprellidae > Caprella > Caprella mutica. The sequence continues at coordinate 337,784 of CANNZV010000268.1, forward strand.
TCTGAAGCAATTAGGTTCACTATGACATCATCAGGGACTAAAGCACCTTTGTTCATATAAGTTTGTGCTTTTAAACCCAATTCTGGAATGAAATATTAATATGTAATGGAGGAATTCAAGCCAAGTTTATATTATTTTGCACATCAATCTGCAGGCTAGGCTAAAATATTGAACCATAATCAAATGGCCTAATTATTGTTCTATTTAATTATGTATTACCTACCTGTCTTCTTCATGATTTGAGAGCGTAGAATGTCACCGGAGGATAAATGCTGCAGACCAAAGTCTCTGACAATTCTAGAAGAAATGGTACCTTTTCCTGATCCAGGTGCACCAAGAATAACCATTTTGAACATTTGGGAAATTTTAGACATCTTATCTCGGAAGACAATTAACACTTATAAAAAATAATTAGTTACAGATATTTATAGTCAAGTATCTATAAAAGAATCAGAGATTAAACAACATTAGAAGCAACATAAAATTCCAGAATTCTTGCATGCTCTTTGTTACACAAGATGACAAAACTGTTGGCTTTCAAAATCCAAAACCAGATCATTTTTGGAAGAAAAAAATCCAAATGTGGCGACCTAGATCCATTTTCTCATAAAATTGGCAACTTTCCTACCACACTATGATATATGGTTCCGCAGCAAATGTTATTCATGAAAAACGTCTTGAAATGCTCTTTTTACCTAGGTATATAAACTTATGAGGTGTTAAAATATTTCAATTTTAGGCAGACCTAAAGCGCCACTCTGCATAATGACTGATAATTTGTCCCCTGACTCTCAGCAGCAGATTCAGAATCTCCAGCAGCTAAATATTGGTTACATAGGAATTAAGTCAAAATCCCCTGGAGCTAAATTAATGGTAACATAGGAATTAATTCAAGATCTTCCTCAGAGATCTAAAATTTCTAAAATTGTGGTTAGATTTGTTTTTGAGAGCCATTCTGCAGAATATACGAGATATTCTATTAGCTATTTGGGATATTCTGTATGAATAATTTTGAATTAGCTAGCTAATTCCTATGCTTACATTAATTTTGCTATTAACACATCTGAATTAATCCCTATGTTTACATTAATTTTGCTACAAACAGAATAAGAGAATTTAACAGATCTCTACAAACACTTTACCAGTTTCTGCAAACTGGAAAGTAATGACTGCTGGTACCTGAGTTCAATGTTAAGGGGACCGTTCTTGGTTTTTTGAAAATATTTTTATTATTAAAGCTACGTTTCTGAAACTTTCTACCCGGAATAAAAATGTTTTTTGAAATTGAATTCTTTATCGTTTTTGTTCACGGCATTATTTCAATTAGACCAATAGAAAACGAGTTATTTGAATTTCAAACGTTTCCAAAAAAGTTTAAGGCTTCTAGCCTTCTATAATTTTGAAGCTACGGCATTGGGTTTTTCTACATTCGATTCTCCACGGAATTCTCTACAACATTGAATAGCATTTTTGATTGGTTTTTCGGATTATTATTTTTTTTGTGATTTAATAAAATTTAATATTTCGAAAGTCAAAAAACCGCCATTCAACAGTGTAGAGAATTTCGAGGAGAAACGAATGCAAAGAAAAAACAATTCCGTAGCTTCATAATTGTAAAAGCCTTAGGCTTTTGAATACCAAAATTTGAAACTTTTCAGAAGTGCCAGAAAATTGCGTTTGAAGTTGCTATGTTTGGAGCTACTTAGACATGTACCATCCCTCTCGTATAAGATATAGGGGATAACTGAAGCGGAGTGTAGCCAATTGCTTTTGTGTGCAGTATGAGTAGCACAAAATATACCAAATATGGCAAGATAATTAGTTATTACGAATTATCAGTGGCTGAAAGATAGTTATTAAGGAGTGTGTAGAGTAATAATAGAGGTTATTTAAACTATGCACTGAAGGTTTTTACACTTCTCCATGGACTCCTGTGGGGAAGTTTTGCTAAACTGAAAGCTGGACACGTAGCTGAATATCCGCAGGCCCTACGTGTGACCTAACACATGTATGATCAAGAGGACACACGTATAAGTGAGGAGACACACGTAGAAGCAAGAAGACACACTTAGGATCAAGAGGACACACTTAGGATCAAGAGGACACACTTAGAATCAAGAGGACACACTTAGAATCAAGAGGACACACTTAGAATCATGAGGACACACTTAGAATCATGAGGACACACTTAGAATCATGAGGACACACTTAGAATCATGAGGACACACTTAGAATCATGAGGACACACTTAGAATCATGAGGACACACTTAGAATCATGAGGACACACTTAGAATCATGAGGACACACTTAGAATCATGAGGACACACTTAGAATCATGAGGACACACTTAGAATCATGAGGACACACTTAGAATCATGAGGACACACTTAGAATCATGAGGACACACTTAGAATCATGAGGACACACTTAGAATCAAGAGGACACACTTAGAATCAAGAGGACACACTTAGAATCAAGAGGACACACTTAGAATTAAGAGGACACACTTAGAATTAAGAGGACACACTTAGAATTAAGAGGACACACTTAGAATTAAGAGGACACACTTAGAATTAAGAGGACACACTTAGAATTAAGAGGACACACTTAGGATTAAGAGGACACATATATGTATAAAGATTCTAAAGGACACGCATATAGCAACAAGTAGCATATTAGGAACAGAGGACATACATAGAAACAAGAAGACATTTGAGAACAATAAAACACATTTGATTTTGTTACAAATATATGGAAAGTACAATCATTCTAGAGAATTAATGTAGTTAGCAATAGCTAGAAGTAGTAACAAAAATCTTTCTAATTTTTGTCTCATATTTCAATATTTAATAGATCAATTAATATTAATAAAATATAGGATAGATAGCTTCTAAGACGGTATCCAACATACAACTAATTGGTCATAAAATTTATTGTCAGGTTCAGGTTTTCCACCCTTCTCCTGATGATGAATAGAAATCTTTCTTTGAAAGCTTGAAACCTGAAAAAAACTTTCAATGCAGAGTTTAAATAACCTCAAATATTATGGATTTCCAGTTGAGTACGAATCTTTTCAATCAAGTGTGTAGAGTGCATAGTGCCCAAGTGGTGAGCCAGTGGCCAAAATTATATCGCGTCTTGCAGGGCAGTAAATTTCCTTGTTTTGGGGTCACTTAACTGGCAATGTGGAGTCATTTCAATGGAGTAATGATATATAACTGAAACAAAATAAGGTTTTAAGCATCTGCAATTGCTGCAACACTACCTCTCTCTAGTATAGTTTATCGTAACTCTATGATAGCGCCTCCTTAACAGTCGCCTCACCCAAGGTTCATAGACTATAACAGGTTAAACGAATGGGGAAAAAATTGCCATTGAGAAAACAACATTTTCTGTCTTCCTTCTTGAATATCTCTTAAACGGTAGATTAAACTTGCGGGTGAGTCAGAATAGAATTCTTTAGAATTTAATAATCTATTGAATGGTATAAAAAATATTTTAATGAAATGGTTATTATCACTGCAAAACCAACAAAAACTAATTGCTATTCACTACGACAATTAGCAATGGAAGGAACAATTTCTGTCTTTCTTCTTGAATATATCTTAAACGGTAAATTAAACTTGAGCGTGAGTCAGAATAGAATTCTTTAGAATTTAATAATCTATTGAATGGTAGGAAAAATATTTCAAAGAAAGGGTCATTACCACTGTTAAAAGAACAAAAAGCCAACAGCTATTCACGTCGTTATCCGTTAATTAATGGGCTCTGGTCAACATTTTAATCCGCTTTAATTACTCTAGCTAAAAGCCTAAAATAAAAACAAACATAATATTGCAATAATGAAATAAGAAATAAACAATGTAAAATGTCAATTATTTGTAACATAGGTTTCATAGGTTTTAATCTAAAGAAAAGGTTTTCATAAAAAGAATTTGTAGACTCAGCTCTTAGTAACATTTCGTACTATTTCTATTCGTTTAACCTGTTATAGTCTATGAACCTTGGCCTCACCCACCTCCCTTTCTCTCTCCCTTCAGTGGGTTATAGTGACACTAGAGCTCTGATATTTCACACAAACAACTAGAAGGTTATTAGGTAGCTATTTACGCAGGGTAGTTAAAAACCAATTTTTTTTGAAGAAAAAAAAAATGTTTTTTTTTAACAAATAAACCATAGTTTATGTAGTTTTATTGGTTTTTATAAAGAATTATTTAATAAAAGTACATAAAGATACTGATTAGTTCATAACTGATCACTATACATGGTTAATAATACAAAACATCATTCATATTTTGATGAATTATGAAAAAAAAATAATTTCAGATAAATTATGAAGAAATCAATTAATGCAGATGCTATGTAACATTTTATTACCAATTCATGAATAATTCTCAGCTGCTAGTCTACTTTAATAAGCTCATAAAAAACTTCAAAACTCAAGTTTTAATTAACATAGGTAGCTAGGTTCAAATATTTCTTGGATTCTTATACTTGCTCAAATTGGTTTACATTTCAAAAATGTAGATGTTCAAAGTTTCAAATTAAAATATAACATATTAGCTCATGAATATCACAGTATGACTCAAGACTGCATTTTATTATTTATTAAATTATACTAACAAAATATGGTGAGGAGAAAACCCTGTCCATATTTCTATTTTCCTTTGGTCTTAATTTTTAATGTCTTCCATTAAAAAATACACTACTAAAATTAATTAATAAATTTTCAAATAGCTACAGGATATATTTATTTATTATGATGCTTTAACAAACTATTCTAAATGATAAAAATATAATATTGATGATTAATGATAAATTAAAAATGATTTTAGAGCTGCAAAGGATAAAAAAAATAAAATAAACCATAAAAAACAAATTAACCATGTTTTTTTAGTTATTATGAGATTTTCCAAGAACGGTTCCCTTAATACAACCCAGTTTAATTCTTTGATTGAAATGTTTAATTTGCAATAGAAAATAAAATTTATCATAGAAAACTAATAATTTTAAGTGGTAACAATTATAAACTTTCGATCTGAGTAAAACAAATAACCTCTTAGCAGTTAGATTTATTGGCTCACCGCCCCACGACCTCCCATGCCAGATCATTAAACAATCATGAAGTGTGCAGTACAACAAACTAGCAGCTACAACAAACTACATAACCCAGTCTGCAAAGCACGTCCATGTCTCCAAAGATCTTAGGAGACACTTTTGAGGGAGACAAATTCGTAATTAATTCCTTTGTTTACATGTTAGCTATTATTGGAGGCATTTTAGAGAATTCTGGAGAACAATTTGTCTCCCAAAGATTTTAAAATCTGTCTTCAAAATGACCAGAATTCTCTAAAATGTCTCCAATAAAAAACATGTAAACATAGGAATTAATTAGGAACTTGTTTACATTGTCTTGCTAAGATCATCTCGACAAATGACTCCAAAGATCTTTGGCGACATGGACGCGCTTTGCAGACTGGTACATAACATGATAGGAGCCCTTTATGTTGAGACCATTTAATAGAATGTAGCTACTCCATATTTCAGAGGCTGAAAAAAAATTTCACAAAAATTCTGAGCCAAGCTAATTTGGCTTATTTTTTGAAGATTTCGAGTCAAAATTAACATGAGAACATAGGAATTTTAATTCAAAATTTTAAGCCAATTAAGGTGGCTACACACGTTCATGCAAACTTGACAAGTCTACTTGCGCAAGTATTTTGTGCCAGCAAACATGATGGTCTGTAGTACGAGACTTGCACAAATATAGACTTGTACAAGTCACTTGAGACATGATTGAATTTGAATCATGCCACCTGTGAGCGTGTGTACTGAGGACATTGATGACTTGAGAACTATTACGATGAATGTAAAAGAAAATGAGTTTGTTTTACATATACTTCTAATCAATTCGAAGGCAATTTCCCAAATTGATGCGAATTTTGTAGTAAAACAGACAAAAAATAATTTTGGCAGAAGAAAAATAGAATTGTTATTAATTAATTATGTATAGCTAGTGTATATAGCTAATATATTTGTAGAAAATTAATTTTAATATAAATTTAATATATTTCCATTATTTAAACATTCAACTAAAATCAGTGTAAATATGATAATATATGTTAAAGACCATTCTTTACAGCGCTCATTTCGTTTCTTCTTGTGAGATTTTTGTTTATGTAGCTATAGGACAAAAAGCTTCCAAAGCAAGCGAGTCATCATCAGAACTTGGCATAGTTACAATTTCAACAGGAGGCTTGTACAAGTATACCTGTATCGTGTGGTGGCGAAGGGAAATATTCCAATACTTTTACAAATACTTGCGCAAGAAGACTTGTCAAGTTTGCATGAGCGTTTGTAGCCAGCCACCTTTCGACATATCTGAGTTTTGACCACTTGAAATCTAAGCCAATTAACTGGGGAAAATTTGTGCTTTAGGTCCACCCATGTTACAGAGTATATATGTCAGTTTAAGTCAATTTATTGGCTTAGATTTCAAAAGGTCAAAACTCAGATATGTCTAATTAGCCTAAAATTTTGAATTAATTCTTATGCTCATATGTTAATTTTGGCTTGAAAATCTTTAAAAAAATAAGCCAAATTGGTTTGGCTCAGAATTTTTGTGAAGTTTTGGCAGAAAAATTGGCTTATAATTATCCAGCCTCTGAAACATGGAGGTCCGCCTCTGATTTTCGATATTTTGACACTTGATATAGGTAAAGGAGCCATTTTAAGATGTTTTTCACGAATACCATTTGTTGTGGAAATATTTCGTTTACGAGATATAGCGCAATTAAGTTTCCGGTTAGGAATAACAATGATCTTGTAGAAAACACAAGACTTTTCTGCCTTTTAGATTTTTGTGACATGAAATCTTGGTGCTATGAAACTATTAATGTAGTTCACTGTATGATGTATCCGCTAGTTTTTCGTACTGCACACATCATGATTATTTAATGACCTGGGCCACCTGGACCCAGGAAGGGGGGTTCAGCAGGGCTCGCCCCCCATTATCGGTTATCCCATATATACGTATTTGTGTTACTATATCTTAAATAAACTGCAAATGTACCCTTCCAGACCGCCAAACTTAACCTAACCTATCGGAAACTTAATTGCGCTAGCCTACAACCCATGTTTCAAAGTGTGCCAGGAAAGTTGCCAGTTTGGTGAGAAAATGGATGAAGGTCGTCACATTGAAATTTAAGATACTTTGAAGAAGAAATAGGACATCCTAGGGAAGATTCTACACTTGAAAACATCCTTATGAATCATGTCTGATGCATGTGTATCACTTGAGACTATATGAGTGATTAACTTGTTATTTACAGGTTTCTAAACTCATTTTACCGGTTCTAGGAATTTTTGCCGTAGAAAAATTCGCCCTTCGAAAATTTGCTGTGAAGAAGAAATATAAATGACATAACTATTCAAATACCTAGAAGTATTGATAAAAGAATATTGATAATTATAAAGTAAACCAATTTGTTAAATAACTATACAACTGGAAATTTTAATTTTTTTTAAAAGAATTTATAATTGTAAATATTAATAGTAGGTGACTATGTAATATCATATATCTGATAAAACTAAGATTCCTAAAATGTAAGTTAACTGTTCATATTTGCAATGTATATTTTAATCGGTAATCATATAATTTAGTATCACGAGAGGTCGCTGTATAACATTTGGAGTGTTTATATTGGTTAACTAAATAGTCGAAGCTAATTTCTTTGTTAAGAAAATGTTCAGTAAAGATGAATAAGATTACTACTGATAGTTAGCTGTGTTTTTTTGGCTAATCCTAGTCAGTTTGCATCACTTCTTCTTAAAAGTCTTAAGTATTGGGTGTTTAAGATCAAGCTTTTCTAATTATTGATGGTTTCATACCTACCTAATTATATTTTATTTATTTATTCGGTATTACATTGTACGGTTTACCACTTGAAATCTGAATTATTGTGCATGGCAAAAATATTTTAAGGTAGAACACAGATAAGAATGCTACATCTAAAATATCTCTCTTGTGAGAGAAACCAAAATTCCATTCATTTCTATTTTAGAATTCACAAAAATATGCGATTCTAACGTAATATGAGTCATCCATTATTATTTATATTATTTCCATATAGTTATCAACATACATAGAAATAAATATATTCAGTTAAATTATTATTAAAAATATATATAAATATTCCTTACGGCGAAACTTCCTAACAGCGAATTATCCAACGGTGAAAATTCTGACGGCGAATTCTCCGGTCATCCATTTTACCCCTCAAAAGTTGACAGTATACTGGTGACTTTGTCAATACTTTGAAACATGGCCACAACAAATTTTATTATTTGAAAAAAGAAAAATCTCTTATAAAATGGGTTCATTTACCAATTTTACCTACATAAGTGTCAAAATATCGAAAATCAGAGGCAGACCTAAAGCACAAATTTACTTTAATTGGCTTTAACTGACATACATCAGACTCTGTAACATGGAATGTACCAGTCTGTATTTCGTGGTAAATTCCACCGACATTTCGGTCCACTCTGGAAAATACCTTAGGCTAACAGATGAATTTTAGAGGCTAAATACTACGGATTATACAGTTCCCATTAATTTATTACTGTATTTTAAGGTTTTCTAAACTCCAACAGAGAGATTAATCCATCAGAAAACTCAGAGAAAAGACCACTTTTTCCAAAATGGATGTCGGTGGAATTTTTCCCTTTGAAAATATATTCTGGCAAAGTCAGTGGATTTTTAGCTATTTATTCCCATGTTACCATTAATTTTTGGTGGGTAAATTGGTAAAATGTTGGTGGATCAGCCAAATAACTGAAAATTGATGGTGGATTTTTTCAGCTTTTTGAAGTCAGTGGGATTTTTTGCACCAAATACAGACTGGGGAATGTACTATGTTGGCCGGTGGGACTGGGGCAGGTGGGCTGAGCGCTGCTCAGGTCTTAGAAACTGTTGTAAATGTAGCCTACGGCCCTTCACCCCTTCCCTATAGGCTTAAAGTAAAACTTGAATTTCATATTTTATAGTTTGTGACAAGAATTGACAATTAAGTCATAGGTAGCTACCTAGTAAAATAGTATGGCTCATAAACTCTCCTTTAGTCTCTCCAAAAATCACCAAATTTCACTCCAAAATTATCATAATTTCTCTCCAAAATAACTTTGAAGCATAGAAAGTTAGAAACTTACTTTAACTTTATTACTTATTAGAAGTAACTTCAAGGTTACTGGATAAGGAATATTTCTTTCATTTCTTAAAGCTAAGTCTTAGATAGCCTAATCAGCTTAAAATTTGAAATAATCACTATACACCCAATTCACTAAGGACTCCAAATCATTCAAAAAAATTATTAGTTATCTAGTAATTAGTCTAGGGCTGGGACAATATGCTTTAAGCATAAAAGAATATTCTTGAGCGTATTTATTGTTAGAGCATATTTTTTTATGCTCATAAAATATGGCATTTTCTTTCTACAAAGAGAATATGCTCAGAAAATAAAGCATATTCTTTTACAAATGTATCAATAATATTTTAATGAAAATCTGTATCAAATGTGTATCTTAGGAAGAATTCTTGTATTACTACATTATTGGAACATATGAAGTTACTTCTAGTTAATGGTGTGAAGAGTTGTGATTCACATCTCACAAACCACATTGACACCATGCCTAAAATTGAGAAAGTCCAACTTCTAGCACGATAGCTCTTTGATTTTACAGATTTGGAAGAGATTGATGCCTTGATGGTGATATGAAACGCAAATTTTGTAGCTTGAAAGTTGAAGGTAAGAATAATATACAAATGATTATTATCACTAGAACCTTCAACCTTGTATATTCTAAAATAATTTAAAATCTTACTTGTAATTCAACATTGCACATTGCTAATCAAGAAATTATGTAGATTATATCAGACAGTATTTTGCATACTCTATTAACAAATATTCACATTTTAAATTTTTCATAAATGATCTCCTCTAGCTCTATAGACTATAGTTTACATAGGAGAATCCTTTTTCATACCAAAAATAGTGCACTAACTGCACGATACGTATCTAAAAGCTGAGCAGCGCACCACAGTACAGCGCACCAGATTACGGCGCAGCACTGTAGATTCTATTAGATAGGTATTTTGAATACAGATTAATGATAAATGGAGTGAATTTGATAGGTAATTATTTTATCAGATTTATGACTAACACCTGACGGTACCTGAATCCAATGAATTTATAGTACACAGTTTACTTATTTGATGGAGATGTTTAATTTGGAATAGAAAATAAAATTCATCATAGAAAACTGTAATTAAAATTTTATGGGATAACTATCGTAAACTTTCAGTCTGAGGTGTAAATGAAAACTTATTAGTTAGCCGTTAGGTAGATGTATCGGGGGACGTGCCGTCCCCCCAACCCCTCGGGCCTCTGCCAGGTCATAGAACACGTTGGCGGTCCATGACGTCTATAGACGTCATCATCATCTTGTACAATTGATGCCACCTTCACCATGTTTCAAAGTGTGGCAGGAAAGTCGCTAGTTTGGTGATAAAAAGGATCAAGGTCGCCACATCCAAGATACTTTGAAGAAGAAATAGGACTTCCTAGTGATGATTTTACACTTGAAAACATCCTTATGCATCATGTCTGATGCATGTGCACCACTTGAGAATATCTATGAGTGATTTACTTGTTATTTACAGGCTTCTGAACTTATTTCACCCCTCAAAAGTCGCCAGTATACTGGCGACTTTGTCCATACTTTGAAACATGGCACCTTCAATACATGTACTTTTGGTTTTTTCACTTTTTTCCATGAAGATATGCTTATTTGCTACTGAAAGCTGAACAAAAAGCTCACCGAGTGGGCTGAGGCAGTGCACAACATACACACCTACAGGCTACAATAAACTCGCATATAATAACATTGGAACAGGACGCCATGCCCATGACACGTCTGGTTCATTTTATGCTGGTAAAAATACGACGTCTATAGATGTCTGTTCAATTTGTGCAAAGTGACATAATTCTGGTGGACCTCCCAACGTGTTAACAATTATGCCAGTCTGTATTTGGTGCACAAAATTCCACTGACTTTTTGAAAAAGCTGAAAAAAATCCACCATAAATTTCCAGTAAATTGGCTGATCCACCAACATTTTACCCATTTTTCCACCGAAAATTAATGGTAACATAGGAATAAATAGCTAAAAATCCACTGACTTTGCTAGAATATTATATTTAAGGGGAAAAAATTCCACCGACATGAAGTGTGCAGAACAACAAACTAGCGGATACAACAAACTTCATAACAGTTATTTACTTTGAGATCATAAATAGAAAGTACAGTGGTGCACCGTATTGTGGTGCACCGCTCAGCTTTTAGATACTGTTGAACTGCACTTCCAGTCTGCAGAATGAGTCTCTTCTCCCACAGAGACTTTAATTTGAGACAGTTACTCTCCGACTCTCAGTTGCAGATTCAGAATCTCCCGCAGCTAAATTAATGGTAACATAGGAATTAATTCAAAAACTCCTGCAGCTAAATTAATGGTAACATAGGAATTAATTCAAGATCTCCCTCTTCTAAAATTCAATCAAAAACTCCCACACCATGTTTCAAAGTATGGAAAAAGTCACCAGTATACTGGCGACTTTTGAGGGGTGAAATAAGTTTTAAAAACTGTAAATAATGAGTCATAGATGGTCTCAAATGATACAGCTGCATCAGACATGATGCATCAGCATAAAGATGTTTTCAAGTGTAAAATCTTCACTAGGATGTCCTACTTCTTCTTCAAAGTATCTTAAATGTGGCGACCTTGATCCATTTTCTCACCAAACTGGCGACTTTCCTGCCACACTTCAAAACATGGCTCCCGCAGAGAGTCTTGGAAAAATGTTCCATATTTTGCAGACTGGCTGCACTTGGTTCTTGACAATAATTATATAGCTGTACTTTTTTTTAGGTTTCTGACAATCTTGCAAAATATGAAAACCAAAAAACACAGTTTATAAATTTAAAAAACTGAAGTTTAACAATATTCATTCCCCTGGTTCCCTACAAACAACGGTCTGTCGATTCAATGGAACAATCCATCGATTCGAGATCCCAGGCAATCATAAAGAGATTGAATCCATCGTCAATCGATACACATTGTTTTAATTTGTTTATAGGGTTGATATTGATTAAATAAAAAAAACTAGGCATACTATTGAGCATAAAAAGCATATTTTAAAGCATAAAAAGAATATCTTAGAGCATAAAAAGAATATCTTAGAGCATAAAAGGCATATAGCTAATGTATAAAAAGCATATCTCTAAAAGAATATCATCCCAGCCCTAGTAATTATCTCTATAATCTATTATTTCTATACAACACTAAGTGTGGAAGTAATGAAGGAAAAAACTTAAATGTCGCACCAGGAAATACTAATACGTGGAAGCTCAAATTTAAATTAGCTACATGCAAGAGAAAATAAGTAATATATATGGACTTCAAAGACAACAAAATTGATGTTTTTTTAATTGCAAAGACTTAAACCTTTTTATTTTTTAAACTTAAAGCTAATTTTTACTCCACTAAATTTGAAAACTTCCCCACTTCTGGTACTTACAAGTGTTATGGTCGGAATTAACAAAACGCAAAGAAATAAAATAATTTTAATGTTAAAGCATGACAGCTGATTCTAAGTAGGTAACATAAACAAAACTAAAGATAAAATAATTCTATAAAAAATATGAAGTAGACTAGATTGTTGCAGAGATCATTTGAATATGATGGAATGCATCACAACTCAGGTAGGAAATTAATGCCATCATCCACAGAGTTGTGTTTGTAGTAATGGTTTGCATCATATGGCACCAATTGAGGCTTGGTTTCATAAACAGAAACTTGAGGCATTCTACATATGTACTCTTCAGGGTTGTACCAATCTGATACTTTGGGCAGATCTATTTTATTGGCCCGGCACGATGGACGCACTTCCTTGGCTCTGAAAGAAGAATTCAAATAACCAATTACACGACATTCTACAGGGTGACAATTAAATACGGTGAAATAGTAAACTTCTGGAATTTCAACAATTTTATTCTCACAATAAAAAAATGTATCATTATAAAGTTGAGAAGTTGAAGTTTTATAGTTAGTTAGTTAGTTGTATCCAGAATTCATGGTGCTTCAGCGACGTGGCCATTTCGCACCGCAGATCATTCATTCTTCAGGTTCTCCATCCCTTATATACGTCTGATGTCAATATTACAGTCTCTCAAGAAGTTAACTAGTCCACCAATGTCAAATACAGCCCCCTCCTTTTCACCCAAAACATTTCTCAAAATCTCTCAGTGACTATTCAAGCCAACAGTAGTAGGGAAGTATCTTCTTCTAGATTCGAGATGGTTAGGACATTCAGCTAAGAAATGTTTCACTGTCATTTGCACGAAGCAATCTTCACAAAGGGGTGGTTCAGCTCTCTCCAACAAATAGTGGTGCGTTAACAATGTATGGCCAATCCTTAGTCGTGTTAAAAGTTTCGAGAGCGGTCGAGTGAAAGAGCATGACGAAGGCCAGACCTCAATTGAATCCTTTATTTCACGTAGTTTGTTTTCTCAGATTGAATAGCAGTCCATTGTTCCTTCCATTGTAATCTCAGAGATCGTTTAATGATAGGGTAGTAGTCCTTGCATGGAACGTTTTCGTTATGAGCAGGTCGCTCCATTATAGCTGCACGCTTTGTTTGCTTGTCAGCCACTTCATTGCCCATGATGCCCACATGTGCTGGGCACCAACAGAAAGTTGCCGTTTTACCCGATTCTTCCAGATCTAAGATTTCCTCAATGATCATAGTTATAATTGGGTGAGTTCTGTTGAAATGGGATATAGTCTCCAGTACGCTTTTTGAATCAACAAAGACTACAAATCTACTAAAAGTGGACATATTGATGATTTCAATAGCACAGCATATAGCCCACAACTCAGCTGTGAAGATTGAGCTTGCAGGGTGCAGCTTTCTAGTAATTTTATTTCTAATACTAACAGCTGCACAACCAACATTTTCCTTATCTTTTGATCCATCGGTATAAACATGAAATTCTGCATTGAAGTTTTACATGTTCTCTTCAGTTTTGAAAATAGAGATCTTAAAATGGCTCCCTCTGCCTTCAAATATTCTTGTATTTTCTTAAGCTCTGAGCTGCCTGCATTACAGAGTAGAGGGTGGCCACATTAATCTCTTGAATTTCTACAGTTATTATGTTCTTCAGATCTTCTACTGAAGTCGGACTGTAGGAATATACCTACTCTGTTCTTTGTATTCCCCAGAAGATAAAGCCTGGAGGCGTATGATATTGAGAACGTGCTTGGCAGTCTACGTCACAAAATCTTGAAATCTATCTGATAGGAAACTCAAACATAAGAACATCCATCGACTGCCTTGCGGTGTGTGCAGCGCATCCAGTGATTCTGAAGATTATTTCTGGGAGGACAAAATCTTCTAACATTTTGCTGTAGTGCTCCAAATTGACCGTCACTGCTTTGCCTACATCGTCTTCTTTTGTTCTTGGGCTGGAATTTCCTAACCAATTGAATTCAAGAATTGGCAATGTAGACTGGTCTGCACGTTCTCCAAATCTTACACCTCCAGTTTTTTTCTCTGGGGAATTTGTTTAACTGTCACACTTCAAAACAAGACCTGAAGAACAAAATATCGGTAGAAATTCACGAGGTTAATGCGATCACTCTTTGTGCTGTTATGCAGGCAGCACAAACCTAAAGAATATGCAACAATGTTTGAAGTCAGAGGGGGCTTATCTTAAGATTTTGATTTTCAAAACTGAAGAGTACTCATAAAAATTAAACTATTCATCTTATAATGATATATTTGTTTTTATTGTGATAATAAAATTGTTGAAGTTACACAGGTTTACTTTTCTACCCTGTAGAATAAAGCAAGAAAAAAAATCACAGAAACAACACAATCTCTGATGATTGAATAAAATCCTGAGAAGATAAAAGAGACTAAAAAGTAAAAATCAAATAGCTAGCTACTTATAATACATATAATTTCATTATTATATTATATTCTTTAATTTTATGTAAATAAAAAAACCTATTGTTTTAAATAAATAAATAATTAATCTTTTCACATTTTAAAATAAAAAACAATAAATTAACTTATTTCCATGTTTTGAAAGGAAATAATGTTTAAATAATGATTTAAATTAACTTTTCTCTAACATAAGAAAGCACTTACTTGCTTATAAGTTGCTCCTGGAGAGTTCTTCTGACAGTTTCCTGGCAAGTGTTTGCACTCACCAGCTGAGAGAAAACTGGTGAGCTGTCAGGATGATTCACTTTCTTGGCAGCCTGCGAAACAGTTAGGTATTGTTTTTCAATAAAGTAGTTAAACTTTAAATGTATAAGTACCTACCCTGGCAACAAGGATTTATTAAATGGGTATTAGAGGAATATCCCAGGAATCAATTTTTCTTCCCTGGAGTATTCCCCTAAATCCTTGCTGTAAAGAAATTTCTCAAAAAAATAAACACAAGAAAAACTTTGATCTTAAATTGGTTCGGTAAAGTGGACATGATTTTTAATTGATATTTATTGTATTCTTTTTAATAGGGATTTAACGTTCACCTTGAAACCAAAGGCCATAAAACTGTTGTCAAAAGGAAATTAGGTAAAAGGTACTCGAAGAGGCAGTCAGAGAGTAAAAGTAGCTGCATGAGTAAAATCACCAACCACCAACGGAGACGAAGCTCATGGATGTAGGAAAGCTACTCCGTGAATGCAGTAACTTACCAAGGAATGTGACAAAAGAAGAGGAAAAAGAAAAGGTGACAGTAATTGAACTCTACGAGTCTACCTTACACAAAATCTAAGACCTCGTAGTTCAAGAGCATAACCCTAGCGCTATCCTCTAAAACAGAAACTAGCATTGAAAAATGATAAAAATGAAAAAAAGACAAGATATAGCTAGTCCAAATTACAACAGTTAGGAACTTAGAGGCCCAGTACAGCAAAGTGTAAATGATATTAATTGATTGTTTTCATAACTATGCAAAAATATATTCTGTTAAATTTTGATAACAATTAAATTATAAAGAAATCTATTGAATGTTTGTAATTTCATTTATATTTTTCATAGAAATGTTAAACTATGAAATAAATATAATCAATATCTATTGAATATATTCAATTATTCACCAACTATAAACCAGGTTACTGATACTAATAACAGGTTCTTATCAACAGAAGTTCCATTCTTTCAATCATTATTATTACTAATTAGACCAACTAAAACGAAGTCTTATGTAAGCAGAATAGACAACATAAGCATTGATTATTGCGCCACTCTGGGCCTGGGGTGAATGACTCACAGTTTTCTGAATGTTACGAGCTGTGTTCGGAGACGCTATTTTCTTCTCCGTGTTCAAAGTGACATCCAAGTTACGCTGTTTTATCTCCTCCAACTTCTTGCTGATCTTGAGAGTGTGGTGTGCTGAGGGTCTATCCAAGTGAAGACTTTCGTCTTTAGTTACAGGAATGGAGGAACTCTCTTCTGAAAAATGGGAAATATTCAATTCAAACACATATTTAATTAGGCATCAATGCCTGAATTGTGTCTAGATAAATTATATTTTCTTCAAATAACAACCTTTTCTTTAAATTATCAAAGACTCCACCAATAGGAAGTACCTACTTTTATAGATAAATACAACATCAGTGCCTATTGTACTCACGTATTGTCAGGCCTTTCAGAGCACTGCGCAGTGTTGCACCCACAGGTACATTGTCTGTGTTGCACAGAGGAGCATATGAAGGCTGCCCGGGAGCACTGTTATCTATCTTGGCATCCGCAGAGAGGGTATTCACGGAGGCGTGAACTGAAGGGACGGAGTGATTCTCCGCCATTGGTAATTTGCACAATATACTTGGTAGAGTTGTATGGGTCAATTTAATGAGAGAACAATCTTCACTGAAATTTATATAAGCATATCATCAAAGAATAAATTAGGGTAAGTTACGAATTATTGGTCAATTACACATCTTGATTTATACAAGAAAAAAATATATAATAAAAATTAAATAATAATTATTTTATGTGACCAAAGATGTGAAACTGACAAATATAGGAAGTCTGCTTCATACCTGCACAGTTCTCTTCTGCTTACATTCAGGAGGTAGATAGCTTAATTACCATCAACAAAATGTACCGATATTCTTTTTGTTTATGGAAGACATAGTATTTATAAGATGCATTGCAGTAAATCTTATTTTTGTTTGATCAATGCTTCTGCATGTAAATAACCAAAAAAAAAGAAATTTTATACAAATTATACTTGTCAAAAAAAACTCAGTGACCTACTCTATTTCGGTGACAAGCAACAACAAAATCACCTAGGTACCCCTTTTCGGTGACAAGCTCATGGATGCTAAAAAGCTACTCTGACTACAGTCACCTAGCAAGGAATTTGACAATTAGGATACAAACAATGCTGCTTTCAGCCACTGATGAAAGAAGTGATAGGAAATGGAGTTTGTATAACAAAAAGTTTAAGGTCTTTAGTAATTCGTTGAAGGGTGTAACTCTACAACCAGTATACAAAAAAAAACATAATAACATTCACAATCCAAATTACAACAGTTCAAGGAGGAAGTATACCACTTCTTCTTTCATTAACTTTCTATTATTTGGAAAACTGGTTTTATAATTATTTAGTTGATTAAATATGATCATTAGAACTAGAATAAAATAACAATTGTTTTGTAGGTAATAGGTATCTGTTCCGCAAATTTTAATATGAATGTATTTTTGTATCAATTTTCAGTGTATAATGAGTATTAAAATAACCAGTTAAACTAATTAAAATGAAAAGTTAAATTGTTAATTTAAATAGTTTTTCTTGAAAATATGAACTGTCTAACTGAATCCTACACCTCTCCACTAGAGTGAAGAAAGTCTATTGTTATTTATCTAAATTATTTAAAGACAAAATTTTCCCATTTAACACTTTCAACGCAACTCGAAATATGACTGTGATGCCGAACCAGCATCTTTGTTTTAATTGCATACATGCACAGTTGTGTTCTTCGTTTTTTAACATATTTTTCTGATATTTCTAGTCTTAAATATGTAATATATTTTTACAAATTATTTTTACAATTTTTGTTCCTTACTTTTCCAACACTAGTCTTTAAAAGTATTCAATATACGTTGGAGAAAATTTAATTTTGAAAAATTACAAAAAAGTGGCATAGTGTACCACTAAAAAAAAAATCACTAAACTAATAAAAATAATTACTATGTAATAACAGTAAAGTCACTGGGTGATGCCATGGGAGCGTTAATTCCCATAGATCTGAGAAACAATCCAGATCCCCTTGAGGCATGAGAAAAAATCTAAATAATACAAACACTCCCTTTATCTTTGATAGACTTTAATGCAACAGATCAGCTGAAATCTTAGGATGAATAATTGATGAACTTATAATGGAGTTCCTCAAATTGTAAAATAAAAAGGATAACATTTCACTAGTTAAAAGCATACAGATTTTAATAACAAATACAGACACATCATCTTGTTTGATATAAGGTAATATAAAAGAAATTATCACAAACTAAATTCTATTATTTATCAGTGCCAGTAATTGTGAAATAATCACCAACACTATCAGTAATTTGAAAGTAATAATTGACATTTCCAATAGAATGGAAAAACGCATCAACAACATCAATAGTTTTATGCTTTAGTGCTTTATCTGAAGTTACTATTGGAGATTAACTAAGAGATGACTTAAAGATGTTGTTCTTGCATCTCTAAACCTATAGCTAGGTCCTATTGTGTGAAATATTTATATTTAACACCTCGCATTACGACATTTAACCTATTCCTAATGGAATAAATAACACTGACTGGAAATGATCTAAGCTGTCCTCAAAATGATGTGAATGCCAGAGTCGGTATCGACAACTTCACTAAGTTCTCCGACTTTTAGGGCGAAAGCTGCATCCTCGAATGGCTTCTGCATAGCCTTTCTACCAAAGAGACCCAAATCTCCTCCTCTCTTTGCAGAGCTGCAGTGACTCTCTTGTGACGCTAATTCAGCAAACGACACCTGTCCACTCACTATTTGCTCCCTGAAATCTGAGGGAAAAGGTACAATTTCAATATTTTGATAGGTGAGCCATTACAGGGCATGTTACGAATTATCAGTCAGTTCCTCATCTTTAGTAATATAAGAAAAAACAATATAATTATATATAAATTTAATTTTTCATTTTTTTACCAAAAAAAAAATTAAATAATAATTATTAGCTATATCGATTTTTCTTATATGACCGAAGATGAGGAACTGACCAATAATTCGGAACTTACCCTACTGCAGGTTAGAAAACTGAAATAATCAGTAATTACACCATCTTATTATTGAGTGAGAACAGCCTGAACAACATCTTGACTGGAATAATATTGAGGATGGCAGATGGTTACAGCATCCTTTTATGAGTGTAGCTACTGCTAAACTAAATTGTTTTATCTCATTCAAAGGCGTGTCTTTAGTCATGATGATGTCAGAGTCAGGGATAGAGCACAAAATACATACAGTAAAGTTACCAGAAAATTATCTTAGAAAGGAATGTGGCTACATCCTACCACAGGCAGTGACAATGCTCATGAATGCAGAAAAGATACTCCGTGATACAGTCTCTTACAAAGAGGAAGGTAAATAACATATTTTGCAGAATTAAAAAAATTGATATATAGCTAGTTACTGTTTGTGATGAATTCATACCTTCAACCATTTTCATTGCCTCTTCCTTAGTGCGGGTAATATTCTCCTCCTTCCAAGAAGAGGGTCTTCTAGAGCCAGCATGCTTCACCAGCAAGTGAGAGCATTGAACACTGATTGGTCCTGAGTTTGTTTCATCAGGCTGCCTGGCAGCTTCTGTTGGTGTTTCCCATTGGCTTTCTTTGGTGAACTGATTCAAGTAATAAGACTGACCTGAAAAAGTTCCAATGCATCTATGAAGGATCTAGTCACATTAAGTAGCTAGTTCATAAGAGACGTATTAAATAATGAATTATATAGTGGAATTAAGAAAAAACAGAAGACAATAATTTGTTATAAATATGATCAGTTTACTTAAGATTCCTCAATTATCTAAATATTATGTTGCCATCAGTTTTACAATGATAGTAATTTAAAAGGATCCTGGAGAAGCATTTGTCCTGTGAATAGATATCTATCATGAAATATATGCCTACCTGTAGACCTGCTTGTTTTCTTAGTCCATCCTGGAGGTAGCTCTTCATCACTCATATTGATTACTATTTATGTTGTAACTTAGCCAAGTCTGAGAGAGTAGAGCATTAACAGTTTAAATAAGGAAGCAATTAGAACACAAAGAATTGTGGCTTTCTACAACTTCACAAGTCATTGCCGCCAGGTAATAAAGCATGACCAAACTCGCCATTTTAATGGCGAGTTTGTGAGAGTTATTTTGAGCCCTTCAATTGCAAATGGCAAGAAATATCTAATTATCTCCTATGCTACAATGTTATTTTGGAGAGAATTTATGATTTGAGAGAAATTTGGTTTCTTTTGGAGAGACAAATGGAGAGTTTATGAGCCATACTTATTTTACTACTCATTGGAATACCACATGTCACTATCCATATTTAAGAATTCCTGATGTGACAGATGCGCCAAGTAAAATTAAAAAAATCTCCGCATTTTATTCTCATAAATGAATTTCTTTCAAAAATGATCAAATTATCATAAGTTTTTCCCAAATTAATATTGCAAGTTTGTAACATATGAATTTTAAAAGTTGAAATTATTTTCATTTCCTATTATATGGTTTGTATAAGTACTATCAAAGAAATGTCTCCGCATGATGTCAAGTTGTTAACCCTAAAGCGTCCAGCAGGTCACTGGTGGAACAATGGAAATTACTGTGTTTAATATCATGTTCCTCAGTATTTTCAATAACTTTTCCTCATAACTATATACCTAAGACCCTCATTCTCAAGTAAATGAACAATGGTTTACAAAATTATTTGCATTTTCTTTAAATACATTTGGATTTAGGCTATGACAAGTGCTAATTTTGTAATAATAAATGAACAGATATTGAGGAAGAGCACCATCTATAATCTATCACTCTTCAAAAATTCAAATATTATGATCAGGAAGGTTTCCTTTGTGAGAAAAGCATGTCATATCCATGGTATAAGTCCCCACTTTTAGATATTTTTTCAATGTTGGAGGGAGGACTGTAACTATTAATTCTTATATTAACATATGTTTTGTTAGAGAAAATTTGAAAAAAATGATGCGAGACTGTTGGATGGTATTTTTTATGGAATATTTTATATAATTATATATGTCATCAGCTGAGCAGTCTCACAGTTCAAATACAGAATGATGCATAGGCATCGCTCAGGATACAGTAATATAAAGAGTAGCTATGGTAACTAGTAGACGACGCAAAAATATAACATCACATGTTTTTTTGACCAAGCAGCACATAATACCTCTTATTTGCATGTTAATATCTAGAAGTTTAAAAGTCAATCTTTAAATAGTAAAATAGTGATTGAACCTAGAATTTAAATATAGATATAATTCAGGTGAGTTTATATTGTTCTCTTCATTACATATCTATAAGAAATAGGGTCTTAAAAATATAGCAGCTACAGTAATACCTAGTAGCCTAAACAGCAGTTCTGAGTGATCTGCAAGTTAACTGCTAAACTCTAGTGGGAGAAGTTCCAATGAAATACAATCACTAGTTAGTAATTGATAAGAAACACAATTCAAGTTAGCTACTAGTAACTAACTAGGTAAGTAGTCCATTGATTTCAAAGTGTGGACAGAGTTCACCATTCAGCAGAAGACTTTCTAAGAAAAAATAAAATTAAAATAGGTATTTTACTGTGGACTTTGGAGGATTGATATGAGATGTTAAATATGTAAATAACAATTATTTACCTCAACATATTTTTAATATACGTCAGCTCTAGTGAAGTTAAATGAATGTTAAAATCTGTCCAATTTTCCTAACCACGTTACTATAGCTTTTATTGGTCCTTACATGAAAAAAAAATGTTAAAAGTTTTCTATCTGTGGATACAATTCTATTATTGATACAATTATAGGTAAAAGTCTAACCACAATGATTGAAAATGCGGTCACATCAAATAATCGGATTAATTTTGATCAACTGATTACCATACCCTGTATAGTCATTGTATCTAGCTAGGCCCAGGGCATCACCATCCTTTGATACTGTTGCCAACTTTTTTCCATTTGACTAAAAAGAAGGACACAGATTATGTCCCAGCAGGAGTGCACATTGCACCATCCAAAAAACATACTATACTATTCTAAAAACAAAACTAAATTAACCGTTAAACATTTTATCATTCAATTATTCAAATTTGATTCTTGTCTAATAAAAATTATATCATTAGTTATTTAATACATCCATTTATGTCCAGTCTGCAGAATATGGGATATTTTTACATTTTGATCCCAATCCTATATATACATTTATTTTTCTGGAAACCCGTTGATTTAATAATTTATTGAATCTCCCTAGGCCCGCACAAATTAATTATTTGTTTATAAAATTCAGACTGCCCCATGTGTATTAAATTTCACCTATAATCCTAATCACGCTTTGAAAATAAGTTTCACCTATCACATCATAATAAATTCAATCAATTAGTTAGCTATTCGGCACAGGTACTTAACCACCTCTTTCCTCAATACATATCAGTTTTTAAGGATTCAAGGATAACTCTCCTTGGGTAATACGCCATGCAGACAACTCATCAGTAGGACAACACACCGCATGAATTATGTTTAATTAGAGCATACTTCAGTTATATTTTAAAATTATTTAAAAAAAAATTATTTCTAGACACTCAAGACCAATGAAACAAGACCCCCACAACTAAAATGTGCAGGCATTCACCCGCACCCCAATATCTCCAAAACTATTTGGAAATTTTAATTTCTTTTTACGGTATTGGAAAGAGCAGGTTTTAAACCATTAGGACAAATAATATTATCCATGTTAGGTTTCAGTAAGTATTTTAAATTTCTTTTTTGAATAGGACACTATAAAATAATGCACCAAACATTTGCATTCATAATATCTGATAAATTTGCAAGATTTGATGCAGAATCCACAATTCTCAATCAAATTTGATCAGTATGCTACACCACAGATCATTGAATATAGGAAGATGTCGCACAACAGTATTTTAAATTTTCTAGTGACACTCGGCATTGGAAACGTCCGTACCGTGACACATCCTTGGAGTTGCCTATGATTGTTATATTACATATTCTTAATTATTCAAAAGGCAACAGAAAGAGAATAATATTGAATTTAAATATGGTACTTGAAATCAATATATTTATGATTAATATAATTATTTCTGTTCTGTACATGTTTTGTACGGTGTTTGTATGAGTTTGGAGTGTTGGTTCATTTCCGATGCAATATCTTAAGCGATGTCCGTGCGCTGTGGTCTGTGACTAAATTTACTAATTTTCTCATTTTTAATTTGAAATTAACACATTGCGTGCTGGGTGACCCACTGGTGGGTCACTGCCGTTTCTAGTGCAGTGCGGGTGACCCACCAGTGGGTCACTGCCGGTCATTATAAAAAAATGATTATCTTCAAAAAAAACATCATATAAACGGGAAAATTTTATATTTTGTACTTCTATTTTTTAATATGTACTGAGTTTACAAGTAATCATGATCATTAATGAGGAAATTTGGCCACTCAATAAATATGGCACTACTTATAATAATTTGCATGTAAATTGAGAAAATTAAAATAATTTTTTGGAATAAAACAATTTTTCTAATTGCTTCATTATAGGAGATCAATTCTCAAAGCAACTGATCATATTTTAAACATTTAATAGACCATATAAAGCGAAAAATACGATAAACATGATTTCATGTCTGTAAAACCTTTCATTTATATATGCAGCTACCAAATATAAATCAAATGCATTCTTTCAATGAATAACCTTCGTTTATTAGATAGAATTTTGAATTAATTGATTACTAATTTATGCTCCAAATTGAAATACATACGGCATATAATAGTATGGGTGCCCATGCTAGGCAGGTCATAGCTTTCTGATTAGAGTTTGTAACTTTTTGGCTCACTCATTTTGTGAATTCAACTAACATATTTCGCGGCATTTTTATAAAAGCATTATTCTTAACAGGAAATCATTCAGAACATCACATGAAAATTCATTAGGATTATCAAAATTTCTTCATAAACCATAAAAAACGAAATGGTAAGGAAGAGACATCTGTACGAAGATACAAGTAATAGATCATAAAATTTTACAGCTGACATATACTAACATAGTTATAATTATATTTTCATTCTTAACACCGAGAAACAATAAATATTAATTTACAACCTTGAATAATTAAAAAAAAATGAGTCTAAAATGTGCGTTTTTTTATGTCAAGCAGTGACCACAGTTGGGCACTCCGCAGTGCAGTGGAGCCAGGAGCTTTACATTGCGAAATGACCAACGGTCAATTTTATACCTGTAATTGGTAGTACTATCCATGAATATGAACCACACAAAATGTCAGCTCGATTGCGTTACTAGTACAGATATGGTGGATCTTTCAAACTCCCGCAATGCAGTGGAAACCTAGTTTTGGACTCCAGCACGCAACATGTTAAACGAGTGAGAAATAGGCAAGGTGCGAAAATATTCATTTTTTAGTTTTACCAAAGAGTGGTACAAGTTGTTTTCAATCGGAAAATATGATAACAATGTGTGGGTAAAGATCAAAGGCTTGCAACAATGGTGGTGAAACTGAACAGTTAATAAGACACTATTCAGATTGCCCAAAACATTTTAGCTCCTACTCCGATTCTTGTTTTCTATTTTATAATAAAAATATGTTAAAAGTCTATGAATTTCATCAACCTTTTTTCCTGAAAATTAAAAATAGTCCCCCTTATTGGAAGTAAAAAAAAATGTAGCTCTGACTGTTATATAGCTATATATAAACGTTTGTATGTACGTCTGTAATTTGTGACAACACGGTACCCCTCTCTCTGATTGGCTGATACACTCTCGCTCAAATAATTATTTGGTCACTAGCGTCCACATAGCAGTGAAACATCTTCCTATATTCAATGATCTGTGGCAACACATTATAGGTTCATTAGAGTATTTGAAGATACTACCTAGTGTTTTTGTTTCAGGTAAGCCAAAAATTGGCTACATGGCAACAAAGTAGTGCAGGGTTTTGCCCATCATGAAAATAATATGCAGGGCATTTTCCTGCACTTTTACAGTATAATAAAATGTTGAATTTTCAGCATGATACGATATAATAACCATAAATAATTGTGTAACGAGTATACATACAGTGAATAGTGTGGATACATGCAGTGTGTAGTGTGTGTACATACAGTGTGTAGTGTGTGTACATACAGTGTGTAGTGTGTCAGTGTATACAATATACAGAGCTGGGCGCGCGAACATTTTTTTAGGTTCCGAATCCAAACCCGAATCTTCGTCGATTTTGGGTTCCGAACCTCCATATAGCGAACCGAATTTGGAAAAGTTTGGTCCGAACATTTGTTCAGAACCAAACATTTAGTCCGAACATTTGTAAGCTATCCTCTGATTTTTAGGCTATTAGGGCAACCTATATAAAAAAAACAGTTTTTTCAACAAGATACTAACAATTTGTCAGAAACAAGTTACAACGAGAAGATTTCATTCTATGTTAAAAAAACACGTCTTATTTATAAACCTACGTTACTGTATTTTTACAAGTTGTTAGTTTTTGTACTAAACTAATGTGTACCAAATTTCAAGTAAAAATATTGAATGTATAAGGAGAAATAAATACATAGCTATATAAGAGATTGGCAACTGAGTGAGCTGAACTGTTCTTGGATGGAGTGTGAACCAATCACAGCTCGCGCATTTGTCTCTACTACATAAAACGTGGACACATTCTTGCGTATT
This sequence comes from Caprella mutica, assembly GCA_947561585.1. Taxonomy (NCBI): domain Eukaryota; kingdom Metazoa; phylum Arthropoda; class Malacostraca; order Amphipoda; family Caprellidae; genus Caprella; species Caprella mutica. The sequence goes on from CANNZV010000268.1 coordinate 363,852, forward strand.
GGGTAACCAATCTGTATTTCTACGTTGCCACAAGTTGCTAAGGTACAATTAATTCAATAATTTACGCCTTTTCACGTCGATACGTAAATATTTCACTTTTGAATTTAAAAATATAGTTGGTATTGATGTAGGAACAAAGTCAAGAAAGGCCAGTAAATTTAAAGAAATGACATGAAATATATAAAGTAACTTAAAAAAGATATGCCTATAAAACATACGTCAAATTCATTAGGGTTAATATAATAAATTTATAATAATAATTATACTGTGACTTCATATGACTACATTATAAAGGATTTGCACTGGTAGAACTGCTGTTTCATGAAATACAACTTATTTAGTGAATTTACTAAATAGGAATAAGAGATTCATAGAAAATAAGTTTTTACTATTAGTTTTCAAATTTTCATTTACATTACAACATTTTTGATTAATCCGATCTAGAAAACTGATGATATAAAACCTTTTTGCATATTGTTTGAATATGAAAGTACTATAGATACAATACGTTATACGGTATTCCAATACTCTATTTACTTAACTTTTTCTTCTTTTCAATATATTAGAAAGGTCGAACAGTGAAGATTATTGTGAATTTTTCTCTAAGTTATATTATGACTTATATACATATAATATTATAATACCTATATAGTATATATAAATTATAATCAATTCAATTTTAAAGCGAATACCCGAATACTTGATCTTAAATTATCAGTTCAGCCAACCTACTGACCCGTCAAAAGTTTGCTTATTTGAGTCATTTCGATATATTCTCTTTTAAAAACCTTCATTTGATATTTACTCATACATTAGTAATAGCAAAAGAAAAAATTATCATTCAAAATAAAAGTAACAAGCTAAGACAAGAAACAAATATTTAAAAGATGTTATTGAACGAAGCTTGGTGTGCGCAATTCTTCTCGCACATATTTGATCTCGCTAAGCCGCTATAAGAGTTACAGTTAACTGATTATAGTGAAATATTCACCCTTATGTACTGAAAAACACTCTTGCATCTAATGACTGGAGAGATCTCTGATATATCCCTAATATTATTATAGATTTGAATAAATGCTCATAATATGAGTATATTACTATTTATCAACTTCGTTTTTGTCTAATTGTATGTATTTACGCGAAAAATTGAACGATTGATAAGACAGCTTTAAAATCGGTCTTGAATTTAAGTTATTATTATTTTTCCATGAGGACTGGTTAGCCAACGGCTAAGGTACTAGGATAGGGTGTTATGTAATGTTACCTAATATATACGTTTATAACCTTACCTATAGTTCTACATATTTCAAGCAATTTTAATTGAGAATTGAGGGAACATAATCCGTTATTAAAGAATTAACTTGTTAAGATTATTATAAAACTTACCGCTATTCAAGAAAGGATGAATAACGTATGGAAGAAGAGCGGGGAAAGACGCATGTTCTTCGCTTCAGTGTTAAGCAGAAACCTGTGTATTTAATAGTAGCCGAGAGGTACGGTACATGTTCAGAACGTAAAATAATTAAATGAACATGTCAGCTTTCCCCGCTCACGGAGGTTCGGACTTGCGAAAAAGACGTTCCGAACACTGAAGTCCAAACCGTTTTTGAAGAGGTTCCGAATCCGAATGTCCGAACCCATTTTCCAGTCCGAACCGGTTCGCGAATAAAGGTTCGCGAACATTCTTGAGGAACGCCCAGCTCTGACAATATACATACAGTGTGTATGTGTATATACATCATGCAGTTTGTAGATACATACAGTGTGTAGTGTCACTAGTGTGTACATACAGTGTGTAGTGTCACTAGTGTGTAGCATCACTAGTGTATACATACAGTGTGTAGTGCATGTGCTTGCCTAAACTTTTATTATGCAGGAGTATTAATGCACCAACAAAAAACATAAAATAAAATAGACTCTTGTCTGTAACGTGAATCTGACTTCACAGAAATTAACTTAAAACTATTTTCTGATGTTTATAACTTATGTTATAGTAAATTAAGCGTGATTTATATTTTCAGGTGGCTCAAAATTGAGCTCCGAACTTTCATAGGTGTTACTTGTTAAACACATGACACTATTTCCAAGTGTTGTGCTAGCAAACTTTTAACATTGTTTCTAAGGGTTTAGAAGCTGCTTTTTACTATGGTGCAATCAAAATTTGGATTGATCTTAGTTTCCAAGTTAATCGGGATGTGGTGCTGGTCATTAACCCACAATGGAGGATATTGTCTGGAGTGGTGCCATTAGTTTCAGAGTTAATAGTGGTGCGAAAAGATGCCCGCCTTAACTTTTATTATGCAGTAGTATTTATGCACCAACAAAAAACGTAATATAAAATAAACTTTTGTCTTTAACATGAATCTGACTTCACAGAAATGAACTTCAACTATTTTCTGATGTTTGGGCAACATTTAAATTACATTTTAACTTAACTTGTCGTAATAGTAAATTATGCGCGATTTATATTTTCAGGTGGATCAAAATTGAGGTGGCTCAATATTATATTTTCAGGTGGCTCAATATTGAGCCTCGTAACTTTTATAGGTGTTACTTGTTCAAACATATGACGCTATTTCAAAGTGTTGTACTAGCGTACTTTTAACATTGTTTCTAAGAGTTCAAACCTGCTCTTTATGATGGTGTAATCTAAATTTGGATTGATCTATTAGTTTCCAAGTTAATAGGGGTGCAGACCATTAACCTGCAATGCAGGATATTGCCTGGAGCCCTGTTTGCTAGGGTAGCAATTTTTTTTAGAAAAAGTTGAATTACTATTTACCCATTGATCATAGGGCTAAGCCGTTTTGTATCTATAGAGTATGTGACTACTCCTTTTGCGATCATTTCTTAGGTTTGAGAATTGACACTAGACTTTCAAATTTTAATGGGAATATATGTGAATTTATCCCTTCAGAAGCAATTGTTTATTTTTTATTTCCATAATTCAGTAACTGATCTAATTAATGTCTATCAATTACACAGGAAATGAAAGCTGGTAATGACCGGTTCAATTTTATTATGGGCACATATAATAATACACAGTTGGGCAAATATGGACTTATTGCGGATAATCGTAAAGAGAGTAAAATGTAGAGCGCTCTGTGGTTGTTAGCCCCACAAAGTCTAGAGCCAATCTAACAGAGGACCAAAAACTAAGACAGGAAAGCATCAGTTTTAGGCTTATTTTCGAATTGGACTACAAACAGCTCATTATATACCTAGGCCTTATATTCAATAATAATCCTACGGATACAATAAGAATGTCTTACGGTGGTATTTTAACGGACTTTTAGGGTAAGGGTTAAAAGAGAGGATGTAAGCAATTAACATCATTCGATGCTTTTGAGAAAGAAACAATGTTATCTAATTGAAATATATATGTATAGGCCGTATAGCTATTCTTATTGAAATTATAGTTCATAATACTCCTTTGACTTGATCACTAAGTGCGTGGTTATGCCCGCATTGATGCTAGTTGACAAGTTTCCATTTATTAGCATCTTTGTTGACATATTTTCTGAGAATATTTTAGGGAGCAAAAAACATTATTATAAGAGATATTAATTTCAATTTAGTAGAAAGTTTTACATCTATTTCGGAACCAAAGGCCATATCACTGACAACAAAATCAGAAAAGCAGTCAGAAAGGAAAGTGTCTCAATGAACAAAGTTACCGAAAACCAGTCGGTGACAATGCTCATGGATTCAGGAACGATACTACGGAATGCAGTCAATTATCAAGGAATGTAACGAAAAGAGACAAGCACCATTGACTGCAATCCAGGATGAAAGAACCAAATGAAGTTGATAGTAAATGAAAACTACATAAAAATCAAGGACATCGTAGCTGAAGAGCATTTTATTTGCACTAATGTACTAGTTTTAAGCTGATGTGAACATATAAAAAACCTAAATTAGGTTTTCTTTATAATTTGAAAATACTTTTAAATAGTCATAAGAAAAATGTAATAGTTAATTTACAACACACACTCTAAATTTTTAGTAGTTTAGATTATAAGTTTATAAAAAACATTTAATTTTACTTTTGAAAAGGAAAAATTTTGGGCCATACAAATGTAGTAATCAATTTTCAACTTGCAGTTTATATTTATAATATTTTCATACAAAATTGATTTACATGGCGGTAAAATATAAATCAAACGGCGAGTTGATAGCACGGCAAATTGTTCGGTAGAGAGTGGTGTGGTCACCAGTACTAAGATAGGTAGGCAAAATATATTTTATCAAGAATTGCCTCAAAATGTTTTTAATATCCTCAACAAATATTTAGCTACAACTTATTTTTTTATTCTGTCACTTTTGTCTTTTCTAAATACTATAATAATATGCCAGCAGCAGAGTAGCTATGAACAGTTTTTGATAAAAATCTGAACACAAATTAAGAAATTGAATAAAAATTACTGAGGGAAATTCTGAAATATTGTGGATTTCAGAGAGTAGCTAATTCAGTCCAAATAATTTAAAATGCTATTGAGAGAATGAGAGTAACCATACCTCAATTTGAAATCTTAATAGTTCCAGGTGCCACATTATGCAGAGTGGTAAAACTTTGTTCATTCAAATTATAATAAAATTCAATTAGGTACCTAATACAGAGACCCTAACTACCTTAAGTGGGTTGAGATCATCAAATGTTGGTACCTATTACATAATGTTAAGAGTTTCTTTATGGGTACCTAAGGTGAGTAATAGAAACTGTTTTATAAATATATGTTGTACCTAGGTACTAAAGAAGTCTTTGAAGTCCACTAAATTCTAGCCCACTCTGGAAAATATGCAAGACATAACTATGGACCATACTGTATTTTATGATAAATTCCCCTTTGAAAATAATACTCTAGCAATGTCTGTGGATTTTTAGCTATTTATTTCTATTTTACCATTAATTTTTGGTGACAAATCTGGGAAAAATGTTGGATTCCTATAATAAAATCACTATATTAATTAATATTAGATAATTTTAACGAGAACAGAAAATTATGTTTTTATACTACAAGTTTCGCCACACAGTGAAAAATGTTTCATATTCTAGTTCTGCCACAATTCCAGTGACATAGCTTACCTACTTTATACTATGGACCTATAGGGCTGAGTCTTGAGAAAAGAAGACAAAATGGAGTATTTCTTGGAGAAGACTTTACCAATTAGGTTAAATACTCCAATAATCAGCACCTTAAGCCACCACCGTCCATTAGAATAATATTAAAAATACAACAGATATATGAAAATTAAATCGCGCACACCATTGGAAAGAGAAATATTTGTTCTTTCTCATAAATGTTTAACTTCTTGATATATTTTATACCAAAATGGACCTAATTTATATTAAAAAATTGTTGAATCCACAACCATGTTCAGTTATCTAAAAGAGTAAGTTTTCTTTCTTGTTCTAGGTTGAAACAAAAACCAATTACAAGTAGTGATGTGTCAGAGTAATTGAATAATCGACTGATGGTTGGTTGCTTTATTAAATATATAAAAAAATTGTTTAGAGAGACAATATTTTTCTATTAAAACAATTAAATAAATGCATAAACTAAGAAAATCCTTATCATTCGAACGTGCAGAAATCGGTCGATGGTTGCGCTATCGATTGATATGTGATAGAATGAACCAATTAGATTGTTGTTGAATCCACAACCATGTTCAGTTATCTAAAAGAGTAAGTTTTCTTTCTTGTTCTAGGTTGAAACAAAAACCAATTACAAGTAGTGATGTGTCAGAGTAATTGAATAATCGACTGATGGTTGGTTGCTTTATTAAATATATAAAAAAATTGTTTAGAGAGACAATATTTTTCTATTAAAACAATTAAATAAATGCATAAACTAAGAAAATCCTTATCATTCGAACGTGCAGAAATCGGTCGATGGTTGCGCTATCGATTGATATGTGATAGAATGAACCAATTAGATTGAAGTTGATGGGATGCTCCAAAGAGACAGCACTCAGCCCTACCAGTGGGCCCATATGTACTAAATCCAGACCTTGACCTAATCCCAGCCAGGTGACTCAAATGGTCAAACCTGGCCAGTAACCAATCGTTCACACTGGGCATAAATCCCACTGATTCAGTAAGGGACCCGAATGTACAACCTCACTAACGTGAGGTGAACGCTTATATGACTGTGCTACTGAGCGGCAATGGACCAATTAGATGTACAAACTAAAAAAATCATATCATTCAAACGCATAGCAATCGAACGATGGTTACGGCCCTAGTAAAATAGTGACTCACAAACTCTCCATTTTTCTCTCCAGCTCTCTCCAAAAAATGCCAAAATTCTCAACAAAATGATCAATTTATAATAAATTTTCTCCAAGATAACATAGTAGCATAGGAGAAAATCAGATATTTCTCTCCATCTGCAATTGAAGGCCTCAAAATAACTGCGCAAACTATTGATCAGTAGATTACGCAGTGAAATCGGTCGATATTGCTGATCATTTAAACCCGCGTGACATAAACATAGGAATTAATTAGAAAATTGTCGCTGGATAATTCAGGTTCTCTGGAGACAATGTTTCAGAGGCTGAAAAATTGTAAGCCAATTTTTAGGCCAAATATACACAAAAATTCTAAGCCAAGCCACTCATGTTTCAAAGATTTCAAGCCAAAATTAAAATGGAAATATAGGAATTAATTCAAAACTTTAAGCCAATTAGACATATCTGAGATTTGACCTCTTGAAATCTAAGCTAATTAATTGGCTTTAAGCCTTCAACTGATATACTCTGTAAGCAAGTCTGCAGAATATGAGACTTTTTTAACATTTGCTTTGCGAATAATCCTTAATTTTATGTAATTTACTGAGAACAGAAGCCAAAACAGAGGATTTCTTGGAGAACAGTTTACCAGCTTTTGCAGTCTGCCAACTGTAACATGGTCAGGACCAGACTCAGGAGACTAATTAATTCAATTTGAAGGCCTAAATAGTAGTCGGATAAACTTCAGAACTTAATGCATCTTTTGCAGACTGGGATCTTTGCAAATTGCAGACTGGTTGAGAGTGCTGGACTACAGGTCGGGCTGATCGACCCGGTCTGGACTCTGGCCTAGAGGCCATTTTGCAAAAGATACATGAAGTTGTGAAGTTTATCCGGCGACTATTTAGGCCATAAAATGAGTCTCCTGAATTATCTGGCGACAATTTTTTAATTAATTCCTATGTTTACACATGTAATTATTGGAAAGTATTTTGAGATTTTTAGCTATTTTGGAGAGAAATTTGAAATCTTAAGAGAGAAATTGCCCCAAATAGTAAATATCTGGAGACTGATTGTGCATGCTTTGTAGACTGGCCTAGAGGTGGTGAAGCACAGCTGGGCTCTGGTGCCTGCTGCCCGCCACCTGTAGGTATTTCATGGTAAATTCCAGTTTTTCCACCGACATGCCATATTTCAAAGTGTGGCAGGAAAGTCGCCAGTTAAGCGAGAAATTGGATCCAGGGCGCCACATTCAAGATACTTTAAAGGAGTAATTTGGCTTTCTAGTGGAGATTTTACACTTGGAAACCTCTTTATGCTTTATTTCTGAATCATGTGCATTCTCTTGAGATTATTTTGGGATTGATTTACTTGTTATATACACGTTTTTAAATTTATTTAACCCCTCAAAAAACGCCAATAATCTGGCGACTTTGTCCATACTTTAAAACATAGCCGACATGTCAGTGGAATGTTACCCTCATTAGTCTTTGCAAATAATATTCTGACAAAGTAGGTGGATTTATGGCTATTCATTCCTATGTTACCATTAATTTTTGGTGGAAAAATTTGAAAAGGGGGAAAATGTTGGTTGATTATTTTCAGCTTTTTGAAAAGGTCAGTGGAATATCGTGCATCAAATAAAGAGCTGCGCACCTGCCCAATCCTGTTTAATGAAAAATCTAGCCTTTAAGCCCTCCAGGTAATAAAGAATAGTTATTTTGAGCGCTTCAATTGCAAATGACGAGGAATATCTAATTTTCTCCTATGCTGCGATGTTATTTTGGAGAGAATTTATGATAATTTTATCATTTTGGAGAGAATTTATGATAATTTTATCATTTTGGAGAGAAATTTATAATTTAGTGAGAGCTGGGGAGACAAATGGAGAGTTTATGAGCTAACTATTTTACTTGGCAAGCCGCACAATCCGGCAAAAACACATGGACATCTGCCGACTGCCATTTGGCTAGCCTACTAATTGAGCTTCTTTTGATATGAACCATTTCAATAAAAATTGAGTTCAGCATCATATTTCAAACTTTTCTATTGTTCCTAACTTCCTGTTGCATGCAACTCATCTAGACTGGCACTTGGCAGTAAGGTAGTTTTGCTGAGAAGTTGAGAACTATTTAGCAAATTGGTAAATTTGTGCTTTAGATCCCCCAAAGATTTTTGACATTTTGACCCTTTAAATAGGTTAAAGGAGTCATTTTAAGACTTTTTTCATGAACACCATTTGTTGTGCAAATGCTTCGTTTTCGAGATATAGTGCAATTAAGTTTTTGGTAGGAATAACATTAAGTTTGTAGAAAACACCAGGTTTTCCGCCTTTTAGATTTTTGTGACATGAAATCTTGGTGCCATAAAACTGTTAATGTAGTTCACTGCCAGTTTGTATTTGGTGCACTCCATTCTGTATTTGGTGCACAAAATCCCACTGACTTTTGCAAAAAGCTGAAAAAATTAAAAATCCACCAAAAATTTCCAGTAATTTGGCTGATCCACCAACATTTTCCCAATTTATCCACCAAAAATTAATGGTAACATACCTAGTTTCAGAGAATATTCATTGAGTCGCCAATATATCTTTTTTCTTTTTCAAAAATAAGTCAACAAAATTTAGTAATGCAATCGCCAGACGTCAATTTAATTCCAATTTTGGAAGTTGACAGTCGTCAATATACCTATATTATTATACCTACCTATTATCAAAAGTCTTAATATATAATTGAGAGCGTATCAGCCAATCTGAGAGAGGCATACAACTGATACCAGCCAATCACAGAGAGTCAAGTCAGTCCAGTCTATATTTCGTGGTAAATTACACCGACATGTCGGTGGAATTTTTCTCCATTGAAAATAATATTCTGGCAAAATCGGTGGATTTTTAGCTATTTATTCCTATGTTACCATTATTTTTCGGTGGGAAAATGGGTAAAATGATGGTGGATCAGCCAAATTACTGTAAATTTATTGTGGATTTTTCAGCAAATTCAAAGAGTCAGTGGAATTTTGTGGACCAAATACAGACTGGGAGAGTCTGAGTGAGGCATACTTTCTTTCATAGTTAATCATTTTTTTCCCGATAATTAGTCAGAGAGCATCAAATTAAAATGACAAGTAGTGACCACATCATTCATAACAAAAGATTGCAATCCTTCACAGAAAACCGATATACAATTATACATCGGGGAGCGCGCCATACCTAATTTCAGAGAATGTTCATTGAGTCGCCAATATATCTTTTTTTCAAAAATAAGTCAACAAATATTAGTAATGCAGTCACCAGTCGTCATAATTTAATTCCAATTTTGAAAGTCGACAGTTGTAAATATACCTATATTATTATAACTACCTAAATTAATTGAGAGCGTATCAGCCAATCAGAGAGAGCCTCAGAGAGGCATACAACTGATACCAGCCAATCACTGACAGCCTGAGAGGGGCATACTTTCTTTCATAGTTATTCATTTGTTTTTTTTCCGATAATTAGTCAGAGAGCATCAAATTAAAATGACAAGTAGTGACCACATCATTCATAATAAAAGAACACCGAAAACTGAAAACTAATATATAATTTGAATTATACATAGTCACCATGGAGCGCGCCATATCAAAACAAAATGGCTGCTTTGTTTACATTTCATTAAAGAAGCGCGGTACTGCTGTTTATGATTATGAGTCACCAATTTTAATTTCAAATCTAATTAAAGTGCTCATGAGTCATCTATATATGTGAAAGATACTTATTTTCACAAATTTTAAGTCGACAATTAATCGGCGACTTGGTACGAACTCTTGAACTAGGGCGCCATATCAAAACAAATTGGCGGCTTTCTTTACATTTCAACAAAGATGCGCGGTTCCGCCATTTATGATTATGAGTCACCAATTTTAATTTTAAATCTAATTAAAGTGCTCATTAGTCGTCTATATATGTGAAAGACCATTTATAAGAGTATGTCAGTTAAAGCCAATTAATTGGCTTAAATTTGAAATGGTCAAATCTCAGATATGTCTAATTGGCTTTAAATTTTGAATTAATTCCTATGTTCTCATGTTAATTTTGCTTCGAAATCTTCAAAAAAATGAGCCAAATTGGCTTGGCTCATTTTTTTGTGAAATTTTGGCTCAAAAATTTGTTTACAATTTTCCAGCTTCTGAAACATGGGTGAAAGATACTTATTTTCACAAACTTTAAGTCGACAATTAATCGGCGACTTGGTACATACTCTTAAGACTTATACTAGGGTAACAGTAACATAGGAATAAATAGCTAAAAATCCACCAACTTTGCCAGAATATTATTTTTAAGCAGAAAAAATTCCACCAACAAGTCAGTGGAATTTACCATGAAATAAAGACTGAGGTGCACCGTGCACTGAACTCCTTACTCCTATGACTTTTTCAAAACTTTGAGAAATAGCTGTCAACATTTTTCATCAATTTGTCTAGTCCTCTAACATTTTAGTTTTTACCAGTTTCCCCTCCAAAAATTAATGGTAATATAGGAATTAATAGCAAGGTAAATATCCTCCCGACATTGCAGGAATTTTTTTATTAGAGAAATTGAATATCTGCCGACAAATCATTGGAATTTACCACCAAATACAATCTGGGTTCACTGTAGTCTGTATCCTCTAGTTTGTTGTACTGCTTAATTACATCATGATTGTTTAATGACATGGTAGGGGGGGGGGGGGTTCGAGGGGCAGCGCGCCCACCGATGTACTTATTTGTGTTGTTACGGTACCTTTCCAGACCCCCAAACTTAACCTAACCTATCGGAAACTTAATTGCGCTATATCTCGAAAACGAAGCAGAAGCATTTGCACAACAAACGGTATTCCTGAAAAACGTCTTAAAAGGGCTCTTTTACCTATAAAATGTATCAAAATATCGAAAATCGGTGGGGGACCTAAAGCACAAATTTATCATGATATCATGCCAATAGTAACATGACAACCTACAGATTAAATAAAATTTGAAGTCAATTTGGAAAAGGTAGCTGCTATTATCATGAAAGGTCAAATTTTGAAATGAAAGACAATATATTCAAGCCTTCAACTGACACAATCTAAAACATGGATCATGGTCCGGTGTTTTTAATATCTGCTAGGCCTAGTTAATTCTCTTATGAGTAAATACTAAATAACACATATCTAATCTATGTATACATAAAATAGATCACAGAACATTGATTTAGATAATTATTTTCTAGTATCAAACACATAGTATGTTTTATACTGCCATACGTTTTTTTTTATCATGTTACCTACTTCTATCATTTATCAGTAATAAACCTTAGCACAGAAGCGTACGTAACTATTAAAAAGGCGCGCTTAATTCAAAATGTTTTTTTCTTTCACAAGGTTATTCGAAGATGATAACAGGTTTGAGGAGAATGTGTACAGTTTTACTGTAGCTTCTCCTGAAATGAACCGTATAATTATTGAAGATGAGATACTACATTTGGTGATGTGAAACTGTTATAGCCTAAAAAAATGAGTGCTAATTCAGTAAGCGATCTGGGAGATTCATGTGATCTATTAATGCAATAGTATTTTATTTCAATATTTATCTTATTTTAAATATCTATTATTTATTATTTAAATATTATTAATAATATTATTACCTATTTTTTAAATATTAGGTATTATTAATTTTTAAATATTATTTTTATTTTAAGTATTTTATTTTTTATGTTTATTTTAACCTAATTGGTTTATATTTTTTAAAATTTTAATATTCATTGCTTTCTTGTTTGATATTGTTTCAATTCATTCTAAGTAAAAAATCATTAGGCTTATAATTTTTATATTCATAAGTTTAGTAGGATGTAGTTCATAATAAAAGGATATATTTTTTTCATATTGAAATAAAATATTATTATCTTCTGTATTTTGTATATTTGGTAATAAATTCTGTCCAAATCGCATACCGAACTAGAAAATGACGCCCAGATAGCAAATCGAACTAGCACCAAAAAATGTTCAAATGCACATCAAACCTGAAAAAAGACAGACAGTTCAGTAACCCAGCAAACATTTATACAAATTTCTTTCTCAAATTAAAATGGAATGCTGTTATTTTCTTACATACGTATATATATAGTGTAATGTATGTTTGGGTACATTTATTTATCATCTTGTTATTCGCTTAACTGAAAAAGTATTAAACCAAATTGCCTGAGACTTGGTGAAACGATTGATCCATGTCCAGTGATCTGCCGGTAGAATTTTGGGAGTGACCCGGTCAAAGGTCAAGGTCATGGCCCTTTATAACTCAGAAAGTATTGAACTATATTGCAAGAAACTTGGTGGGACGATTGGACGTCAATATACAGAAACCATTTTGTTAGATTTTGGGAGCGATCGGGTTAAAGATCAAAGTCAAGGCCATTTGTAACTCAATAACTCAAAACGTATTCAACCAAATTGTCTGAAATTTGATGGTACAATTGGTCAATGTACAGAAACCATCTGTTAGAATTTTGGGAGCCATCCGGTCAAATATCAAGGTCATTTATAATTCAATAACTCCAAAATTATTGAACCATATTGCATGAAACTTGATGGGATGATTGGTTATTATCCAGTTAGCAGTTAATTGAATTTTGGAAGAGAACGGGTCAAAACGGCGGAGAAGGTATGCGCTCAACCTAGTGCACATAATCTAGTTTTTATTCTGTTAAAATGTAGCTTACCTACCAAATTTAGCGCATTGCATGTTATAATTTAATTTAAGTTTTTAACTAGTGTTTTGAAGCTATGGTGTTTCTGTTGTTAGAAGCCGCAGTTAGTTAGTGTGCCGCAATTTACATACTTGACCCTACAACAACAACAGTCAAAATCTCACACGAGATGTATCTCCTTTTAATTTAAAAAAAAAACAATTAATTTTACCAAAGTTAATACAAATAACAAAAATTTAATATGTATTTCATAAATAAATTGTGATAATTAAAGGGGCAGTAGTCATTTTTTGTTTTAACAATTTTAATGTCAAACGATTGCTTAGTAAGAATAAAGTATATCGTGTGACATTGCAATGTTCAAAAAAATATAATAATGGAGATATATCATTTTATATATAATTAATTTCCTAACAAATGCTAACAGTAGATAGCGCCACAATCAGGGGTGCCATCTTGTATACATACAAAGTTACAAACTGAGTTGAAGGTCCCCTACAAGCAAATTTTTTTATTGGTTAAATCAACGAGGCTAATGTTTCTTATTATTTTACTGCAAACCCCATCAAATTTGATAGCATATTTTTAATTTTATATGCTTTTAAAGATTTTTATAATTCAAATAATGATCCTAGACCTTATTTCTATAATATAATATTATAAACTCATTTTTTTTCCCGGAGCCTGGAGAGGACCTTTAAAGAAGGCCAAAAACGCATCGTTTGTTCAAAAATCTTAATTTGAAATCAAAACAAAGAGTGTACAATCTTCTTTCTCAGCGTCCGGTTGGAAATTCGCTCGATTGTTGCTCACTGAGTATTAAAAAACTTTAAAAGCATATAATATAATATATACTGAACCGAATTGTATGCAGTTTGCGGGATAATGATCGTAGACCTTTGTTCTATAATAATATGAAATAAACTCATTTTTTCCCTGAAGGCTGAAGAGGACTTTAAGTTTCTTCCTAGATTCTAGCTCAAGTGAAGAGATGACTTTATTTTCAAGACTATGCCTTCTTGTCTATGAATTCACATAATATATTCACCATTTTGACGCAAACAGAGCTTGATTTACTGCATAAATAAATTAACATGAAAACAACAACCATACTCACGTATTTTCTTATGAGTGGTAATGCTTCCGCTATGTGCCGCTAATTTTGTTATATACTTTTTATATGAACATTTTAAAAATAAATGAGCATTCAAATATTATATAAATAAATATTTTGAATCGATTTAAAACCAATTTGGCTATTGTTTGATTTTGACTTTACTATCTCTTTAAACAATTATTTCCATTGAAGAAATCACTTTTCGTGAATGAATTTGCAGCTGGGCTCATTTAATAATTGGAGGGGTAACTATGGTCGAAATTGCCAGGAACTGCTACGATATCAAATATACCTAGTTAAGGGTTATTCTTAAGAATAAGATTCCATTTTCACTCTTCCTCCGAATATCCGAGACTTAATAGAAGTATAAAACCATAATAGTAGAAGTAGTTATTCATCGAAAAATCACCGAATTGATCTGGTTAACCAATGTTTGCCTTCATTTGGCCTGCGATATTAGATGACAGTTGGTCAAATGTGGTTTTATTGCATTTGAGCAACGTACGGCATTCAACAACCGTTGGTTCAGAGTTCCTTGCTTTTCGATGACAGAGTGTGTTTTCAGTTTAATAACTAGCAATTCCGCAAGTTTTGACCAAAACAACCACGGATAGCCTAGTTTTCTATTTAATTTTATATAGCCAACCACTTGAGTAATGTTTTTTTATGGAACTCTTACTATTTAAATAAGAATAGGAGGTTCTGTTTGATTAATACCATAATCATTATAAAAAATGAAAGCATTTCCCAACTGAAATTACTAATGCCCCGAGATTGTAGTTAATCAAACATAAATTTGACAAACTACTAGAACAGTTTTCAACTAAGTGTTTTTACCAATGTCGCACAAAGGACCAGAGTCACAGTGTGATCTGAGATTGAAAGTCTTCTCCGGACCGCAAGAAAAAATGAGTTACTACATAGGTAATATTGCAGAACAGAGGTCTATTATCATTATTCTGCTTATACAGTGAAACTCCTACTCCCTGAATTAATAAAGTATTGTTTCCTTCATAACTCAACGATGGTCATTGAGAGATAACTATGACTTAATTCTTAAAGCATATCATTTTATATAATTCAAACATTAAAAACTACTCCGTAAGTCAAGTAAATTTCATTATTCAGGTTCTCATTACTCGAATTCTTCATAACTCAGGAGTTTTACTACAATAATAGATTCTTGAGAAAATAACTTCGGAAATTCATTTTAACACGTTGACTACGTATCGGTATACAGTTTATGTCTACCTACGTATATTGCTGATAGACAAAGTGGAATTGTGACAAGGTGAACTACAATTATAACAAGTTTTTTTTATCATAGAGAATATCAATAAATACACAGAGAGATGATTCTCAGCTCCTCTCGCTATCGTGGGACATGTGGAAGCAATAACACTCAGAACAAAAATTTGAAAATGTCAGTTAGGCCAGACAGCGTTTTAAACACATATAATCTACGTGTAAATCATTTACCCAAGAAATTCAAGAAAGGATTGTGAATGGAAGAACATTATCATGACAAGGTACAACCTTGAAATAAAACTACATTTTCAGCGTTTCTACCAGGCGGCTGACATTTTGTTTAGTTATCTGCTGTCCAGTCCATTGCTTCTCAAAGCATACTCACCTAATTCCAGTATATAGAATATAATAGTGACAATTGAGACGGTTAGTGTACGTGACGTCAACACAGCAACACTCTAATATTAAATTTAAGGCAATCTAAGAGTGTAAAATTATTTGAAAAATGTTTCTTTATTGCCAATATAAGAAAAGAGTAATGGTCAATTCAGTTATTCAAACTACTTGACTTTAATTTTTGATTGAGTCTGTTGCCTTGATGACGTCACTATAACAAATCACTCTATTGTCACTACTACGTATAAAGATGTGGACCGAAAACAGACCTAGTAAAGAAGCTGAGGGACATTGTTATAGTTCCAGTACTATTACTTCCTTGGTTTCTACTCAATTGTACCTACTCTCGAAGAATGTTGCAGACCTGGTGCTCGATCTACTGGAGAGTGGAGTTGCAGAAGTTGAAGCGCTGCACTTTCTTCTTGATGAATGAAGAAACAAACCTAAAGCCCCGTACACTAAACAGTGTATCTTTAACTTTGAGTAGGACACTTTAATTATTATATATTGAATAAAGGCAAGCTTCGCTTTAAGTACAACTCACTTTAGAAAAACTGGCCCTTATTTTGAGTCATGATTCGAAATAAGAACCGTTCGTAGAGATAGAAAACTGAGACCATTTTTTGTGATCGTTACACGGCAACTAAAAAAAACATCAAAATTATAATCCAGATTAGGTTATAAGAAGCAAATGGTTCAGAAATTCAACATGTACTATTTTAGGGTAAGTTCCGTCTTATCGCACGGTTCCATATTTTCGAACACGTAAATTTTTTTATTTAATAATCATATTTTAATTTTTCTCTCAATTGGTATCCATGATACTAATTAAAATAGAAGTTAAATAATAATTGAAATATATATTTTTTTTTCTGACGTGTCCGAAATTGTAGAACCATGGATTTTAAAATATTTAATAAATGCACGACTTTAAACTTTTTCATCACAGTCAAAAAAAATGAAAGACTGTATATTATTATTAATATGCTTATATACTTAGTACTCTAATAACTATAAAACAAATTTTCTTTCTATAACTCAAAGAAAATGAGATATAAGTATTCGAGGAGTGACAATTATAAATTTCTTGTTACTTTTATTAGCTTTAGTTACCGTTTGGTTACTAAACCGAGTCGTTATTTGGTAACTAAAGCGGGGGATGCCTGTAACACGAAACGTATTTATCACACACAATAATTTGAATTATAATCGGTTAATAGTTAACCGGTTTTGTTGATCTAAACCTTAATTTCTGTAGCAATATTACATTTTATTTAAAATTAGTAGATTATTTCTAAAAATTCTATATACAACCAATTGAACTCTTCAAAATGTTCCAAAAATCAAAATTCTACCCATGTTCTTCATTGTAGTGATCTTAAGTCTAAGCACTACAAGATCGAATAGTTTTATGTTCCTACCTATCTTATTTATTTCCTAATATTCTATTATTAATTGATATGTCATTATTGCAGAAACTAGAAATTATTAATAGCATTTAAATAATCACAGTATCGGCATCAGCGAAAATCTAGGTAGCGGAATCGGTGAAAATTTTGTTACCGTCCTATCTATAATAATTTCACTTTCAATGGAAAGGTCTAACAATAAATATGCTAAAATACCATTAACTACCTGCAGGAAATAACAATAATAACATTAGAAAACTGGAATTATACCAATTCCTGTTTCTCATTTCATATTCCAGTGATTCTCGCTATGATCTTCATTACTCTATTGAAACTGTAAATTCAGATTTAACTAATGATGTGCAATAACGATACATTCAAGAAAAATATTGTAATGGATTATTTCTCGCATTGTAAAGTATATTAATTAGACTCCGAAAAGGGTCTTGAATCTTACGGAGTCAATCACTTATTAATATATAAATAATGCATGGAATATAACATCTGCTCCTGAACCAAAAATCTATGCCGCTCACACCAAAAGTGAATGCAATGAACCACGAAGAAGCAGCCAGGCAAAAAAGTGGCTACAGTGTTACTCTATATTCGATGACCAGATCATGGATGCAGAAAAGCTACTAAGTGAATAATATCACTTACCAAGCGCTGTGACTATAAAAGATGCGAGCAACGATATAACTGAAACATAAAAAACCGAAAATCGTGAAAAAATATACTAGTAGAAGAGCCATCTTCCCAGATTTCTAAAGTAGCGTTAAGTATTTAATATATATTTTCACAAAGATACAAAATTTCAATTATATGAGAGTGGGAAACTGGTTTCTTTTATAGAGTGTCAGAAACTTATTTTTTCAAGAGCACCAGATATCAATCTTTACCACAAAAAAAATCACATCAGCACTCTTTTCAATTCATAATCATCATAATCTTTATTGAATAAAATAATTTACAATCGTTACACATCAGACAAACATAAAAATATATTCAAGCCAATATGAAGTTTTCCATAGTAGGAAAAGGAAAGCTTTTAAATGTTATAAGCCAATAAATACTTTAGTCAGCAGAATAACATCACACACAGTCCATCAGGATGAGTTTGCTGACTAAACTTTTAATTTAAAAATTTGTATAACAAAATTTGGCATACAGCTAGCAGAAATTAGATATGTGAAATGTTACGTTAGAACATTTAAGGACAAAAGAAAATGAAACAACAAGCATCAGGGAAAATGGAATATTATGAGTAGGTAGAATTAGCTTTTGAAGTGTGGTTCAGATATCGCAAAGTTGCTAACAGCATAGCCTGGAGATTGTAACTCAGAATTGGTACACATACTAGATTATTGAACCACTGAAGACTTGTTTTAATATTTCTTGTGTCAGTATCAGATCTAAGAATAATTTACTTCATGTATGTACTAACATACTATATAGTTATATACCATCAGATAATCAGAGAAAAGAGTCACTGTGATGATGTACTATCAGAGAAAAGAGTCACTGTGATGATGTACTATCAGAGAAAAGAGTCACTGTGATGATGTACTATCAGAGAAAAGAGTCACTGTGAAGATGTACTATCAGAGAAAAGAGTCACTGTGATGATGTACTGTCAGAGAAAAGAGTCACTGTGATGATGTACTATCAGAGAAAAGAGTCACTGTGATGATGTACTATCAGAGAAAAGAGTCACTGAGTGAAGTAAATTTCAGAATTCAGTTTCCTAATTTTGTATCATTTTAGAAAATTGTCATCGGAACTAACACCAATTTTAAAATATATTAAAAAACATTACAATTAGCAGAGTTATATTTAGGATGGAATTAGTAAACAGTGAAGAAATCACAGGAGAAACTTTTTCTTTGACTGTGGTAAACATGACTTCATGTACTACTACTTGATTCTTCAGGTGAAATAATTGTAGCTTTTAATATTATTCTCTATCAGAAAGCATTTAATATGTTTTTGTCCAATAATCAGCAGAACCCTATTTCAATATCCTTGAATTGTATTAAGAATATGTATTACAGCTTTACATTCAATATTAACATTACTGTGTGCAGAATAATTGACTCAATTAAGAGTTTTATTACAATATTAGAAAATTCTGACTGCATGCCTATTAGTAGATAGCTAGTTTCATAATACTGACTGCATATGATCTACATAAGCCTTTTAGTAGATAGCTAGTTTCATAATACTGATGATACCAGAGTTCATAGTGATCATCAAAATGATTACAGAAAACTGAACTTTACCTTTGTACAACTCTCTTACTAAAGGGCCGTACACACTTAGGGTTTTTTAAGTCTTTCCACCAGACTTTTTGTTAAGCTCCTCCTACTTTTTCCACAAGATAAGAAAAACTATATGATTGATATTTATTTTAGTTGTTATTCATGATACCTACAGGTATCATGGATAACAACTAAAAGTTGGATACCAACTAAAATAAATAATAATTATATCGATCTTTCTTATATTCTCGTGGAAAAAGTAGGAGCTTCTGGTGGAAAGACTTAAAAACACTACGTGTGTACGGCCCTTAACAGTCTCCAATAAATATTGATTTTAATTGGTTAGGGAACCAGGGAGCACCAGGTCCCTTCTCTTACCTTCGTGAAGGCGAGAGCCCTTGGGTGAGAAGTAGGGTTGTGACAATATGCGTATAAAATCATAGATCTTAGTAATAGCATAGACGAAACGAAATGGTATCGAATACTATATACTGCTGGTTTAGAACGCTTCAGTACTGTTCATTTCTCTCCGTCTATAATATTTTCAGGATCTATGATTTTAATCCCATATTGTCACAACCCTGGTGAGAAGCAATAACTAGCTACATAACTGTAAAGTGAGATCAACTCTTAGGACTAGTAAAGGTAAGAATTTAAATAACAGGGAAATATGGCTAGTGTTTATTATCTAGAGAGAAACCATTGGCTACATTCTTTTTTTATATAGATGTACAGTATATACAGATTACATATATATTATGGCTAAAAATATTGAAAATGTACTATTTTCAGCTGCAATAACCTTTAAGACTAACCCTATTCACTAAATCCTTTTCAAAATGATTAATATAGTAATGAAATGAGTGCATGATGAAAGTAATGACACATGGAAAACATTCCTAACGATGATAGTAGGTAGCTACATGAAAATATTAGAGTTTGAAATTTGAAGACAGTTACATCTTGCAAAATTTATATTCACATAAGTGAACACCTTTCCTATTATAAAAAGACTATTAAATATTCAATTGAATAACTAGTAACACACATACAAATTTTCATACAATTAACCTAAAGTTATATTTAGTAGAGAGTTTGACGTCTGCTTCTGAACGAAAGGTCATTTCACTGACATCAAAAGGAACTTAAATACAAGGGACAGGAAGAAGCAGTCAGAAAAGAAAGTGACTCCATAAACAAAGTCACCTACGACCAGTTGGTGACAAAGCTCATGAATGAAAAAAAGCTACTCCATGAATGACAGTCATTTACCAAGGAATGAAACTAAAAGGACATAAGCTCCAATGACTGCACTCACGGATGGAAGAGGAAAATTAAAAAAAAAACTAATTTAAATTACTATAGTTAGTTGGCAAAGAGACGCCACCCTCCTTTTATTAAGTTCACTGCACAATTAAACTTAAACACTTCCACACTTCTTAAAAATTATCACATTTAAATTTAACACATAACTAGCTACAAATAATTCCTGATTGACATCAACATTTTACCTAGCTATGAGGTACCTAAAAATAAAATAAAACTAGATCACTGACAGCAAACAAATCAGAAAAGAAAGAGAATAAAGAGCTAAGAGTGCATCAATAAAATAGCTAAAGTAAATTAAAGAAATAATAACTTCTTGCAGAAACAAAAAAGGAACTGAATATATGAAGCTAGGGTATATAATTCAAGAGTTGTATCATCTACAATAGAAAAATTTGAACCTATTCAAATTAAAATATCACAATTCACCCAATAAAAAGTTAACACAAAATAGCTACACCTCACAGTTCAGAGCACCTTGGAGTCTTGGAGTTGGAGGAACAACACAAATAGTTGGTTTTGGCCTGACAAATTTATTTTTAGTCGAAACGTGCTCAGTGGTAAGTAGTAAATTTTTAACATCAAGTCCCAATTTGTTAGGATTACCAGTGGGCGGTACACTTGTTATTGATGTAATTTTGACACCCGAAACCAGTTTGTCGCTCTTCGCTTTAATCGCTTTCGTATTAATAGAAGAGTTGTTATCAGATAATGAATTAATTTTGACACCCGGAGCCAGTTTGTTGCTCTTCTTTTCTTTAACCGCTTTCGTATTAATAGAAGAGTTGTTATTAGATAATGAAGTAATTTTGACACCAGGAACCAGTTTTTCGCTCTTCTTTCCTTCAACTGCATCGGTGTTATTAGATGAGTTTCTATAAGAGAGACTTGAATTTTTAGGGTTTTCAGCAATTCTTTGATTTTTAGATGATATGACCACAGTCCTAGCATTGCTGAGAATTCCAATATTAGGAAGAGTATATTGACCATGCTCATTAACTTTCTCTGAAATACTGAATGAACCACTCTTAGATTGACTAAATGTTGGAATATTAGTTGTTTTATTAGGCTTGGGACGGAAATTTCTCAAGGCTTTATTTGCATTATCTGAAGTTTTTCTTTCAGTGGATTTAATGGTGTTGTCTATTACTTTGACACCATTCTTATTTTGGTCAGTAACTGGGATTTGAGAAAGAAATACCTTACCATTTTCATCACAGTTGCTTATAAGGTTGGAAATAGTTAGATTTGATTTAGTGTTATCATTTTTGTTTAGAATAGAGTAATTTTTCATAATGTCTGCCAGAGATGTTTCTCCGAGTTTTCCCGGAACTGACAGAGTCATTTTCACAGACTTCACATTTGAGGAATACTTTTTAACAATATTTTCGGACACTATTTCTAGATCATCATCATCAGACAGAGAAATAACATCAAATACATCTTTATTGGAAGATGAATTAGCAGAATTACTATTTTGACACTGGTCTTGGGTAGGAGATACTTCATCAACAGTCTTACTTGTAGAATCAGTAGCAAGAAGTCTATCTTTTGTCTTGAGTGCAATATCTGAAGTTGATTCAGCACTAACAATTGGCACTTCAGGAATCTCTATGTTATCTAATTCTGGTGAATTAACATCATCGAATTCTGGTACGTGATTTGAGATACAATCCATTCGACCTTCTCTAACATGATCAGCAGTAGAACTGGCAACCTGACTAGAAGAACTACTTTCTTCCTGACAAGCACCATCAACTATTGGCTCATTATGAGCAGGTTTTTTAGATAAATTGTCATTTTTAAAGAACTTCATTATCTCATCATTTTGCTCTAATTTCTTTGGCTTGTGTACTTTTCTTCGTGATCTTCTAATCGAAGTGACTGAAACTACACTAGCATCTCTTTTCTGAGAATGTTGTTCAGTAGTTTCTTTAGCAACAATCACATTTTCATTCTCCCTATTAAAATCTCTGGCAAAATTATTACTATCCAGTTTATCACTCAAGTTAGTAGATTCTATGACATCATCAACATTGGGGTTAGTTTTTAAGGTACATTTATCACCTAGCATTTTACTACAAACGCCTTTCATTTTCATACTATTATTTGAGCTGCTCTTTGAAAGGGTCTTCTCAACTTCTTCAGAAAAGTCATCACCATTATCTTCAAGAAGTCTATCCTCACTCTCCTTACATTCATCAAATTGAATATTTTCTTTTTGAAATATATTAGTTTTATTTTTTTCTAATGTAGCTACACCATTCTTATTTGGAGCACTTTCCCTGTCAACCTCCTTCAAAAATATATTTTCATGGCTACAGTTTTCAGTCGTGATATTTTTATCCGTGGTAGAGCATGACAAGTTAGCAGTTCCATTACTTTCTACTACTGGAGAGACCATTTCTTCAGTGGAAAATCTAGGTTTTTTATTGGGAGTATTATCTTCATTCAGTGGTAATCCAATATCAAACTCTTTGCTGAGTTTCCTTTTAAGTGGAGTAAGGGTTGAAGAAGGAGGAGCAGTGGAGGAAGAGGGAGAAGTGATGGAGGAAGGAGCAGTGAAGAAAGAAGAAGTGGGAATGGAGGGAGGAGAGGTGAGAATGGAGGGAGGAGAGGTGAGAATGGAGGGAGGAAAGGTGAGAATGGAGGGAGGAAAGGTGAGAATAGAGGGTGAAATTGAAATGGATGTTGGAGCAGTTTTGATAGAGGGAGGAGCAGTAGTGATAGGGGGAGGAGCAGTAGTGATAGAAGGAGGAGCAGTAGTGATAGAAGGAGGAGCAGTAGTGATAGAGGGAGAAGCATTGGAGAAAGAGAGAGGAGCATTGGAGAAAGAGAGAGGAGCAGTGGTGATAGAAGGAGGAGGAGTAGTGATAGAGGGAAGAGCAGTGGTGATAGCAGGAGGACCAGTGGAGAAAGAGGGAGGACCAGTGGAGAAAGAGGGAGGACCAGTGGAGAAAGAGGGAGGACCAGTGGAGAAAGAGGGAGGACCAGTGGAGAAAGAGGAAGG
This sequence comes from Caprella mutica, assembly GCA_947561585.1. Lineage (NCBI taxonomy): Eukaryota > Metazoa > Arthropoda > Malacostraca > Amphipoda > Caprellidae > Caprella > Caprella mutica. The sequence continues at coordinate 387,544 of CANNZV010000268.1, forward strand.
AGCTGTGGTGAAAGAGGCAGGAGCAGTGGTGAAAGAGGCAGGAGCTGTGGTGAAAGAGGCAGGAGCAGTGGTGAAAGAGGCAGGAGCAGTGGTGAAAGAGGCAGGAGCAGTGGTGAAAGAGGCAGGAGCTGTGGTGAAAGAGGCAGGAGCAGTGTTGAAAGAAGCAGGAGCAGTGGTGAAAGAGGGAGGAGCAGTGGTGAAAGAGGGAGGAGCAGTGGTGAAAGAGGGAGGAGCAGTGGTGAAAGAGGGAGGAGCAGTGGTGAAAGAGGGAGGAGCAGTGGTGATAGAGAGAGGAGCAGTGGTGATAGAGGGAGGAGCTGTTTTGGAAGAGGGAGAAGAGGTGAAAGTGGGAGGAGCAGTAGTTGATGAGAAAGAGTGATTAGCTAACTCTGCATTTGTAAAATGATCATTGAAAGATGAGAAACTGCTTCTAGTTTCATTGTCTGACTCACTAATGTGATTAGTTTGGGAGTTAATGTTTGAAAGAGCATCAAAGTTTTCATTAGGTGCATCTTGTACATCATTTTCTTCATGATAGGATGATAAATAAGAGGAGTAGCTATCATTGAACGTATCATAGGAAGTTATACTTGATTCCACTTGGGAATCCATTTCCGTAGGTAGCAAATCTTCAGAATCATCAGCTGAAATCGAATAGAAATTTAATTCAGTAAAAAAATATAATTTAGATAATACAGTTCACAATTTTAAACCATACAGTTACGGAGCAATAGATTTTTTTATATTAGTTAACAAGAAACTATTCTACAAAAAAATGTCTCAACTCTAATAGAACTACTATAATGAAGCTGAAATACATACCATCATTTCTTCTAATTTGCATGTTGAGTAGATTGTAGCAAAGTCGAGAAACACTAACGTGATTGATATCATGCTTGGCAACAAAATCCTCAGTCACCGATGATAGATTCAGTTTGTGGAGCACAACCTTCACACTTTTATCTGGATAGAGAAAATATACAAATAGCTATATATTCAAATAAAATAACAATCATCCAAGGGGATTATAAACTAGCTACTGAAAATGAATCTTACAAACAACTGGCTCAACTTCTCAATTGAATTTCTATTGGTTGAGAGTCAAATGTTCTAAAAACATGCTTTATTTAGAATTAAAGATGTTAATTTAACATTTGATCTTTATATATTTTCTAGATATAGTGGAGCTTGTTATCTTTCCCCTGCAGTTTCTGGCATAGGAGCATAATTGATGTATAGAGTTAAGATATTGAGAGTGATGATGATATAGCTACAGAGTAAAAATATTGAGAGCAATATTTAATGTAAAGTTATTGTGGATGTAGTTCTAGCTACCATATCAGATGAGTCAGTAGTATTTAGAGCCAACTTAACATTAATTCAGACATTTTTTCATAAGATTCCCCAAATATTATTGAGTGGGATATTTTTGGATATGAATGGTAAAATACAAAACTTTTCAAAGAAATTTAAATAATTTCTATAGCAATTATTGCATAATTTGTTCAAAAAATAATTATTTAATAAATTATATAGCATTGATAAATTCAATTTTGAAAGTTTTTTTATGGTAAACAAAAATGTTGATTGATAGAGGTTATCAACGAAAAAAAAAAAGTAGAAGAATTAAGAAATTCTTTAGATTCAATAGTTAGTCATTTCAGTCGAGCATTATGCCAGCACGTAAAAGTAGTATTAAATTATTAGTTGTGAAACTCGTGTTTGAGAACAATATATTTATAATCAGGAAGTGGTTTAACTGTATTTAAGTTACAATTGTTGGATAGTGCAAAATGATAATCCTATGAAAAGAAAGAGCCATCACGTTGGCTCTCAATTGACTATATCAGTGAAGAGAGCATTCTTCAATTAGTTTTAATGGAAATGCAATTAACAAATAGAAACTAGTACTGCAATATCAATATATGAGAAAATAGATAATGGAATTACTCACCTAATATGACAGGAAGTTGCACTTGAGATCTAGATTTATTTTTCTTGCTATTCTTATTGATTTTGCTTTCCATCTCTGCCTGACGTTTCATAATGTCGTCCAAGCTTTGTAGTCTGATGGATCTTTGTAATTTTTCTATTTTACCATTGTTTGCTGTTCCTTCTATAGATCCTGCATCTAGATTCCTTTGAATAGTAGCATTAGAAATAACTTTCACACCATTGTATTTCTTTAGGGTATGTTCCCCTTGTACAGATTTTGAGGGAGAATATCCACCTCCATACATTGTATCATATTTATTTGAGATTTGAGATACCAATTGCTTAGTTGTAGGCCTTTTTGTATAATTTGAGTCAGTGTGAGTATCAGAGCTTTCAAAATACTTCAAAACTTTTTCAAAAGCTGTGTTCATTTTATCATTTTCTCTTTCACTGCAAATCTCATCAAAATGTCTCTTTCGTTTTATCTTACGACTTGGGCGCGTATTTGTGGAGGAGGATCCATGAGATGAATTGGAATCATCACAATATAGGAAACTTGTTTGGGGAATAATAGGTACATATTCATATGTATAATATTTCAAATCTCTCTTGATTTTTTTCAATCTTTTTATTCTTCTTGTTATCTCTGAGTTTTCATAATCAAATCCAAGGAAATCACTTTCTTCTTCAACAGGTGTTTTAGCGGTAACAGCCCAAAGTTCATTAGGAGTTAGATAATTGAATGGCTCAAACAATTTCATGCTATTATCACATTTATCATAATGTTGAGGAATCAGAGTAGAAGAAAGAGGAGACTGGAATCGTTTCCTCTTAGATGCTCCAGATAACTGGATTGTTGGCTGATATTCAGAAATTGCTTCAGGTATTTCAGAAATTGATTCAGTTATTTCAGAAATTGATTCAGTTATTTTAGAAATTGATTCAGGTATTTCAGAAATTGATTCAGGTATTTCAGAAATTGATTCAGGTATTTCAGAAAATGATTCAGGTATTTCAGAAATGGACTCAGGTATTTCAGAAATTGATTTTGGTATTTCTGCAATACTGAGAGAGTCATTACTCTTTTCATTTTCACCAAAAAACTCTCCTTCTGTTTTAATGTATTCCTCATTAGATATAGGATTACTATAAGCTTTGTTCATATCATTGTCATTTTGCAATAACATACCACTAATATCAAACAGAGGTTCCAATTTTACTGACAATTTATTATCCACGTAACTTTCATCATACTGTGAAATATCAGTCGAAGGATATTCTTCTAACTTCACTTCTGCTACAGCTTGAGGAAGAGATTTAGAAGAAGAACCTTCATTCACTTCTGTTTCAGTCTCCATTGTATGCCTAATTGTTATGATAAATTGGGAAAAATAAAAACTTGAAAAAAATTCATGATCTGTAAGAGAGGTGAAAATCTTAAATAGCATTATGAGTAAATTCACTATTCAAATTTTCCTTTTAAGTAACTAATGAAATGCCATTAACATTTCAATTTAAAAGCATTATCTTTAATAATTATTGAGCAACATGTTTTAATCAATCAGAGCACATTAATTCAAAAGAAGGAAGATGCAAATTGATAGTAGTTAAAGATAAGTGAAAGAGAATCACCAACCTGTCATATCAAGGGAATGTTGGCTTACTATTAAAATTAATTAGCTGCAAGTGAAAAATGAGTACCTGGAATTGACATGGAATGGTGAGTTCATAAATAACCCTCACATTACTTTAAAAAGTGCAAGGAAGTTTCATAGATTCAGTTAGACAGGAAACTTAAGACCCGTAGATGTCCTCTAAGTAAAAGACAAACCTCTACTTGAAACTATGAAACCATGTCATGAAGTAAGATTATTCACAGAACTACCCCCAAAAATTAATCATAAGGGGTGAGTTAATGCAGCTGATTACACCCCCCCCCCCCCAATAGATACCAGATAATAAAGCATGTTCTCTCTCACCATATTATTGGCGAGACAACTATATACTTTGACTGTTTCAATTGAAAATGGAGAAAAATCAAACTTTCTCCTATGCTACAATGTTATTTTGAATAAAATTAATGATAATTTTATTCTTTTTTTGGTGAGAAATTTAACTTCTTTTTTGGAATTAGCTGGAGAGAGAAAGGGAGAGTTTTTTAAGAGCCATAAACTTTTAATTACTCCTTGTCCACTGCTATTTCACTTATAACTGGTTTATGTATTTTTATGACTTCTTATCACTAAATGTTTCTACTTTTAGCTCTCCAAATCTGAAATACGTGGAACATGCATTGATTATACACAACCGGCCAAAAATCTGGGACAGTTCAGTATTATTTTATTTCTCCAGAAAAATCAATGGGATTGAGACCAAACTTACACATATTGTATTTACCTTCTCTGTTGATACACTGTCTTAATTACTGTTCATTGTAAATAACAGAAAAAAAAGTTATGACCATTTAAATTTTAAATCAATGTGGCCAAAACCGTGGGACAAAACAAAGAGTATTATTTATTCTGGACTGTAAAGTGGAGTTTTTAACTTTTTTAAGAACAATAATTATGAATAAGTCGAGTACATTACTGTATAGTCATTGCAACCGGTTCCATCATCGACATGACACCTAAAATTGATTGTTCTGTAAGAAAAAAATTATCAAACTTCATGAAAAGAATCATCCAATACAAGATAGCTTAGGACTTGAAGCAGTCAAAAAGTGCTGTCGGGAGAATTATAAAGTATTTCAAGGATACTAGGAAAATTGAACCACCTAAGAAAAATTGCAGACCTCGAATAACTTCTCCTAGACAAGATAGAGTGATTAAGAGGATGGCACTGAACGATAGGTTTCAGACAGCTGCCAGCATTTCTTGTGAAGTACATGCCTCAAAAGAACAAGAAGCACAGATTAAGCTTTGCTCAAGATCATGTGTTGTGGGAAGATGACCAGTGGCAAAATATTTTTTTTCTGATGAAAGTAGGTTTAATGTGTTTCGATCTGACGGGAAGAAATTTCTAAGAAGGTTTGTTGGCAAAAGGTTGAATAAAAATTGGTGAAGAAAACGGTTAAGTTTGGTGAGGTAGTGTAATGGTGTTCAGAATGATTTTTCGGCATAGAACAACTGATCTTGTCCGTCTAACCACCAGAGTTAATAGAACAATATAAAGGAACCTTTTGAGAGATCATTTCATCTAAATACTTCGAAATTTTGAGTGTGAAGCCCTATTTTCAAGCAGGAAATCGCCCCTTGCCACAATGCAAAGGATGTAATGGAATTTATGAAAAAGCAAAATGTGGATGTTTTGGATTGGCCTCATCAAATCCCGAACTATACCTTCCATTTTGTAGAAACTGTGTGAGGACCAGAAACCCTGTCAATACTAATTATTTTTTGGCTAAAAAATCAAGAAGAATGGGCAAAAGTTTCATGTGATGAATGTCGTGATCTCATTCAATCTTGCAGTAGAAGGTGTGCTGCAGTGATAGAAAATAAAGTATTGTTTACCAGATATTGATTGAATATCATCAAACTTTTGTATTCTTTTGTTTCAATGCTGTTATATCAAATTATATTTGTTTTGTCCTCCAGTTTTGGCCACTTCAGTTTCAAAATAAAAATTTAAATGCTTATAACTTTTTTTCTGCAATTTTAAGACAGAGTATCAACATGAGAGGTAGTTATAATATGTGTAAGTCTGGTCTTAATCCCATTGAATGTTACAGAGAAATTTAAAAAATATTGAACTGTCCCAGATTTTTGGCCGGTAGTGTATATTTCAACTTCATGGCTCAAAATCAAAATGCAGACATAACATTTTGGTTACCTGATGATGAAGTATGGAAATATTTAGCTACATGTGATTTACAAGCTATTTTCAGTGGACGGTTCATCACACATTATATTTTATAATTCTTAATAATATAAAGAACGAGATTAAATAATAAAACTGACCCTTCAGATCTTACTTTTCCTTTGATAAGATGTCAGATATTGTTGAGTGACATATATTTAGTACATACATAATAAACCTTTATAGTCAGCAAAATATTTGAAATTATTACCAAATAGATATCCCATTTTGAATAACTTAATAAAAATTATGAATGAAATTGAATTATATGTTTTAATTTTATAATTAAACTAGCTAGGTAGTTAATAGTAGGACTGATTACCAAGAAACTAAATTAGCAAACAAGTACCTAGGAAGGTACCTGAATGAATAATAAATACCTAGTAAGGTGCCTAGACATTTACTAAATACCTAGTTAGGTACCTAGATAATTACTAGATACCTAGTTTGGTAGTCACATATTAATAAAATACCTTGTAACCACAGCTAGGTATGAAAAAATTCCAGTTCATCATCTCTAGAAATACTCTTAACAATATTGAAGTTAACTTTAATGAAGTTTAATTAGAATTAAAAATAAATCAAATTGAACTGCTATGACAGTATATTTAAGTCTATCATTATTCTTTTGTCCATCAATATAATTAGATAATAGTCAACTATGTTAATGTTCTTATATCAGGACAAACAACCAGCAATTTTGATTTAAATAAATAATGATGATTCAATAAGTAGTCTCAATTGATACCTTAAAATGACTGGATTGTGATGCATGGTGGTCAAAAGCTTTTTAAGGTAGTATAAATACATGGGCATTGAACACAACTTACTTCCCTAGGTATCAAGTCATAGTTTGAAGCAAACCAAACGAGTGTGCATCCTATTCAAAGATGTAAATAGACATTATTTTTAAGGTCTATCAATTTATTTGAAAATTATCAATTAATATTTCTGATGAATGATTATAGTTAACAAATTGCGGGGTTAAATTTGCTGGCAAGTTAACAGTCGAGTACAAAGTTTGTTCCACATTTAAACAAATGGCCAAAGTCTTCAATCAATCGGAGACCAAGATATACATTTTGGCAAAAAATTCTAACTTGTGGAATTGTTGAATCAGATTTAAAACATGCAAATCAAAAGAAAATCTAATTTCTGGTCAACTAGAATGGTTGACTCACGATTATTTGTAAGTAGTTACTAAGATATATTAAAATATTTTACTTTACAAGATTGTAAGCTAATATATTTCTTATTTTATTTAATAATTCAAAGACAAAAATTTGTCAATTAGCTATATCATAAGGAGCTTTCATCAGATATTTATAAATTCAGTTTTTTCTTTCATCCTAAAACAACAGCCCATGATTATGGTAAGGTTTAACATTAATTTGAAGTGATGAAACTTAAACAGAATTATAAAACGTGGCACGCACAATCTCAGCAGCAAAATTCTTTCAAGATTTGGGCCAGTTTTTATTTCAAGATAACCAAACTTTAATGAGAAATAGCATTCATTTTCAGCTTCAAGATGGAATAGGCGCTATTTCCTATTAAATTGTGGTTGTCCAGAAGAAAAAAACTACTAAAAATCTTGAAAGGAAATTGATGTTGAATCTATAGGCCACATGCGATCAGGTGATCCCTGGTTTCCATTCAAGAGAAAGGAGGATATATTGAATAACTATAGTAGGTTATCAAATACAATGCATTTTTCCTTCAGTCTTCATACACCTAACTGAAAACTTAAATCTGTTCACACATGGCCAGGCCATCCTGTATAATAGATAGTATACTCACCAATCTTATGGTACAGGTTGATCAGTACTTTCTTGAAATAAAACTTAACATGAGTGACCAGGAGTTTTGCTGTAAAGGCTTGACAATACTACCAGTGATGTCTTATTTAGACTTATATGATACATCAAATACCTAACTCTTCATATGTCTTCGTTTCTAAGAAATATCTCAAATAAATCTCAAATTTGAACACCTCGTCTCTTTTCGAACCATACATCAATTACCAATAGCTACTGAACCGAAAGTGTAAATCAATGGTTTTAACATTCTGTTAACATTTTTTTCAAGGGAAAGCCTGTTTTCGGGTGCATGAATGAAATCAAATTACATTTTTAATCACCTTATATCCTCACAGTTGTGTTGGTAGCTTATGAGAACAACAAACAAAATTAAGTATACTTTAGCTACAGTTACATATAGAATGCAACTTTACAGTTGCATAAAGATTGATAATTTAAATTAGGAAATGAATGCCATTTGAAACTATAAAATTGAATAGCATCTCCCTTATCCGAATATCTTCAGAAATGATGATTCTGATCAAAAATTGAATACATTAATTTATAGCCATTTAGTTAGTAATTTTTCCATAATATTTTAGTAGTAACACGTTGACTACATATTGGTACGTATTTGTACCACTATGTACATCACAGAGACAAAGTGGTAGGTACAGATATGCGTCATTCACTATTTATAATCCGAATTAAATTGCAACAATGTGAATTACTATTATATCACACTTTTTAAAATACAGATGAGGTCTGTATGCTCCTCTCACTTTTGTGGAGCACATGACAAAGAAGTAATAATTTAAACTTGGACATTTTGGAAACATTAGTAGGACAAGACTGTGTTTTGAGCATACGTAGTAGTCAAGATGGTAAGAATAACTCCACGTTATCATTCTTGGAAGCACCCTGATTATATCTAATAGGCAGATCTCATGCAGCTTCTACTGTACTTGGCCCAGTTTGCATAAAATAGTAAAGGATGGTTGAACTTTGGGTCTGGCAAGTCCGTTTCATTTGAGCATGGGAATTATGTCTTCACATTGCATTATGGAGGAATTATAGTTAAGTAATCCAGATTACAGCTGTTTGTTAGTAATTACTTGAATAAAAAGCACACTTTCTACTTCAAAACATATATATTTGTTAACCAATAACAACATAGTAGTTTTGTGAACTCTAAAAAATTATAGGGAAGAACCTAAGATATACAAGTTAGCTATACCTTAGGCTAGTGGTTTTCAAAGTTATGGTACTCTAAATAGTTAAAGGCACACTCAATACTAAATAGGATCAATAGATCATGATTGAGTTAATTATTTAACAATCACTGCTTTAGGCTCTTCCAATACACAATTTATTAGGGGTTCAACAAATGCTTTGACAATATTGCTGCCAGCAAAAAGAATATAAATTCAAGGTACTGGAAGAAGCAGTCAGAAAGCAAAGTGGGTCCATGAACAAAGTCGCCTACCACTGTTAATGATAATGTTTGTAAATGCATAAGAGATAATAGAAACTTTTACAAACATGGTTTAAACCACTTGTTATTTTGTTTGTTTTTGAAATCCACCCTAGAGCTGATATTGGTAAATAGAAAGTTGATTTTTCTTTTATGTGTACATACATGACACAAAATTACTCTCAGCTACTATCAGAGCTATAATGCAGGGCGGATATAAATACCCTTCAGAATGCTGCATAACTAAGTGATGGAAAATGTTACCCCTGAATGATTAAAGATCTCAATATTTCCACATAAAATAACCAGATAAGGAGAGCAGAGTAAATCTGAGGAATTTTTATCCTTTTCATTCCAAGAATCACCAACAAGCGTAAAGTCACTTGTTTTCCGGCAAGACAAATACGATCGACCACATAAATTTTGAAATTGAAATGAATTGCATATAAGATGATGATAGAATATAAATCTCCATGAAATGAAAAAAACTAATTCTTTTGAATAAAATAATCACTCATGTGGAAGTGAGAACTACATGCATCCTCTTGTGTAACAATCTAACCGTCATTAAAGATTGAAATCCAAAATGGAAATATCCGCTATTTTATTGAGAATATCTTCAAATTTTTATAGATATATCTTCTACATTTAAAAGATGCTTACAATCAATGTAAGTAATCATGTGTTCTTTCCATTGGTGTAATTAGATTTTAGAATTTAATTTTAGATCAGCATCTTATGTGGGTGCGCAAAATGTAAATTCATGTCGAAAATATTTCATACTGCAGAACACAAAATCAAACTACATATGACACTGTAGAATGTAAATTTATAACCGATACCTTCCGGACTATATCTCTCGATTCATTCAATTGTGACCATATCTGTTACTGCTAAATGCATTTCTTCCATTTAAGACAACTTGACAAAATGAAGTTAATCCATGTTTTACAGTGTGGCAAACAGTGAGCCAAAAAAATTACACTATATTTTGCCCCATATAGGTCAATTTTCACATCTAGATTAAGAGAGCAACTTAGAAACTAGTATAAGATTTTAAGCTAGCCAAATATAATTGAAAACTTGAATGTAAAAATTCATAGCTCTATAGTAGGTCTTACTTACTTACTACAACATTATGAAATATGGAAGGCAGCGAGATGCAGAGGGTAAGTTTGCTATGCAATTTGAGGCGTAAATATTTTTTTATGAAATACTTTGTCAATATGAACCAGGATACAGTAACATATCGGGTATGATAAGCAGCTGATCGAATCTAGTTTGACGTGACCACCGGATGACTGTAAATGGCGACACTGACCACACTTTGAAATATGGGAAAACCTACTTAAACTTACCAACTAGGCATTGGTTAAAGTGTATTTCTATTATTCTTTTCCTTAATTGTAATTCATAGGAATTACAATTTAGTAGTTAACTAGTACTAGTTTAGGCTCCTAGGTAGCATTTGTTTAAGGCACTATTTTTATAGATAAGTTAAAGAAATGAACAATAAAAACACACCTGAATTATATATTCAACTTTGAGGTTCAATCACCATTTTCAGTTTTCTTTTGCACAAAACCCTTGTAAAATTACTTTAAACCTCTCTATATTAACATGCAAATACGAGGAATTATGAGTCGCTCGGTTACAAACGAGGAATGTGTTTTTGTGGTGACGTAATATTTTTGCGTCGTCTACAAGTCACTATACCCGTTTATGTTCCTGTATCCTGATATGAAAATAATAGGGAGAACAGTATCTCAATTACTGGTTGGGTATAATCTTAAAGGATACTACAAGCATATGAGAAACAGGTGACCCTTTGCAGATCGAAGACTACAAAGGTGGAAAAAATACTAGTACAAGCCATTACTAAGATCTGATGCATAAAATAACAACAATTAAAATGAATGATCGATAAATCAACTTCCAATTCCATCCAAAGACAGATGCAAATCATTGATCCACTCTTACTTGATCAAATCATAGGACCTTAGATGAGATCTGAATTCCTCATATGAGAACCAAATATCTCAAAAGATCTAAAAATTGGAAGAATTTATCAGATGATGATTTTCATTAGGATCTCAAAAGTACTAATGCTTTCTTCTAATTCTATCATTCTTCCAACATCAGAAAGTAAGAAAACTGTTGCAACATTTTTAGCCAGTAACAAGTTCTGATATCAAATCTTGGTAAGTGTCAATAGCACGATCGCTGCCTTATCTTAAAATTTGGCAACAAATGTGTCGGACATCCAGTATATCTCCTCGACACTGAAGATGAGAAAATGTAACTGTTTCTGCTTTTCTTCGGTTTCGCTCTTCACCCTTTCCTGACAAGGTAAGTTTCGTAATATTCCTAAATAACTTTTATAAAGTCCCCTCCACTCTAAATCAAAATTTCTTTGTAATTGCTTTAAATATGTAGAACTAAGGTAATAGAATTAGCTTATAAGCACTCATTAACAGAAAATGATTGGATAAAGTAATCAGCCTACTTCCAAGTTACAGTCCGTAGCCAGCCACATCAGCAAGCCAAGCCCAATGACGTGTTTCTTCAGAATGAGGAGGAGCCTGTCGTGTTGACCAACCTGTAGGGGGAGGGCGATAATGTGGTAGAAAATTGGGGTGCCATTGTCGGCACAGAAATCCTGAAAATCTCCCTGGCTAACAACTCCAAGGACCACAAGTCATTAAATGATGCAACACTCCCCTGCCTCAGCTGAAAGGTCTTTCAGCTTTGGCTATTTGACATATAGAGTGAGGCTAAAGAAAGCCAGACTTACTGACCAATGCCAACTTTGAGAACCTGACCATCATGGAGGGTAATTTAAATTTGGTATATAGAGTGGGAGAGAGGGGGCTGACATAATTAGAAGAGTGAAGTGTAAGTATTAATATTTATTAAATAATTAGTATCATATTATTGAAATTGTTTAATGAAATTTCTGCTATGATTGACAGTTTGGACAGTCACTGGTCAGCTGGAGACTTCCAAAGGAAAAAATTGAAGTAAGAATATATTACTGGCAACTTTTTGGGATGATATTAACATACAATTTATTAACATGTAAATAACAAATTAAGTACTCATAAAATAGACTCAAATGATTCACATGCATTAAACATAAGAGCAAAATCATTTTTTCAAGTTTAGAATATCTTAAATGTTGCGCCCTGGGTCCACCGAATTTCGAAACAAGTTCAATCTCCCATTACAGTGGCCACTTTCCGGTCATACTTAGGATCATGGAATTTTGGAAAAATGCTCAGCTCACAGTTTGCCACCCTCTGAAATATATATCCCTTCAGCAAAAATATGGAAGGGGAAAAAACTTAGCTTGACAGCAGTTGCACACATTTTCGCAGTTATGAAAGCATAAGAGTTGATAATCATTAAAAACTGAGCGCACATGCACCATATTGTGAGTATGCGTTATTTGTGATATATGTGCCATCCTCACAGGATGGCAAAGTAGATAAAATTATTTTAAATAAATGTTCTTAAATTGGATTTTTTAAATATAATGACATTTGATTATATAATTAATGTCCTTCGAGATAGATTTATGAACAAGGTAGAAAATATTTGACCACCAAACGCTTCTTGCACAGATACTGATCATGAGCAGTGGTGAGATTTTAGGATTTTCACCGGTTTTCACGAACCGGTTCCAAAAATTAAAAAGTTGGCAGAAACGCTAGAACTGGTTCCTGGATTGCATATTTTGAGTGACACATACATAATCATTTGAATAAAAACTCATAATTTTTCAAATAGTTGATTGAACACAGTCTTACATATGCTCATCAATGCAGACTGTGCGTAAGCACACTTTCATTCTTGGACAGCGTATTGAAAATGCGTCAAACTTGGTAAAGAAAGCAGTACAAAAGAGATAAGTTTGATACTGCAGATATTGTACTACAATGAACAAACAATACGTCATTTTATTTACCTATGTATGTTCTAAATAGTAATAAGACCCCTTGTGAGTATGTTACACTGATTTACCAACAGCTATAATTGGTCCACAAGTCAGTGATGGGGTATAAGGAATTCACACCAATTTGGGCAAACTGGTTGCTATACAGTTTACATGCCACCATTGACAATGGGTGATATTATTACTAGGATGGATTACCAGAAGATTTGCTTTTGGCTGGATAAATTTAAACCTGTGTCCTCCATCCGGTGCCACCAGTAGCCTGATATCATTTTGTCTTCCTCCCTTTGTCTTAAATAATAACATAACTAATTGAAATGATTTAAATATGTAATTATGACTGTTTACATATATAATTACTGTATATAATTAGATGTATTAAACATGTTATAAGAATTTTTCAGACAAGAAGCTAATGTGAAGAATTGATTAAATATATGCGTGGTTTTGGATGACACAATGATGACTTGTGCGGGAGCATATGCAATGTCTTCCTTTATAGTCAAATGGAAATGGCCACCCTTATTTGGTGCTACGAAAATCTCATTTTCATATAGCAAGATGTCAAACTGAATATACAAAAAAATATACTCTCAATATGCAACATTTTTCCCTGTCTCAGGGAAACAAATCTGAGGAAAAAATAATTAAAATTTTAATTCTCCAAGAGGTATCTTATATTAATTCCTAAGTTACCATCAATTCAGTTGAAATAATGAATTTGCTTCTGAGAGTAACTCTTTATCTCAAATTAAAATCTCGGCGACTCAGGAGATGAAAGTCGCATTATGCAGAGTGGGCACAGATTTATAACCTTGTGGAGAGAATATATATCATATAATTGAAATGGAAGCTTAAGCTACATTTATGATTTATTGAATGATAGATTCCTTCACAATTGAAGATTAAAGTTAACAATTTATTCCCGTAAAGCTGCAAAGTAATGCTGATATCGCCAATTGCAGGAGCTGGATTCCATGGAATCAAAATGGTTTCCAAGGAATCACCTTATTTTGAATTCTGTTAAAAGTAGAATATGTGTAATTGTTATAATAGACAGAGTAAAATTCTAAATTAATGATTGTTTGCAAAGGGGACTTCTCATTAGTCTGACGCGCCCCATTAGTCGGACCCCCATTAGTTCATCTTTCTGTGTTATTTTTATTTTTATTTTTGATTAAAATAAAAAATATGATTGAATAGGTATACTTAATTAATAACTAATTTAAATAATAAATAAATTTTTCATTTCTTTCATTTTAAAAATTTTATATTACTCTTTTATTTTACTTTATTTCTAATAGTAATTTATGATGCAATCCATTACTTTATTTCGTCATTTAATGTAGTTTGTTGTATCCGCTAGATTGTTGTACTGCATACTTCATGATTGTTTAATGACCTGGCAGGGGGGTTCGGAAAGGCAGCACACTCCCCGATATACATATATTTTATGTTAAATCAGTAATAATCTACAAAAGTATCGGACTAATGGGGCGTCGGACTAATGAATAGTAAAGAAAATGTCCCATATTCTGCAGACTGGTTGAACCTGCAACACTTACCTAAAATTACCTGAAGATATTAATAAATGACTTGATAATAAAGTATTTAATCCCCAGTTTACGTGTTAGTTAGAATCACACTTTACATATGAAAATTATCTAAAAAAAGAAACATGGAAAGTATAATGAATTCTTATTTAGAAATCAAGTTTCAGAATGTGGTAGGTCACCATAGGTGGTTGATAAATTGACTTGAACTTTCACTCAAATAGGTTTACAGCCTCACACATATCTCTGCATCATTTCAAATTTTAAAGTTATTATAACCTTATCACTATTGAACATAATTTTCTAATCAGCATTGAAACAATAAGAAAATTTAAGAGAGGATTAATCTATAAGGGTAAAACATCTGCTTTGACCATATCATTGATCATATTGCTGATGTCAAAAGGAAAATAAATACAAAAGACTGGAAGAAGCTGTCAGAAAGAAAAGTTTCTCCATGAACAGAGTCGCAAACCGCCGTCAGTGACAATACTCGTGGATGCAGAAAAGTTAATCAGTGAATGCAGTCTCTTACCTAGGAGTGTGACAAAAAGTAACACAAGCACCAAGAATTCACTCATGGGCAGAAGAGGAAAATGAAGCCAACTTAACAAAAAAATCTAAAACCTCATAGTTGAAGAACATAAGCCAGAGTGTATTTTATGGTAAATTCCACTGACTTGTCAGTAGAATTTTGCCCCCTTTGAAATAATGCTCTAGCAAAGTTGTTGGATTCATATCTACTATTTATTCCTATGTTACCATCAACATATTAGTGTGTTTTTACAGCTATTTGAAAAGTCAGTGGGTTTTTGTTGTCTAAATACAGACTGGAGCATAACCCTAGCACTATCTGCCAAAACTGCAAATAAAGTAAAAAAAATTATGAAAATTTTAAGAACTACACAATCCAAATTACAACATTTGGGGGACCAAGAGACGCAACACCCTCCCTTCCATACACCACAAACAGTTTCGGGATAAGAGCCCTTGGGGGTTCTATTATTAAACTAGTTTTAAAGGTCCTCTCCAGGCTCCGGGAAAAAAATGAGTTTATTACATAATATTTTAGAACTAAAGTTTACTATCATTATCCCGCAAACCGCATACAATTCGGTTCAGTATTTATTTTATTATTTGCTTTTAAAGTTTTTTAATACTCTGTTAGCAACAATCGAGCGAATCTCCAACCTGACGCTGAGAAAGAAGATTGTACACTCTTTGTTTTGTTTTCAAATTTAGATTTTCAAACAAACAATGTGTTTTTGACCTTCTTTTAAGATATTAATTGTTTCTAAAAGTATATAAACGTTTCTATAATACGTTTATCCAAATTTAAACTGTTAAACGAATATAAATAGATTTATTAAACCAAATACCTAGTTGACAATCAAAACAAATGGTGTACATTCTTCTTCTTCAGAATGAAAATTAGAAAGTCGGAAGTAAAGTAGGTTTTGTAGAGTTTGGATTATAACAATCTTTAAAAGCATATAATAATTAAAAATATGCTATCAAATTTGATGAGGTTTTCAGTTAAATAATAAGAAACATTAGCTTCGTTGATTTAAGCAATAAAAAAATTTGCTTGGAGGGGACCTTTAAATGAAAGATCTTTCCCATTTGACAAACCCCACCAAATTTAATTTAAATTATTATTTTTGTACATAGAATCCGAAAATCATGACAGTTATTTGTTGAGGTTTTGAAGTTATTTATTCTGTAAGTATTATTGAAGGATTGAGAACTTTAAAAAAATTGCTTTCACGCTTTTTGGCCAACTTTGGTCAAAGATAGCTGTAATGTAGTTTGTTGTATCCGCTATCTCCAGACGTATTTTGTGGTAAATTCCAACAACTTGTCAGTGAAATTTTTTCCCTTTAAAAATAATATTCTTGCAAGGTCGGTGGATTTATAGCCATTTATTCCTATGTTACGATTAAATTTTCGGTGGAAAAATGGGTAATATGTTGGTGGATCAGCCAAATTACTTGAAATCTAAGGTGGATTTTTTTCAGCTTTTTGAAAAAGTCAGTGCAATTTTGTGATTTGTGCACCAAATACAGACTGGCACCAGCTTGTTGTACTGCACACTTCTTGATTGATTAATGAATGACCTGGAAAAAAAGCAGGGGGGGTGGAGTGCCCCCATTACACATATAACAGTATTTAAGTAATAAATGGAAAATATCACGGAAACTGGAAATATTATAAATTTGGTACGGGTCGTCAAATGGGAAAGATCCCAAATGAAAATTGATCAAATTTGCCAGTCTGCAGAATATGTAACATTTTTCCAAGACTCTTCGAAACAAACCCAAGTTCAAAATTATGACCAAATTTTAGAAAATTAAGGTCTCTGAGGGAGATGTTGAATTAATTCCTATGTTACCATTAATTTAGTTGTGGGAGATTCTGAATTAATTCCAATGTTAGTTATTATGTTACCATTAATTTAACTGTGTTACTGAGAGAGATTCTGAATCTGCTGCTGAGAGTAATTCTATCTCAATTTAAAATCTCTAAGAGTCAGAAGACACATTGTGCAGAGTGGCAAATTTGCTCACTGCTCACCACACTTTAATATCTGGCCCAGGCCTACAAAGTGGGTAGTTAAATTGGTATAGAATGTCATTGATACACTGCAATTTATTAACAATACCAAGCTACCAAAGTAGCTAAAACCATTGAAGACAATAAATTATAAACAATTATTGAGAAGCAGAATATATAGAAAATAAAACCTATGTTCACATTACCTACCTAATATTTTAAATCAAACCTAGCTCATTAAAAACATTGGTAGGTAAGTACCTTCAAGATTTTTTATTGTTCTAACTTCTCTTACAAATACAAATGCAAAACAAATTGATGCTCTAGATAAATTTATTAACAAAACAGTAGGAAAAGAAACTAGTAACAGTAGACTAGCTGTTGAAAGATAATTCCCAAGTAGTAACTAGTACCTAGGCACGTCCATCGACGATAAAAATTCGGACAATACTATTCCTAGCCTGTTGGGACTTGGGATGCATTGGCGGCTGGCGGTAGTCGCGTTACCGCCAAAAGTAAACACATTTGTTGCTGCCTTAAAAATTAGGTTTATATAATATCTTTATTCTACTATTATAATGCGTTTAATCACATTAGTGATTAATCTTAGTTATATATCATTAGGTATATTTGATGCATCACTCTCTGTTATATAAACATAAACTTCAGTTGGCCACTCAGCGGCTGACAATGGAACTACATTTCGAAACATCGAAAAATTAAAAAATAACAGTTTTGAGTTACGATACCCTGAGTTATGATGCTCTGAAGCTAAATGCTCTTTTCTATTAAAAGAGATAGTAAAATCCAAATCAAACAATCGCCAAATTGGTTTTAAATCGATTCAGAATATCTAATTATGTAACATTTGAATGCTTGTTTATTTTTTAAATGTTCATATAAAAAGTATATTATAAATTTTCCGACTCCTAGCGGAAGAACTTGCACTCATTAGTATATACGTCATAAGTGAGTATGTTTGTTGTTTCCATATTAATTTATATATGCAGTAATCAAGCTTTGTTTGCGTCAAAATGGTGAAACGATTATGTGAATTCGAAGACAAGAAGGCATAGTTTTAAAAATAAAACCATCTCTTCACTTAGCTAGAATCTTGATAGAAATTCTTTCAGTTGGTTAATTTACAAGGTGACACCACTGCATGAATGCAATAATATATAAAATTATATATTTCCATTATTAAATTTTATTGAACATTATAATTCTACATGAATACTTTATTCTTACCAAGCAATCGTTTGGCATTAAAATTGTGAAAATAAAAAATTACTATTCTGCCCCTTTGAAAGGGGAGTAAACCTTATAAAGAAATGTCATTTTTTTTCTATTGAAAGTGATGTTAGTAATTAGTTGTTTACACACGAAAGTTCATTCGTCTTATATTTAACTAACAACCGAAAAGTATAGGTATATGAATATAATAATTTGGGTTTAAATGCAAAGTTCACCGCATCTGCAAGGAGGGCACTACGAATTGTTATTGTTTATCAGCTGTTAAAATCAGACGCAATCTTTTCTACTATTAGCAGTGTCTATTATTTTGATTGGTACCTAATAGTCTACTATTAGCAGTGCTCATTTTAGCCACTTTCAATGCAACAACTTCGGTAAAAACGAATGAAA
This sequence comes from Caprella mutica, assembly GCA_947561585.1. Classification (NCBI taxonomy): domain Eukaryota; kingdom Metazoa; phylum Arthropoda; class Malacostraca; order Amphipoda; family Caprellidae; genus Caprella; species Caprella mutica. The sequence continues at coordinate 406,315 of CANNZV010000268.1, forward strand.
AACTAAGTAGGGGAGAACCGGGAGCTTTCGGACATAGGGATGGTTCGGACAACTCGTTTAAACATGCTCATAATTGTTGGAACTACCCCTTATTGCAACTGAATGTGTGCGACGTTTTACTGTAAGCTATTTGAAAAATCCAATGCGGAGATGTTGTATTTGGATTGCTGTGTGGACTATATGAATAGGAAACTGATTCTGAATCTCAAATGTATGAATTATATCAATATCTTATGTTAAGCCAGGTCATTAGACCATCATAAAGTGTGCAGGACAACAAACTAGCGGATAAAACAAACTACATTACAGTTTCATGTAAGAAATCTATAATAAGTAATTTCAATGAAAACACGTGTTTTTTCAAAGTTCTCAATCCTTCAGTAATACATAGGAAATAAATAACTTTGAGCCTTCATATCTCAAAAAGCATTAGCTTTTACATAAAACAGTTATGATTTTCGGATTCTATGAACAAAAATACATCTAAAAAATTATTTTAAATTAAATTTGGTGGGGGTCGTCAAATGAGAAAGATCCATTTCCAGTAATTGGTTCAGTATAGGGGAAAAAATTCAGTACCTATTTATAATTTTAATTTGTAATCTATGGGATTAGTATATTTTTTAGTCTATAACTCATTTCAAATTAAAAAATTCTTTCGTAGCGATTCGGAACGAAATATCTGGTAACGAATCGTCCTAGTAACGAAACTTCCTATTAACGAAACGTCACAGTACAGAGAAGATATAGTATCCCAGAGCTATAGGGGGGATATTACGCGTGTTCCGGTAGGCTGTGACGTCACATGTCAACAATGGTGCGTACGTTTGTACGTACAGTACAAACACAAAAGATGGCTGCAACACACCCAACTTTTGTTAAATAACGTTTTCGGTGATATTTTTTTTAATTCCACATTACCGCATGCTATTATCCAATCTTTATAGTCATACGGACGAAAATTAAAAAAAATGACTGTTGATGAAATTGCTACTGGTCTTTTTACACCCGAAATAGTGTCAAATTTTTAGTCTTGAAGAAGACGATTTATTCAAGATAATTAGATCATTAGTCAGATCGGTCGCGTTGGCCGCCATCTTAATTCTCTATTCCACGTGACCCACAGCAATTCTGTTTACTATGACGTGACCTCTTGTTTAGATACATGACGTCACAGCCTACCCAGAATAAATTTGATTAATACATGGAACTGGGGTACTATACTATTCTGTTTACTATGCGAAACGTCCTAGTAACGTCCGGTAACGAAACGTCCGGGAACTAAACGTCTGGGTACGAAACGTCCAGTAACGAAACGTCCTAGCACCATTTATTTATATTATAAGAAACAATAATGTCTCCATTCATGTTATTCATACTGCTTAAACCTTAATTTTCTATTTTAATGTGCATGTTGCCTTGTTGATGTCACGGACACAAATTACACGATTTGTGACAACAGATCACAAAGCTTTACTCTACAATACCTAGCCTACTAGGAATACCCAGGATATAATAACATATCAGGTATTGTAATCAGCTGATTGAATCTAGTTTGACGTGACCACCGGGCGACTAGAAATGGCGACTCTGACCACACTTTGAAACATGGGAAAACCTACTTAAACTTAGTCACTTCTAAATTAGAAAAATTCTTATCAATTACTAACTATAGGCATTGGTTGAATTGTATTTCCATTAATTTTTTCTTAATTGTTACTCATAGTTTACTAGCACTAGTTTAGGCTCCTAGGTGGCATATGTTCAAGACCCTATTTTTTGTAGATAAGTTAAAGAAATGAACAATAAAAACACACCTGAATTATATCTATATATTCAACTTTGAGGTTCAATCACCATTTTCACTTTTCTTCTACACGAAACCCTTATTAAATGAATTTACATTTCTCGATATTAACATGCAAATACGAGGAATCATGAGTGGCTCGGTCACAAACAAGGAATGTGTTGTTGTGGTGAAGTTATATTTTTGTGTCGTCTACTAGGACCATACCCGTTTATGTTCCTGTATCCTGGGAATACCAAATTGATAGGTTGGATATTGAATGATTTGTGGCGTGACACAAGCAAGGGAACAAATTTAAAGATAAAATTATGGGTTTAGCAGGTTAAATAATTTATTTAATATATATTTATTTATAATATTATGCAAATTGATAACTTTTTTACTTCTTCAATTGTTTTGAATATTATTTTAATTGTTGCTGTTATGACGTCACGTACACAATATACCTCGATTGTCCTTACCAGGATACAGTAACATATAGGGTATGGTAATCAGCTAGCTCATAGAATCTAGTTTGAAGTGACCACCGGGTGACTGGAAATGTCGATTCTGATCAGTGACCACACTCTGAAACATGGGACAACCTACTTAAACTTAGTCACTTCTACATTTTTTTCTTATCAATTACTAACTAGGCATTGATTAAATTGTATTTATATTATTTTATTTCTTAATTTTTATTCAAAGGAACTACAATTTAGCAATTCGTAGCACTAGTTTAGGCCCCTAGATAGAATATGTTCAATACCCTATTTTTTATAGATAAGTAAAAGAAATGAACAATAAATACACACTTGAATTATATCTATATACATGAACTTCACTTTGAGGTTCAATCGCCATTTTCGCTTTTCTTTTACACGAAACCCTTATAAAATTACTTTAAATGTCCTCTCCAGGCTCCGGGAAAAAAATGAGTTTATAACATAATATTATAGAACTTTAAGGTCTACGATCACTATTCTGCAAACTGCATTCAATTCGGTTCAGTATATATTTTATTATTTGCTTTTAAAGTTTTTTAATACTCTGTGAGCAACAATTGAGCGAATCACTAATCTGATGCTCAAGAAGAAGATTGTACACTCTTTGTTTTGATTACACATTTGAATTTTATAAACAAACCATGCGTTTTCGGCCTTTTTTTTAAATTATTTTAGATATTAATTGTTTCCTAATGTATGTAAACGTTTCTATTATAAGTTCATTCAATTTTATACCTTTACACGAATATTGAATGGATTTATTAAACCTATTACCTAGTTGACAATCAAAACAAATGGTGTACATTCTTTTTCTTCAAGCTGAAAATTTCTTAAATTAGTAAGTCGGAAGTAAAATAGGTTTTGTAGAGTTTTGATTATAAAAATCTAAAAGCATTTAAAATTAAAAATGTGCTACCAAATTCGATGCGGTTTGCAGAAAAATGATAAGAAACATTAAACCTCGTCGAATAAAGCAATAAAAATATTTGCTTGGAGGGGACCTTTAAACTTCTCGATATTAACATGCAAATACGAGGAATTATGAGCCGCTCTGTCACAAACCAGGATACAGTAACATAGGGTATGGTAATCAGCTGATAGAATCTATAGTTTGACGTGACCATCGGATGACTGGAAATGGCGACTCTGACCACACTTTAAAATATGGGAAAACCTACTTAAACTTAGCACTTCTAAATTTAATTTTTTTCTGATCAATTACTAACTAGGCATTGGTTAAATTGTATTCCATTATTTTTCTCCTTATTTGTTATTCATATGAACTACAATTTAGCAGTTACCTAGCACTACTTTACGCTCCTAGGTAGCATATTTTCAAGACCCTATTTTTTATAGATAAGTTAAAGAAATTAACAATAAAAACACTCCTGAATTATATCTATATATTCAACTTTGAGGTTCAATCGCCATTTTCGCTTTTCTTTTGTACGAAACCCTTATAAAATGACTTCAAACTTCTCGATATTAACATGCAAATACGAGGAATTATGGGCCGCTCGGTCACAAACAAGGAATGTGTTGTTGTGGTGACGTCATATTTTTGCGTCGTCTACTATTTACTATAACAGTTATGTTCCTGTACCCTGGTCCTTCCTATATTTCAATTCTTGTTCCCGTTTTTGAAACCAGATGGCTGTTGAAACCAGAAATTGGCGAGAGTTCTTTTTATTGTTGTATAATATCTTTGTTATAGGTTGTCTACAAGAACATGACGTCAGGATTTGAAACACAGAGTGTAAATTTTACAGATATATTAGGAGAAATATTTGGACATATATTGCAATAGTTCTTTTTTAATCAGCATGCAGTGGTATGCTTGTTTCTAGTGTAATTTTGCTGTCAATTATAATTAGTTAATAACTACAGTCTAGTAATATATAATACGTATATAAGCTGTCGTGACTTCCTAAATGGTAAACTATCTATTTTGAAGGTGAATGATAAACTGAATAGGATATATGTAAAATATCTATCATAATCTATGTTACTATTAATATTTACCTATGAGACTGTCATCATAATTGCAGTTTTGAAATTGATTGTTTCATATTATGTCAGGTGAACTTTAAATGGATCCATCTAATTTAGTGGACTTATTTTTAAAAGACTATACCACAAATTAAAATCCTTTTTCAGATTAAGTGAAACAAAGTAATGGAATCATTCACTGTTTCCATACTATTATAAATAAAATAAGTAGGTTCAAAATAATGGCACATTCCTTATCTTTTAAGGGGAAATATTAATTTTTAACTTTTTAAAATTGAGTGAGAAGTAATTTTGAAGAAATATAACAAGATTAGAATCATGAATCAGATAGTAATTCTTGGCTCGAATACTATAAAGAAATTGGACAAAGAAAGCATTTTAAGTGCGAAAGTACCTAAACATTAATTTAACCTGTGACCTTTTGATATCAAATATATATTCTACTTCAACACATTTAACTGGTAATCTAAGATCATATTCTATTTAAAAAGCTGCACATCATTCGGAAATAACTTCTACATCTATAGGCTCATTATACATATATGCATATAAGATTCAGCTAACTATGTACATATTCGACTCTTATTAAGTCTTCAGACTATTTTTTCTCAGTCAGTGACTTCTTCGACTCTTGCCCCTGCAGCTGCTTCCTCTGACGCACCTTCGTCAGCTGCTTTATCAGTCTCCTCTTCGTCCTTTAAAGGTTTAGAAAAATTCCGTAATTTAGAACTTTTAAATTGATGGGAAAACCACAGAAAATAATTCTATCGCACTGAAATTATCTATTGTGATAAATTGTTTCAGGAATTTTAAATTTCGAAATTTATGGTTATTATTCTAATATGATTGCGAAAATATAAATATTAATTTGTATAAATAAATTTTTATATTTTGCAATTAAATAATAATGCATTAAATCCCACCTCAATTTTGTCTGCTTTAAGCTTAAAGAATAATAATCTATTCAATATGTGTTAAATAATATATAGTTAAATTATGAAATTGAATTATTTGAATCGCATAACTTTTAACTTAGATTGAAGTAATACATTGATAAATAATCTAAGTTTATTATCATTCAGCAGTAATGAGGATAACTGCACCTTCTTGTAATTTCACACTTTAGGCAAGAAAAAATAGGAGGCTTGGATCCCTTAAAATCCTCTATAGTCATAGACTATAGAGGATGCAAACCCACCTCTCTTTGCATTGAAGTATTGGCGGGAAGTAAAGACTCATTTCTAGTGTTGCTGTTAGCTGTGGAGTTTAGCGATGCTGTAAAACAGGTAATTTGTGAGAAAAGAAATCACTGACAATATACAAAAAAATATTCCCTGGAAAATTCACTTAAACCATTGTTAAATTTCACTTTGCAATTATTAATGTTTTTTTTATTCGCTTGGTACTTTATTTAGAAAGATTGGTTATTATTTAAACCCTTTATTTTTATCCATCATGAAATATATAATAATTAAGTTGACTTGTGAGTTCTGACAAAATAATATTCTGTAACTACATATAATATTGAAAAATGATCAATATTGGGTTAATGATGTCTTATTTTTTATTTATTCAAACGAAACGTTCCCCTACAGTAAGGAGAAGGGATACTGTTAAACAAAATTAATTTCTAAAGAAGCGCATTGTATAATTAAACTTTCAAGTCAGTATCATAAATTTTCAAATTGATATAATATTTTTCAATTATAATAATGTGCGTAATGAGGAAATAAGAATGTTAACCCAATCAACTGTAAGTTGTACAGTAAATACGATTCTTAAGTCACTCACCATTCTGAACAATCTCGTATTCATCCATGTCAGGACTAGATCCTTTACTGGAAAGCGCATTTGCTTCGTTCTGAAATATCACAAATATGGGTAAGTACATCGAGTTAAAAGAAACGCTTCCTAAATATTTTTAAACTCATGAAATTTCTTTCCTCCATTTTGTTATATTTACAATTCATATCAAGTTACCAATACACTTAAACAACTATTAACAGTCAGGCACATGCAGGAAACAGAAACTTAGAAAAGTTAACTTCATGATTTTATTTACAAAAGCATGAAAATTGTTGATAAATTTATATAAAATTGTAATATTCTACAGATTGAGTTTCACTTAATTGAATAAAGGTAAAGATAAGGTAGAACGAGTTACTAGTTAGGTGGCTGGAGTTAGAGATAAGGCTGTGAGATAGGACTACTAACAAATTGTCTGAAAAGTAAGGCTGAACAAACTACTTGGAGAGTGAAGTTGAAGATAAGGCTGAATTGATTGATCGAACTACTACTTAGCAGAAGTTGAAGGGAAGTATGAACAAGCTTCAAGTTATTTGGCTGGTGTTAGAGAAAAGATTGAGAGAGCTACAAGTTAGTTGGCTGATATTAGAGGAAAGAATTAAGGAACAAGTAGTTAGTTGGCTGAAGTTAGGAATTAGGTTGAACAAGCCACTCAAGCTTCTTACTAATTGAATATTTTCAACATTATCATCAGTAGCCGAAGTGGATGGGACTAATAGATTAGCAGCTAGAATTATTTCTTTTTCTTGACTTGGGGTATTTGGAGAAGATGATGTAGGAGTGTAAGTCACAGAACAAGAAAAGTATGACGATCCCATGGTGTCGTCTAAAGGGCTGTCAGTACAAGAAAATTTTTGTTCTTTTTCAGATGAGAAGTAACTAAATGGTGGATTGTTTTGCAATGTATGCAAGTCAATCTTGGAACTAGGATTTTCATCATCCTTGAAAATGAATGAATCTGAAAAGTTATGAGTCCATCCTGAGTATTCTTGAGGAGCTACTGGAGATGAGGGCATACCGATGGGAGGAGTATTCGGTATTGGATTACTTGGTCGTTGCATATCTAAACAGAATTTAGTTCCTTCAAATGAATCTAAGTTAGGGTTAGCTCCTTCTTCCTTTCCAATAGGTGTTTGGGTTTCTAGGTTTTTATTTGATGGTTTCTTAGAGTCAGAAGTAGTTGTAGATTGCTTAGACAAGGAATCTTCATAACTAACAGTTTGTTTCGGAGTTGTGGATTCAAGTACGAAATAATTTGACTGCGGATCATTATGATTTTGTTCCATACCAATGATATTCAAACTGAGTTGACTAGTAATAACACAAGGTACTAATTCATCATCAGTTAATTCAGTTTCACTATGAACATCTGGACTGACTTCAGCATGTGTAACTAAAGCCTGTGTTTCAGAAGGTAAAACCACATCAAGTGTTATGTCCTTCATATTATGAGCTGCTGGGGCTTCTTTATCTTTGTAGCAATTTCCATGAGAACTAGTGAAAACAGATATTGGCAATATGTTAATTTCATCCGTTTGAGTCGAAATTTCGGCTGCCTTTTTCATTTGCATGCGCGGATAAGGAGCAGCAATAGAGGTCTGAGTTCCAACTGCAACAGCTTGATTCTCTTCATCATCTTCAAGACTTTCAATTGACTCAGAGACTGTAATTTCTTCTTCTGTGTATGTATATGTATATTCATCTTCAATTTCTTGTTCACTAGGACAATTCACTGGTTCAAGTTTCATATTTACTTTCAAAGGACTAGTTTGATTATTTTCAATCAATTTGATATCTTCTATGGGCATTGAATCACTAGTATCGTCAATATCTTCTTTTTCATTCTGCTGATTGCGATCATCAACATCAGATACTTCACTTGATGAAGAAATGCTCAATTCTGGATCATCACTATTCTCTGAAGTTATTTCAATTTCAGGATCAATATTGGATAATTTAACCTTTGGCTTGACTTCAATACTAGCTTCCATTTGTTCAGAAAATAATTTTTTGTCTTTACCAGAACACATTTCATTTGTTGCACTATTTTCAATAGAATATTCAGTAAGTTTTCCAGTTTCAATATCATCAGAAATATTTTGAATTTCAGAAGTTTCAATATCATCTGTAATATCTTGAATTTCGGAAGTTTCAATTATTTCCACAATTTCTATTTCATCAACCTCTTCTTCTTCAGGATCATATAAAATTTCATTCTTGTCAATATTTGTTACTAATATCTGGGGAATATCTTCCACTTCAGCAGTGGTCACACCCGGAGCATCTTCAAATTCCGGCATCGTTACTTTGGGAACACTATCAACTTCAGGCATGGTCTCTTCCTGAACAACATCAAATTTAGGTATGGTCACCTCGGGAACTTCCTCAAATTTAGTCATGGTCACTTCAGGAACATTGTTAAATTTAGGCATTGTCACTTCCTGAACAATATCAAATTTAGGCATGGTCACTTCAGGAGCCTTATCAAATTTAGGCATGGTCACCTCGGGAACATCCTCAAATTTAGGCATAGTCACCTCGGGAACATCCTCAAATTTAGGCATGGTAACTTCAGGTACATTATCAAATTTAGGCGTGGTCTCTTCATGAACAACATCAAATTTAGGCATGATCACTTCGGGCATATCTTCAAATTTAGGCATGGTCACTTCAGGAGCCTTATCAAATTTAGGCATGGTCACCTCGGGAACATCCTCAAATTTAGTCATGGTCACTTCAGGAACATTATTAAATTTAGGCATGGTCACTTCTTGAACAACATCAAATGTAGGAATGGTCCCATCAGGAACATTTTCAAATGAAGGCATTATCACTTCAGACACATCCTCAAATTTAGGCATGGTCACTTCAGGAGCATCATCAAATTTAGGCATGATCACTTCAGGAGCATCTTTGAATTTAGGCATGGTCACTTCAGGAGCATCTTCGAATTTCGGCATGGTCACTACCGGAACATTGCATTCGGTAGGTGAATTGAAGTTATTTGCATCTTCAGAGTTTTCATCTAATTCTTCGAATTCAATATTGCCTGATTCTACCACAAACGATTTCAATTCAGAAATATCAGCTCCAGTGTCTGTTGCTCCAGAAGATTCTTCTTCGTAATCTGATAGATTGGACTCAGGACATTCTTCTTTTTCGGGAGGTAATTTGAATGACACTTTCTGTGCAGGAAGCGACTGACTTTGTGAGTTCAGAATTTTAAAAGGAACTTTTGGTTTCTCCTTCACAACGAGTTCATTTTCAACTTCAAGCTGTTTCTCTTCCTTATCGAATGGTTCGAGCTCTATTTGATCTGAGGCTGCATTCTGCTTTACTTCCTCGGAGACGAATTTAGGCTCCTCTTGCAAATTCGTTAGTTCAACTTCATCATTTTCGATCCTTTCATCATTATCTCTTACACTTTGTTGCGTAATACCTTTTGGAATTATTTCGATCGGATCTTCATATATATCGGGACATTTTTCCAGCACCATTTCCTGGATCATTTTATGCCTTTGAGTAGTTGAGAACAGTGATTCTTCGCTTGCATTGGCTGTTTTCATATTTCCAACTGCATTTGTCCCCTCGTTGCTGTCGCTGTGATCAGGCAACTGTCACGGTATAATAGTGTTTAGGTAGGGATTATCAAATATCTTTGAAATAAACTTGGAAAAAGTAAATTGCGATGCCGTGCGATTTTAAATCAAAATAAAATAAATAAGACTCATTTGTACAAATTTTTCATTGATTGTTCTATCATCATAACTACTAAACATCATGCAAATATTTATTCAATTTCCTAATGAAATGTGCATGCAAGTTTAACAATTGGATGCTTTGTCAGAACCTGCTTAGTTTGCTGTGGGGAAGTCACTGCCTCCTCTGTTGAGGGCTCCACAGATTCCAATCCCATCTGTAGAAGAAAGAATTCTAAATCTAACGATCCGCTTCTTACGAAATCAAATAATTCTTACAACATAATCATACGAATGAACTATATCTTCTTTTTATATGAGGTTAGGTAGTGACTTTCGAAATTGTATTCTTTGAAATTATATCAAATTTAGGTTCAAAACATCAAGACAAAGCATCCTACAAATGAATTTTAAGCTAGATATATGTAATCAAATAATTACAAGAGTATTCTCTAATACTTTTTTTTTCAATTACTAAATCATATATATTTTAAAAAATCATAAAATATGATGTTAATTATCTATAAAACAAATTAAAGGTTACTGAGTGTTTTGAAACAGTTAGTGGTATTTTATTTCACATTAATCACTGAATAAAACAGAACGTGAAAGTCAAACTTACTCCTGTGTAGGTAGGGTCAAGTATTGGTAAGCGATTTTGACGCCGTTTATTCTTACGTCCACCTCGCTTTCGTCTTCCAGTGGTATTGGGTTTTGTGTGTGATTGTTGTGTGTGTTTTATGGTTGTGTTATTCGAAGGTGCGTGAGAATTTATCATTTTATCTGCATTTACTACCTTGACATCTTTTCCCTGATCTTTATGGAAATTTTCTGTAGAATTCGAATCAACGACTACAACGTTCGTATCATCGGAAGCAAATTTAACTGATTTACGTACAGTTTCCTCAACTGAATTCTTTTCTATTTGAGTAATTTGTTCACAAGTTTCTTTTTCTGATGGCTTTGTTTTATCTTCGTCAAAATTAACGCATTCATTTACAGTAGCACCTTCTTGCTCATTGGTGAATTGACCATTAACAGCATCAGGGTATAAGTAAGGATCATAGTACGCGTCTACATAATCTACATGTTTATTCATAATTTTTCCTGACAATTCAGAGTTTTCGTCGTTTGTTACAATGCTTTCAAATTCAGTAGATTGATCGCAGGTAGCGTTTTTCATGCCTTCAGCTTGGAGCGTCACTTTCGATAGCTTGCACTCGTGATCAGTACACAAGTTTGAAGTTTCTGATTCTTTGTAGTTATAAGCTTTGGCAATTTTAATTCCAGGATGCGCGCATGTGAGATCACCTAATTCATTATTTTCATGAATTTCTTCAGTTTCTACACTATTCACAGTTCCGTCCTTGCATGCATTCGTTTCATCCATGTTGATACATTTATTAGTTTCAGAATATTCCATATCATCTTTCGAATCAGTTTCAACTGTGTCTTCTTTTTCAAAAATGGTGTTGTATTCATTCGAACAGTGTTTGAATGTTTCTTCTGCTACTCGCCCTTGCTTCTTTTTGTACTGGTTTATTTCCACTGAAAACTGATCCAGTTCAGCAAGTATACCAGAAATGGCTGTTGTGACTAAGTTGTTGGATTCATTCAAGGGTTAGTGGTAGGTGAGTGTGGGAGATGAGGATGACGGGGATTTAAAGAATTTGCATGTATTTACAAAATGGATTGGAAGTTTATGTGGTAGTATGTGAAGGAGGCAAGAAGAGAAGTGGTAGCGGTTAGTTGAAAGCTAGCCATGTTAGCTATTACTCTAGGGATTTAGAAGTTTACTGCTCATTTATTACAGGTTTTATTAATTTAGTGATGGGATAACATATTGGTGAATCAGGTAGCAGTAAACTTCTTTTTCTCTCTAAAAGAAAAAGCTGACAATTGTAAAGACGACAAAATTATTGACTTTTAAATTAGTCTAGGTATAATTAAGCAAAGCCTTTCCCTTTTGAGAGTTAGGAACACATAGAAATGTTAATAAAGTGAATGGCTGATGCCAGTGCTGCAGTTTGATGAGCTCAAACCCACAGCAGAAGCATCAGAGAGGACAGCGGGTCACACTGAAGGCCGCTGACCTTAAGTAGTTTAGCCTGGGCCTGAGCTTGGGATAGAACTTCTGTTATCTTTGCTGCAGTTAGCTTATCGGACACAGAGCCCATTTGACTCATAAGTTTCTCCATTGCCCGCTCTGTCTCCTCCAAACGCTCCCGAAGGTGGTCCATCTGTTCATCTTCAGCTGTGGGAGTGCTTATTGTAGTCATTTATTGATAGAGTATTCTCTCGGATTAGGAAAATCATACCTATGGTTAAACGGCTATAAAAATGAAGTGATATTGAGAGTTAGTAATAAAGTAAAATATCCGTTTCAAAATATACATCTACTTTTTGACTCCGACGCTCATTTATTCGAATTAGAATCGAAATTATATCATTTTAGGTTTAAGAATCTGTTCTATTACAGGATATAGAAAAGGATTTACAGTGAGGTGTATATCTAAAGCACCATGAAATCAACGTGATAATAAAAGAAGTTCGCTTTCCTAAAATTCTGAAAAAAAAGTATTGTTAAAAACTAAAAATAAATATATTCATAATTATATACTTCTATACAGATATTTTGAAAGTCAAAATCTACCAATTTAGGAGTGAAAGTAACTAACATTTTATATATCGATATGTATTTTAAAACTATAATCGTCAAGAAAGAGCTTAACTGAATTAGAATCTGCGAATTTAATTAATATTAGAACATACTTACATACCAATAAATGATTTAATTTATATATAGTGATGCAAAGAACTTACTTTTGTGACAGTCTTGTTTTCCTACAGAGCAGCATGAGAAAATTTAAGAATTTGAGTGTTTTCCAATTATATCTAAGAATTTATCAAATTGTAAGTTTAAAATTTCCACACGTTAAAATTGCTCCGATTTGGTAATAGTAACATGGAATTCCTTCAATTAAACAATAATTCATGTTCATTATTTACGCAACACCAACCTATTTTCTTATCCAGACATTCCGCTTGTTGTCTCTTCTTGAGTCCTGAGGTTTCCCTGTAATCCACTCCTCGTCTGGTGTCGGGTCTGGAGTGTCTGGTAGTGGTCTGGTTGCCCGAGTCGAGGTACTCTTCCTCGAAGACGTACTTCCGGTACTCTGGGTCGAGGTGGAAGTCTTTCAGTTTAGGATTCTTGTCGTCATCGTCTGTGTTCTTTTTAAATAATATCTGAAAAAGGAGGTTAACTGGTTTGGAATTGGATTCAAATTTGATTGTAGCTAAAATTGTTTCAAATTATTGAAATTTATTTATTTCAATGTGATTAATTTATAATCGAATTTTATTTTAATTTAGTTATTTTATTTATAAAAGATGTATACTATTCTATTAAAAACGAGAGGAATGAAATCTATTAATAATTGGATTTTTGAATCCCGAAGATAATGAATCTACACTGAAAACGTCTCTTATATACAAGAGGTTATTTGCTTATCTTACAATATGACTTGACATAAAGTACAAATTTATCTATAGTTATTATTAATTTGTGTGAATAAAGACTAAGTAAATATATACGGAGGATAAAGTATATAAGTACTTTCACATGATCGGTTCATTATTAATGAGGCCATATGATAAAGGTTTCTGATTGGTAGAGATCAAAGACCATATTGATCTCTCATTGATCCATAATCTTCGAGCAGATAAAGAATCAGATGAACGAGTACAGTACCTGCTCAATGAGCCAGTCGGCAGAATATGACATTTTCCAAGAATCTTAGGAGTATTCTTAGACTTTTAGAAACATTGACTCTACTGTTTTAATTTTATTTTCAACTCGATCATGAAATACCTATTTACAGTTTCAAGAAACTTAAAGGTTCCCTCCACTCTAGAGATGCTTTAAATTTGTATAATTAAGGTTATATTACATATCACAATTAACAGTAAAGAAAATTGAACAAGTATTCGCTTCGTAATTAATTATACAAAAAATATTCACACGCCATCACTGTCCGACATTTCTAAGATTAAATAGAAGAAAAAGTTTAAAAAACCCTTCATCTCGTATTATCGTAGTGAGTCCTACTTTTTCTTTGCTTGAAATTCGGAGGGCAGAAGGAATTAGCGCTGTATTATAATATGTAACTTAAATGACATATTATATAAAAAATATTGAACCAAATTTTAACCAGTAACCTTATTTCTAATGAATAGAGTGATAAAACAATTAGACTGGGGGGATCTTCCGGCTGAGGCAAAACTTACTTCTTTCCAGGGGTATTCTCGGCGAGTCATAATCCGTAATATGTAAACTGGCATATAATGTACCTGCTAAATGCTACCTATATTTGTTACTTGCCTTCATAAATGTGTACATGAAGAATATAATGATGCCGACAGTGTAGAGGGGCATGATTACACTCATACTGTTGAGGCCCTTGGCTGTGTGTGGAGATGCGATGTGGCCTGCTCCACCACCCATTGGGGGTCTTATCCCAGGCATCGGCCCTGGCTGTAGATTGAAATATAAAGTAAGTATCGTATCCAGTCAAAGAAAAGTGTATCCATAATAATTTTTTGACAATTTATTAATTTCATATTTCCAAAAGTAGAATTTCCTAATTTTAATGCTTGTAGATATTTTATAATTGGTCTGGGTACACGATGACAAATTTGTGGGACATAAAATAATAGGAAATTAAATTATAGTGATTCGTGAAATAAGCATTATGCGGAGACTCTTTTCTCTGATGGTATATAATCTGCTAAAATAAATCAAATAACAAGTAACTATCATTAATTATATTGATTTAAAATGTATTTTTTAAAGTAAACCCAGTAATTATTGGATATTTCTTCTTGAACATTTATAAAGTTTTTAAAAATTATTGCTAATATTGCGAGAATGGCTCATGTAGATTTTAAATTCTGACTTTTAATCTTATTCTCATCAGAGAATTTGTTTGTCACAAAAGTACACAGGTAGTATAAAAGATTAAATGTCAATTGAATTTATCTTATAGGTCACAAATAAATATATACAGAATGTGTATTGATCACTGATCAGTATACTTAAAGGTAATAGTTAAAAATTGAAAAGATCAACCTTTGTTAAGTTATACCTCCTTAACTTCAGAGTCTAAATCACATTCGTACGTTGTTGTCGAACCATCCCAGTTACACACTTCTGAATCCTGGTTCCATTCCATATTTAGTGGGGTAGGAATATTGTTCAATAAACGATCAGAATGAATTTCACTCTCTATTTTTCGTCTGACTGAGGAACGTTTACGATGAAACCTTGGAAGGAAACCAAGAGCCATTTCCTGGTCTGTTAACTACGGTTTGTTCTAAGAAAGTGAAATAGTGTCCAGACCTACTTCTACTAGCGACTCTGACGTCAAAAAGAAACTAATGGTGCAATCAATAGCTATAAGAGTTTGAATTATGTTATTTCAGGTAAAAAAAACTGTTTTACTTTATCAGGATATAAAAGAGAAAGTACAACTACTGAGTCAAGGGCTGAATAAACTATATAGGCATATAGCAATAACTGAATCCTAATTTCACTTCAACCTTCCCACATACCAATGGACAAAGTATCGCACTGAGGTAAAGCTGCAGTGAATAGCAAGAACAACTTCTCAGGCTTCTCTAGATCAATACTCTATTGATAATTTCAAGGAAGACTGTGAATTTAAATCATATTTTAAATAAATTACCATATTTTAGAAAGTATCAAGTAAAGTCTTGAAATTTGGTAAAAATATTAGTGAAGAATCTGATTCTAACTTCAAATTAATTCTATACTGCCGGATAAATTTCAGCTTGATATCACAAAAGGAAGAAATTGATTTGAATCGAAATTGTCTTATTAAAAGTTAAAACTAACTTCTATTCTTTCACCACGTTATACCATTTCTAAATTACAGGATATTCTTAGATATGATATGTTATAGAGAGTATGTATTATGTACGTCATTCTGGCACTGGTTCAACTATAGGCGCCCAGTAAGTTATTTGCGATATGCCCCTTCATAATACAGCTATGTTGATGTCCTGACTGGTTAGATGAAATTGAGAGTTAAATGTTATCATTCAAGTATAATTTGGATGATATTAGATAAAGCAATTGAAGTAGTTAGATCTGCACAGTTTTGCCTTTTTTTATTTATTCATATGTGGTAAACTCAGACCTTGAAATGTACGGTAGTTTTGACCTTGAAAAGTACGGTAGTTTTGACCTTGAAAAGTGCGGTAGAATTCACCTTAAAGGCTTAGAGATTACGGTAGTTTTCACCATTGGGAATTCTTCAGTTTTGTTTTTGCAAAATATGTGAAGTAGTTCTGAACTTCAATTAATTTCAACTAATAAATTTCAAATAATTTTACTAGCATTAGTAATAAATGGTAAACGTGTACATTTTTACGTATTCAATAATTATATTTAGAGACAGGCAAAGCTTTACTAACTAGAGTAAGTTACGAATTAATGGTCGGTTTCACGTATTCGGTCAAATAATTAAAACGATGTAATAGTAATTATCTAATTTTTATTTCAATTTTTTCTTATATGCCGAAGAGGTGAAACCGACCGATAATTCACAACTTAGGCAATGTTTTTGCATGTTCTCACCCTGGCTTCCTTTTCTATGGTCCTGACAGGCAGGGCCCGACCCTTCTCTCTCAGTGCCGGGTGCATCATCTCGGGGTGCAGGTGACCCGGTCTCTCAGGGCGTGCACTCATAGTATCTGTGGACCAGGGCAATGGATGGTCAGAAGAAACAATGCACTGATTTTAAGTATAGTTAACTCTAAATAGGGTAAAAAAAACAATAGCCGATAGGACACAGTCACTGATAGCAAGTTTCAAAAAGATGTTAATTTTTCGATAGGAAGTGGCTAGGAAAGATGTTTTCAGTGTATCGTGACATCCAAGCTAAATGACATGGTACACTGTAAAGATTTTTCTTAGCCAAGCCACTACACGGTACACTGAAAATATCCTTCCTAGCCACTACATTGTACACCAAAAACATCCGGCTTTAACACCCAGTAATTGGATTCCCGTGTAATTTGACACCCGACATATTAATACAAGATATCAAGAGAATGTTCTACAATAAAGAGTGCATAGTTCAATCATTATCAAAATCATATTGTGCTCTATTCAACTTTTGGCATTTCTGATGGAGATACGGCTTCAGCAGTTGTCTTTTGAAGCGATTTGGAGAGTCCAGAAGATTATAGTTTGAAAGAGATAAGCTAATGAATTTATCCTATATTTTATAGTATGGTCACATAGTATTAACCTTTAGTAGTGAATTCATTTTTTATCCAATAATCAAATTATTGGGAGTCAAATTATTTCAGGTCAAATTACCAGGGATTCAAGTTATCGGTCACGAAAAGATTCTTTCTATCCATTACACGGTAGGATACACTGAAAAGATCCTTCAAAGTTCAAGTCACTACACGGTACACTAGAAAGATCCTTCTTATCGATAACTGAAAATCTATTTATGTCTTGGTATCGGGTTCTGTGTCATATCGGTAATTGTGTTTTAGGTTCTGTGTCTTATCGGTAATTGTGTTTTAGGTTCTCTGTCTTATCGGTAATTGTGTTTTAGGTTCTCTGTCTTATCGGTAATTGTGTTTTAGGTTCTCTGTCATATCGGTAATTGTGTTTTTACTCTGCTGAGATATCTTATACCTTGGGTATATAATGAATAATTAATTTTGATTTACTTCAGAATTTAATTAAAAATTGAAATAATCATTGTATTAATAATCTGGATGCAGGATTATTGTAGTTTGTTTTACTGTTTGTAACGATTTTCTTATAAATATCATTCTACTGAATGAAGTTAACTTTTCTGATTACTATCCCTAGACATGTAACATCTACAGTGGTTTCTGTTAAGGTTATATAGAGGGTATAATAATAAATTAATAACCCCTCATTAAATTTACATGAAATATTATAATAAAGATAGTTTATCCTGTATCTTTTTATGAAAATAAGAATTCAATTTATCGTTAGTTATGTCAATCTATATAGGTAAAGCTTTCACAGCGGACGATCCTCGAACGGACACCCTCCACAATGGACAAAAATTGTCCGCTCTAGCAGACTGCATATCTCTACAACGAACTCTTTAAATTATAAGGTTTAACAAATATTTCATTCGTCTACCAAGTATCTAGTCAAACATTGATTATAATCAGAGGCATTACAATTGACAATCAACACTTAATATATTGTTTTTGAGATTTTCATTATTTTGGTTTTGTTACCCTTTTCCGACACATTTTCTTTGATTAGAAAATTTCAATAGAAAATTGAAAAAGGTGTGACTATTCTATATTCTATTTTAATATATTCTTCATTTATTCATACCAAACAAAAAATTAAGAATCAGGAAATGAAATAAAAAAATATTGTGTTCAGTTTGATAAACGATTATTAATTATGCTATGTATATTAGTTTGCATGTAGGTACATAGATATCTATGTAAGTGAAGTTGAAAAATAGCACCCTTTTCTATCATATTTTACAGTTCTTTAAGCGACAGTTATACCTACCTTATTATTTCGTACATTTATATAAGTAAGTTATATAAATATTATATAAGATTTTCAGTAAAATTTTCGCTTAATAATAATTTGAGATTGTTTACCTTCATTAAGGTTTCTTTGATATGATGTTAAAGAAAACTTACAAAGTTTAAATCCCCAACTAAACTAAATAATATATCGTTACAACGAACGCTGATTGTTACAACGAACGCTGATTGTTACAACGAACGCTGATCGTTACAACGAACGCTGATCGTTACAACGAACGCTGATCGTTACAACGAACGCTGATTGTTACAACGAACGCTGATCGTTACAACAAACGCTGATCGTTACAACGAACGCTGATTTCCTGTACAAGTACTGGGCGATAAATCTCAATAACTGTTTGTAGAAATTACAGAAAATAGGTTTTTTTAAAAAGGTAAAAAAAAACAGTCGAGTCGAATTGACTATCTAAGCTGGTCAATGTTTCTGGAAGAACAGATGTAGGATATAGCATTTAGTTACCGTGTAATGAACGTGTAATCATCGTGTAAATATTCCAATACCTTTACGTATGGATTATCAGTACCAATAATCAATATATTGAGAATAACTTACTATCAAATATTTACAGGACAGTATTATTTTGTTGATTTAAAAGAAATTGAAAGTATTTATCGCTGATCGGGGATGGCATTACCCACCATAATCTTCGCTGGCAATATCATGGGACTGTATGTCCACTTTATAATAAAGTTTGACTTGTAAGTTGATGGTGATGATTATTTGATGATTATAAGATAATGAATAAGTTACATGATATGATTATAAAATCATCGATGATTAAGAGAACATTTGTCTTGCATGATTTTCGCCTGTTTTCATAAATTATCACCGATAATTTACTAAGATCTTATTCACTACATGGTCCATAAAAATAGAAAATGCGATAAAAAATTAATAATACAATAAAGTATTTTTTAGAATATGAAAAAAATTCTTCTAAATACCATTAGGTATAAAATTAAATTTAATTGCACAAATTGAATTTCATTTCAAAAATTAAATTTCAGTGAATAATTGAATTTCATTATGAAATTGAAATTCATTATAAAATTATAGAAGTGAAGACACTATAATGTAAAATTAAATTAGTTTATTGTTTCAGTATTTCTGTTGAAAGTAATAGTTTATTTATTTATTTATTTATTTATTTCTGTTGAAAGTTATAGGGTTTATTTGCGGCAACTATTAATAGACTACCAAGGCTGAATATAGTTAAGAGATTATAAATACATTTCCTATATTCTGCCTTTACTGATGTAGTATATCTATATTTAATTTAAATATAGATTGTAAATATAAATATATTATAAATCAAAGAAAAGTCTGTCTGTGATTATTTTTTGACTGTTTACTAATTGTAATGTTAGTAGATATTTTAAAATTGGTCTGGGTACACGGTGATAAATCTGTAAGATTTAAATATAATAAACAGGGAAAAGAAGAAGGCTTAAATTGACATAAAAATTCGACTTAATTATATTTTTATTTGTTATCAAGAAAAGACTTTCATTTTATGAAATAAAACATTCTAACTTGAAGCAACTTTCACCATTGATTTTTCTGTTTTTTCGAAGATTATGTCTAATCGAAGAACGAATGAGCGTCCAAAAAGTTCTAGCCAGAACATTGTTTTGGGACGTACCTTTAACTTCAGGCACCCCATGAAGTGAAGCCGTTAGCATGGGGTAAAACACTTTGGGCCACAGTATGGCAAAGCAACCCACTACTATGGCCAACACGAAGATTGTTTTACCGGTACCAAAATCCCCCATGATCATTTCAGAGTGCGAGGACAGGCCTCGTGCTACACTCCCTCACACACCAGAGTCACATTTGACACTGACTCTCTAGATGCCCAGATTGCCCTCAGAAAAAGAGCGGATTATGGCACGAGGACAATAACGCGCGCTCTCTTTTTGCTTTAGAAGAGTCAATCTGAGAGCAGCTATCAATAGACTCTCATAGAAAACTAGTCCCATGTACAGGGTGGACTCAATTAAAAAAAGTATTCCCCTAAAGCTTTTTTTAAATAGACGATTGTTATAAACGTCGATCCATTCTATTTTGCATTGTTAATTTTGGTGATAAACATGTTGCTCATATGCCACATTTTATTGAAGAAAATTGTCCCCAAAATAATGTAAAATATGAAAAGAACCTTTATTTACATTTCAATAAAATTGATCAATTCTAGAAAAAAACTCGTATAAACGATTCCTAAATTAAGTGACATAGAATTTAATTTATTTGAAATACCTTTTTAGACCAATAAAGCAAGTAATTATTAACAATATCTAGCTGTAGCACCATATCCCTGCCTCTTGCCCACGTTTATGAAGTTCTGTTGACAACAGTAGATCATTTCCTCGTCTTCCACCTCGAAACAGACACTCCTTTCTTGTTTGTGTGTGTGACTGTGAACAGCGACTCATAACAGAGGGCGAGGTGACTTCTGCAGTGAATTGCACGATAGTAGGTTATTTCTCTGCAGTGAATTGCACGATAGTAGCTCATTTCTCTGCAGTGAATTGCACGATAGTAGCTCATTTCTCTGCAGTGAATTGCAGGATAGTAGCTCATTTCTCTGAAGTGAATTGCACGATAGTAGCTCATTTCTCTGCAGTGAATTGCACGATAGTAGCTCATTTCTCTGAAGTGAATTGCACGATATTTCTTTTTTGAGAAGAATTTGATGCACTGGATATAATAAATAGACTCTTATAGATATATAGTAATTCAGGTTTGCATTGTGAATTATTATTGGCAGTTATATTTTATTAATTTCAATCATCAATATTTATAAATTTCTCAGCTGCACTTGTGTTTATTATCTTAAATAGGGTACTGCTTTTATTGTTTTAGATGGTGAAACTGTCTATGGTGACATCTTTTGTATGAATAATGTAGTACAATATAAAAATGATATTAATTAACAGTGAATTTGAGAAAAATATAATCGATTTCAAAGATTTGCATTTCTTCTAACTGCAATAAATTTCTATAATACCGTCTAATTATCTAATACGACCAAATGCACTTTAATCTGTACAACCAATCATTTTATAGTTATTTAATACAACTAGAACACTTTTATATTACTAGGTATCTCCATTTCATTAAATTCTAACTTAATTAGACAGTATAGTTTATACTCTTTAGATTTCTTTTATTTTCTATCCTTACTGATGTTTTATATTTTAATTGATCAATGTGGTGCCTCTACCTCTAATGAACCTTTCTACCCTCTAATGAACCTTTCTACCCTCTAATGGAACCTTTCTACCCTCTAATGGAACCTTTCTACCCTCTAATGGAACCTTTCTACCCTCTAATAGAACCTTTCTACCCTCTAATGGAACCTTTCTACCCTCTAATGGAACCTTTCTACCCTCCAATAGAACCTTTCTACCCTCTAATGGAACCTTTCTACCCTCTAATGGAACCTTTCTACCCTCTAATGGAACCTTTCTACCCTCTAATGGAACCTTTCTACCCTCTAATAGAACCTTTCTGCCCTATAATGGAACCTTTCTACCCTCTAATGGAACCTTTATACTCTCTAATGGAACCTTTCTACCCTCTAATAGAACCTTTCTACCCTCTAATGGAACCTTTCTACCCTCTAATGGAACCTTTCTACCCTCTAATGGAACCTTTCTACCCTCTAATAGAACCTTTCTACCCTCTAATGGAACCTTTCTACCCTCTAATGGAACCTTTCTACCCTCTAATGGAACCTTTCTACCCTCTAATGGAACCTTTCTACCCTCTAATAGAACCTTTCTGCCCTATAATGGAACCTTTCTACCCTCTAATGGAACCTTTCTACCCTCTAATGGAACCTTGCTACCCTCTAATAGAACCTTTCTACCCTCTAATGGAACCTTTCTACCCTCTAATGGAACCTTTCTACTCTCTAATGGAACCTTTCTACATCTAAAATAGAACCTTTCTACCCTCTAATGGAACCTTTCTACCCTCTAATGGAACCTTTCTACCCTCTAATGGAACCTTTCTACCCTCTAATGGAGCCTTTCTACCCTCTAATGGAACCTTTCTACCCTCTAATGGAACCTTTCTACCCTCTAATATAGATATTCATCTCCTCTATCAGCCCGCTATGCTATCATTTCCTTAAATCGATTCTCTAAAAATTTCTCACACCGCATTTATGATGTACTGTTTGTCATGCATACAACTTTTAATGTTTGTCAATAGAGAAATTATTAAAATAATTATTTATAAAAACAATAACATGACGAACATTCTAATGTTCGTCATCATAGAAATTATTATAAAAAAATTGACTACCTACACTGAGAAAAAAATACGAGTCAAATTGACTCAATATTTGAGTTTTAAGTTTGTCCCAAAACAGGCTTAAAATGTGAGTCAATTTGACTCATCCTAACATATAACTCAAAAACAAGAGTCATATTGACTCCTAATTCATAGTCAGATTGACTCAGGTAGAGTCACTCAAGAAAATGACTCTAATATTGGAGTTTTGCCAGCCTTGACTCAAATGAAGAGTCAGGTTGACTCGCAATATTTTCCAGTGTAGCATAAATATAACGCATATCGTTTCGCATTTGTTTTACCACTAACAAACAAGTTCAAAAACTGTTACCAGCTAGTGGTAGACATCTGTGTATTTTATTTATTCTTTTCAGTTACATTATATCTACTGATCGTTCAACTGTATTTTTTAAAATCGTTATTTAACTAGATTATGTGCACTCGGTAAAGCGCATACCTTCGCCGCCGCTTTGACCCGTTCTCTCCCAAAATTTAGTAAACTGCTAACTGGATAATAACTAATCGTCCTACCAAGTTTCATGCAATATGGTTCAATACTTTTTGAGTTATTGAGTTATAAATGACCTTGACCTTTGACCGGGTAGCTCCCAAAATTTTAACAGATGGTTCCTGGACATTGACCAATTGTAAATCAAATTTCAAACAATTTTGTTGAATACTTTTTGAGTTATTGAGTTACAAATGGCCTTGACCTTGATCTTTGACCTTTAACCCGATCGCTGCCAAAATCAAACAAAATGGTTCTTGCATATTGACCAATCGTCCTACCAAGTTTCATGCAATATGGTTCAATTCTTTTTGAGTTATAAATGACTGTGACCTTTGACCGGGTCACTCCCAAAATTCTACCAGCAGGTCACTGGACATGGACCAATCGTTTCACCAAATTTCAGGCAATTTGGTTGAACACTTTTTCAGTTAAACGAATAACAAGATGATAAATTTATAAATAACGACGGCTAAAATATGACCTTCCCGCATTCTGCGAAGGTAATTAGCTATTATCCCTTTAACTATTCGTAGTTATTTTCATAATTTTATAGATTTTATTTCAAATCTGTTATTCCAGAAATAGAAATACTACGGTTCGATATATTTGATGCAACAGAAATCATTGAACGAAAATGACCTATAATTTCATTTGCCACCTCTTATCAAATTACTCTATTTTTTGTCTCAATCTTCATTTTTCAGATTATTTTGAGAGGGGCGCCATCTATCGTTGCTCCTTTGCACCAATCTATAGGATTTACCTCTTCGGTCTCTTCCTCGGATCCAACTTAAGTCAGGCTAAATTTGAGGGAGTTTCGTGCCTTCCATTCCGATGAGGGCTCTCATTGAGGGATTTGGCTCTTCTTACATCAAGACCTCATCATTGGCATTCAGACGGTGTCTCTTTTCTTACCCGGCATGCATGTTGCTAGTGTTAAACGCTCATTGATGCGATATATATGCCTGCCTAAAGACAGTAATGTAATGGTACTTATTATAGTAAATGTGAATATACTTGTAAAATATTTCACCTGAAATATCAGCTGTCTCATTGAATTGGTTATCATTTTTAATAATAAAATTACAGAATTCTGTTGATTTTGATTGGAAAAGAAATCTGAAAAAGGTATCCGCTGTTTAGATAATTTCAACTGAAATATTTTATACCTGGATTATAATCTACTCTACGAACTTTCTTTCAGTGAACCTTCTATAGTTCTATTTTAAGACATGTACAATCTACAAAGACTATAAAGTGCAATGATGTACGCGTTCTTTTATAAGCACATTATCGTTAAGCGGAGATTAATAACCGACACCGCTCCGATTGATCGCATTGATTATTAGAAGAGAGGTGATGTTGCTCACACATGCACCTGACAGGTGATTGATAGCATGGGCTCTTTTTCACACCAAACCGCATTGATGTCAGCACGCCATCTACCCAATTAATAAAAAGTTCAAACGAACCAATTAGGCTTTATATATCCATTGGGAGTTAGAAGTGTTTATCATTTGATCTTGGCTATTGATTTAGCATAAAAGTACCGCTGTGACTTATTCGAGAGTAAAATAAGCTGAATGATAAAGAGTTCTTGAATGGCTTTGAAATAATGGTTAAAATATTAAGAGTTATCTTTACAAGGTGTCCCTAAAAAATACAAACTCAATATTTAGAAGTATATAATAGGCTAACTAATTAATAGATTTTAATTTTATTTTGTATATAGTCATGTTGGATTGGTACTCTGTGATATACTTCTAATATTTGTTAATTTGAAACAAAAAAAAACGTAAACTAACCATTTCATGTGACTTTTATATTCGGTTTCATCATTTGTCCAGCTGACTGGTGGTTCAGTTTGGAAGTCTGAGTGACTTATGAGAGTTTCTTCCTTTAGCACATTATACACTTTATTTTTATCTAAAAAGACGATTTTTTTCCATAGATTTATCATTACTTTAGTTATAACATTATTTTTAATTATTCGCTTATGGAGGGTATTGTACATGTACAATCACATACAACATATTTTGTACATGAATAATGACATACAAAAACAGTCTACTTCCTACATTGCTATTATGACGTCACATTTACATCACTCTGACGTCATACTGTGTTGCCAAACGTACGGGAAGAGAAACTTTGGAAGGCTAGATGTCATGTTTATTGTAACATGTGTTTTTTACATGTGGTGATAACATGTTTGCATGTCACTGATATAATTTAATGACGAATTATTTGCTAGGTAACTAATATTGACTTCATGTGCTTTAAAATCAAAGCAAATGTGCATTTATGTTCCACGCCATTTGCCGATTTGCCCAATCTCGAAAATGCGCTGCGCATTTTCAACCTCCTAATCAGTGTGTTAGTACCTATATTTTTTTTTTATTATGAAATTGAATACTAATATATGTGTATGAGGGGGGCGTGTCACCCCCCCCCCCCCCCCGCAATTTCCCTGCCTTGTCATTAAACAATCATGAAGTGTGCAGTACAACAAACTAGCGGATACAACAAACTACATAAAGGCAATATATGTCGATAGTTTCAAAGTGATCTTTATACATAAATGAAAATATATAAATATAATATAAACACTGTAAAGCACATATATAAGTAATCGATTTCATAATAAGTAAAATGAAGGTATTTATGCGTGCTCGATTGGCATTAGGGGATTAAAATCGCGCAACGCATTCTCGAGATTGTGCAAATCGGCTAATGGTGCGGAACCAATACAATCGAACATATTGTCGACACACTGTCTGGCACACTAATACACAAGTCACCAATTTCTTTCTCGGCGAGATATACCGACTGTTTCTGTGAGTAAGTTAGCTGCCAGAAGTACGATAACTCTGATCACGATTATATTTATTTCATACAATTAACATAGAATTACGAATATATTTTGTAAAATAGTGTGGGTGCAGCAACGTTAGTAAAGCAAAAAAGATGTTGGTGAATCAAATGTTTATATTAGTATAAAAAATTCTTCTACAAAAATATTGTTGAAAAAAGTAATGATGATGTAAAAATAGAATTCCTAATTGATTTTTAATGTTACATAATTGATATAATATTTAAAGAGTGACTTTATAAAAATAGTTACGATAATTCATTTCCCCGTATAAATGCCAATGGAAAGTGGTTATCCTACTCAATATTCGTAATTTCAACTCAACAAAGAAGTCATTGAGTACTCTATATACCTACGTATAATAACCCTTTCTTTGCTATTTTGCATTAGGTGGGAATAAGTCTCAGCGGCTGATATATTCGGTGAGTATTTTATTGCAGTGTACATTATCTTATTTACCTTCAGACCATTTGCAGTGTTGATGTGATCTCGAGTTATACTGTCACACAGTAACTGCACAGTGACTACACATACACAGTGACAACAAAGTGACTACAGTCTTCATAGTGACTACACAGTGACTATACAGTGACAACACAAGCCCATTCGAGGGTGATCCTAGTGCAGCAAGTGCACACTTTTGACTATCCCTCAATCTAGGTTCAAACTTGACCACAGGCTTCACCACCACAGGAGTCAGGGTTTTAGATTCATGGTGGATCATTCTCCCCCTACCTCAACCCTAGGAAACAATCTCAACCAGCAAACACTGGGAGTATATGGATCTATCACGGGTTTCAGGATTAACCCAGATTAGTTCGGCCTCACATACAGCACCCACGTATAGACGCGGGCGCTATACGTAAGACCTTAACCTCTCTTGCCACGGGAAGGCTGCGAGGTTTCTCTCGAATATCTAAAAAAGAATTACACTAACCTGAAGATTATCGTTTCCAAGTTCCTTTTGAAGGAATCGACAGATGGTGTATCAACAAACTCACATGGGAGGGCATTCCGTACGCTCCACACTTTAACTGTCATCAGCTCACGGAACTTGTGGTACGGAATATTGGTACATCTAACTTGTAACCATGACACCTCGTTGTTTTCGAGTTGAGCAAGAAGATCCTTGTGGGATCAAAGGTGCTATTAAACCTGATGGTCTTGTAGGTCTCAATCAACTTGCCACGGAGTCTACGCAGCTCCAGGGTTAGGTGGTCCAAGTCAATCAGCCGCTTCTCATCACCTATGTTTCGAATCTCAGGTATTAACTTGGTTGCTTGGGCCTGAATACGCTCCAAGAGTTCCATTTCGTACATGTATGAAGGTGACCGGAACTGCACAGCATACTCCAAATGATGCCGAACTAGCGTCTTAAACAGGATCATCACCGTTTGTCTATTTCGGTGGATATAAATATCCTCTTGAATCTTTGATATAACTTGAATTTATTGAGCATTCCTCTCTGCGGTGATACATAGAGCACCAAACTTGAACTCGGAAGTTATACTGACTTCGAGGTCAAACTCCTGCAGCGTTAGGGAGAAGACATAAACCAGGAGATTGTAATCAGCGCGAGCATTTTACATCCCAACATGCAGAACTTTACATTTGCCTGAGTTGAATGACATCTGCCATTGGATTCGAGCACTCTCCGATCCAGATTTATTCTGGATCGGCCAAACCTCCGAGCTTACTATCGTCTGCAAACTTACTCATTTTGAAGATGATCCCAGTATCTATATAATTGATGTAAATTAGGAATAGCCGAGTTAATAAAACTGATCCTTAACGCACACCACTGGTAAACAACAGAACACTTAGATTGTGTACCTCCATCGACGATTATCTTTCACCTATTAGACAGCCATACCTCAATCTAGTCAGCCACCTTGCCGGCAATGCAAAGAGTTCTAACCTTAACCAATAATCTCTGGTGAAAACTTTGCCAAAGGCTTTCTAGAAATCGAGAAAGCCTATATCGATAGACTCAAAGCTGTAGTAGTGCTCTGAAACTATATTATGAACTGCTCAGCAGTTCGTTCCACTCCTAGTGATCTACAACCCTTTCCTTGATCAGGGTCTGCATTACATTACCTGAAACAGAACTCACGCTCAAGGATCTGAAATTGCTTGTCTGATCTTTCGGACCCTTCTTATGAATAGGAAATACATTTGCTGATCTCCATTCAAGAGGTACGTCACTATAGTCTCTAACAATGCCTCGAACACTTTATATAAGTAGGGGGCCAAGGCAACCTCAACGGATTTCACCACATTAAATTAGAACTCGTCCGGTCCGGGAGACTTGTGGAGTCCAAATGGGTAAGCCTCTCATATACTTCTTCCTGTGTGATGAAAACTTCCTCAAACCTATCATTTCATACATACAAAATGTCTTGGGTCAGCATTTTGTTATCCTCGATATTGAATACACTAGTTTAATTCTAATTAAATTACTGAGCAATATCAAGATTATCAACCACTAGGAGACCAGTGGAAGACTGCAAGGGCCCGAGCGACGTTCGCACCTTGAGTTGATTCACATAAGCAAACATCTCCTTGCAATTATCTTTGCAGGTAAGTGCAACCCTCTGCTCCTCACTACCATGCGCTTAACATGTCGTCGCTGCCGGTCTAAGAAGTCTGCAGCTTGAGGTGACAGGTTGGACTTGGCAGCACGGGTGAACCATAACGGGGATGAGCCGAACTACCCATTCGCTTCAGAGAGATATTCCTAGATTGAATCTTCCTGTATACTCACTCTGCTGAACTGTTGCCATAAATCCTCAGCTGAGGCATGAGTGCACCAACTAACCGAGGATAGTCAGCCCTCCGAAGATTGAGTCCCCGATAAAAGCCAAAATGCTCTTCCAGAGCACCGACCAAACCACGAAGGTCGGTGAGTCTCCGACCAAAACCTTGCTACATGCAACGGCCATACCTACCTCTAAATTCTTAACCATCTCCTAATCTGTGGTAAAAACCATGTGCAGGGTTTTTCGACATATGGTTGGAACATGGTCCATATGAGACAGGAAACAGTAATTCGAAAACTCTATCAACCGAATTTCCTCAGCGCCAGCCACAAACAGGTTACAGTGACATCACAGTGCTTAGTGTGTGACAACACAGTGCTGAGGGTGTGACAACACAGTGCTGAGGGTGTGACATCACAGTGCTGAGGGTGTGACAACACAGTGCTGAGGGTGTGACAACACAGTGCTGAGGGTGTGACAACACAGTGCTGAGAGTGTGACATCACAGTGCTGAGGGTGTGACAACACAGTGCTGAGGGTGTGACAACACAGTGCTGAGGGTGTGACATCACAGTGCTGAGGGTGTGACAACACAGTGCTGAGGGTGTGACAACACAGTGCTGAGGGTATGACAACACAGTGCTGAGGGTGTGACAACACAGTGCTGAGGGTGTGACAACACAGTGCTGAGGGTGTGACAACACAGTGCTGAGGGTATGACAACACAGTGCTGAGGGTATGACAACACAGTGCTGAGGGTGTGACAACACAGTGCTGAGGGTGTGACAACACAGTGCTGAGGGTGTGACAACACAGTGCTGAGGGTGTGACAACACAGTGCTGAGGGTATGACAACACAGTGCTGAGGGTATGACAACACAGTGCTGAGGGTGTGACAACACAGTGCTGAGGGTATGACAACACAGTGCTGAGGGTGTGACAACACAGTGCTGAGGGTGTGACAACACAGTGCTTAGTGTGTGACAACACAGTGCTGAGGGTATGACAACACAGTGCTGAGGGTATGACAACACAGTGCTGAGGGTATGACAACACAGTGCTGAGGGTGTGACAACACAGTGCTGAGGGTGTGACAACACAGTGCTGAGGGTGTGACAACACAGTGCTGAGGGTGTTACAACACAGTGCTGAGGGTGTGACAACACAGTGCTTAGTGTGTGACAACACAGTGCTGAGGGTGTGACAACACAGTGCTGAGGGTGTGACAACACAGTGCTGAGGGTGTGACAACACAGTGCTGAGGGTGTGACAACACAGTGCTGAGGGTGTGACAACACAGTGCTGAGGGTGTTACAACACAGTGCTGAGGGTGTGACAACACAGTGCTTAGTGTGTGACAACACAGTGCTGAGGGTGTGACAACACAGTGCTGAGGGTGTGACAACACAGTGCTGAGGGTGTGACAACACAGTGCTGAGGGTGTGACAACACAGTGCTGAGGGTGTGACAACACAGTGCTGAGGGTGTGACAACACAGTGTGTTGCGCTGGGTCACGCCCCTTCATGCCGCAACAATCTGGTCATTTGGCGCTACTTTGACCGGCTCATTGGTTATTATTTTTTGGTGCAAATCATTGATGTGAAATAGAGAATAATGCAAGATGAGACATATTTAGAAAGGTGAAGAGAGTGAGAGGGGGTCGAAGGGGGGAGGGTGAGGTTGGACGGGGGAGGGGTGGGGGTTCATGTCTCAGTCTGGGGGTAGAGGGGCGGGTGAGGATCAATATCAGTGCGGTGGTGTAACATGGAACAGGTGATTTCAACCACACCGCTAGCTCTGTCTGTTAGTTTTCGCATGTCCCTAATTATCGACTGCCTTAATGTCACCCAAGACATTTCACTTTTCAATGTCAAACATGACATGACTTTATTCCTTCCCTTAGGGGGCTGTACGTGCCCTTATCCTGTGTAAGGGGGCACTTTGTTAACGCTCCATTTGCACTTTAATACCTTAAAAGTGTCTGTAGTTACTTTGTAGGCAGGTATGGTCACTTGGCCGTGACTTCATTACCATGATTGTCTCGATAACGTTGATGCCATCTCTCAGAGTAACAATTAACTGATAGACTCTGTGCAGAAACTGAGGGGTAATGCAGACTATTTACCTATAAAAATGAGTGCATATGATCTTTGCTGTAATTATTCTTACTTATCACTAGGGTAAGTTACGAATTATCGGTCGGTTTCACATTTTCAGCCATATAAGAAAAAATAATATTGTAATTGTTATTCAATTTTAATTGGTATCCCTGATACCAGCAGGTATCAGGGATACCAATTAAATAAAAATATAATACTATTTAGTATATAGTTTTTTCTTTTATGACCGAATATTTTAAACCCACCAATAATTCGTAACTTTTCTGACCAAGTGCAGTTAAATGCAGTTATATGCAGTTATATGCAGTTAAATGCAGTTATATGCAGTTATATGCAGTTATATGCAGTTATATGCAGTTATATGCAGTTATATGAAGTTAAATGCAGTTATATGCAGTTATATGCAGTTAAATGCAGTTAAATGCAGTTATATGCAGCTATGTGCAGTTATATGCAGTTAAATGCAGTTATATGCAGTTAAATGCAGTTATATGCAGTTATGTGAAGTTATATGCAGTTATGTGAAGTTATATGCAGTTATATGAAGTTAAATGCAGTTATATGCAGTTACATGCAGTTATGCAGTTATATGCAGTTTTATGCAGTTAAATGCAGTTATATGCAGTTAAATGCAGTTATGCAGTTATATGCAGTTATATGCAGTTAAATGCAGTTATATGCAGTTACATATGCAGTTATATGCAGTTATATGCAGTTATATGCAGTTATATGCAGTTATATGCAGTTAGTTATGCAGTTAGTTATGCAGTTATATGCAAATATATGAAGTTATATGCAGTTATGCAGTTATATGCAAATATATGAAGTTATATGCAGTTATGCAGTTATATGCAGTTAATCACTAACTGATAGTAGGTTTGCAAGGTACAAGGGAATGTATTGATTTTTATCGTCAGCTCAGATTATCGTTCGAAGTAACGATATAATTTCTTTCGCTTCTTTGCTATCGTCTGAAGTAAACGATTAATTAAATTATAAATATTTATATATATTATTAAATAAAAATTATCAATCATTAATATTTGAATTGACTATGAATTGGATTAATTGCAATCAATTTTAATTTTCGATTTTTATGTCATTCAATTTTTTCAGATTAAATAGTAAATTTTAGGATGATTATAAATTTTTAGATTCATTACAAAACTTTAGATTAATGGAACATATTTAGATTAGGTATAATATTTTATATAAATTACAAATTTCTCAAAATCAACTACTATTTATTCATTTATTAATTCTTAGTTTAAGTTACTAAAATTATCTCTTTCCATTTATTTTCTCTCCCAGATTTCTTCTAATAACCAATCGCATCTTAATTGACTAATTAGTTTCTTATTTCCTGCAAATTACAGAGTTTAAGGTCTTTAATTGATAGTTATTGCTTTCCGATATTACCTAGGAAGTTATGAGGGATATTTTAATGATTTTGGGGGGTGAATGTGACAGAGTGTTCAAATTAGACTAAATATGCGGTAAAGTTACACTAGAATCAGTTAAGTTACACTAGAATCAGTTAAGTTACACTAGAATCAGTTAAGTTACACTCATATCAGTTAAGTTACACTAGAATCAGTTAAGTTACACTCATATCAGTTAAGTTACACTAGAATCAGTTAAGTTACACTCATATCAGTTAAGTTACACTAGAATCAGTTAAGTTACACTCATATCAGTTAAGTTACACTAGAATCAGTTAAGTTACACTCATATCAGTTAAGTTACACTAGAATCAGTTAAGTTACACTCATATCAGTTAAGTTACACTAGAATCAGTTAAGTTACACTCATATCAGTTAAGTTACACTAGAATCAGTTAAGTTACACTCATATCAGTTAAGTTACACTAGAATCAGTTAAGTTACACTCATATCAGTTAAGTTACACTAGAATCAGTTAAGTTACACTCATATCAGTTAAGTTACACTAGAATCAGTTAAGTTACACTCATATCAGTTAAGTTACACTAGAATCAGTTAAGTTACACTCATATCAGTTAAGTTACACTAGAATCAGTTAAGTTACACTCATATCAGTTAAGTTACACTAGAATCAGTTAAGTTACACTCATATCAGTTAAGTTACACTAGAATCAGTTAAGTTACACTCATATCAGTTAAGTTACACTAGAATCAGTTAAGTTACACTCATATCAGTTAAGTTACACTAGAATCAGTTAAGTTACACTCATATCAGTTAAGTTACACTAGAATCAGTTAAGTTACACTCATATCAGTTAAGTTACACTAGAATCAGTTAAGTTACACTCATATCAGTTAAGTTACACTCATATCAATTAAGTTACACTCATATCAGTTAAGTTACACTCACATCAGTTAAGTTACACTCATATCAGTTAAGTTACACTCATATCAGTTAAGTTACACTCACATCAGTTAAGTTACACTCATATCAGTTAAGTTACACTCACATCAGTTAAGTTACACTCATATCAGTTAAGTTACACTCATATCAATTAAGTTACACTCATATCAGTTAAGTTACACTCATATCAGTTAAGTTACGCTCACATCAGTTAAGTTACACTCATATCAGTTAAGTTACACTCACATCAGTTAAGTTACACTCACATCAGTTAAGTTACACTCATATCAGTTAAGTTACACTAGAATCAGTTAAGTTACACTCACATCAGTTAAGTTACACTCATATCAGTTAAGTTACACTCATATCAGTTAAGTTACACTCATATCAGTTAAGTTACACTCATATCAGTTAAGTTACACTCATATCAGTTAAGTTACACTCATATCAGTTAAGTTACACTCATATCAGTTAAGTTACACTCATATCAGTTAAGTTACACTCACATCAGTTAAGTTACACTCATATCAGTTAAGTTACACTCATAACAGTTAAGTTACACTCATAACAGTTAAGTTACACTCATATCAGTTAAGTTTTACTCACATCAGTTAAGTTACACTCATAACAGTTAAGTTACACTCATATCAGTTAAGTTACACTCCAGTTTATTTGAGATGACATTTGAGAATCGAAAGAAAATTCTGTAAATCTAAGGAGATTGCAACCAGTATTTGATTTACTTAAATTTGGAAATGTCATCAATTTAATTTTTCAATCCTGATCATTTAAAATATCGTTCGTGTTACCTATTTATTGATATCATATTAAAGTATTCACTAAATTTGTATTATTTCAGATTCATTTTTCCATACATTTTAAAATTAATAAGAAAAAGTCATAGAGGATAATATATTCAAAACTAAAATTTTCTAATTACTTATTTATTATACATATTATAAATTTCACTGTATTACCAATCCCACTTCTTTATCGTGATGCTCTTTATCTTTATTCTTCACCTGAACGTTTGTGGTTCAAATATAAAAATAATTTCTAATATATCTTTCTTATTTGCATGCATTTAATTGCACTTTAGCGCTCCCAATAAAATCTAACGATTGCAATCTCTGGGATTGGTCGCTAATGGATTAATCTACGGATATTAGTCACAATATTTAAAGGGATTTTAATAATGCTCCTTAATTAATAATCGAAGTGTTTTATTTTGTTGGGAAATTATTAATCGTTTATTTAAAAAAAAAGGGGGTGACAGACCCCTTGAGGGGGGCAGAGGGGGAGGGGCTTTCATCCGAGTAATGGACTAGAGAAAGGTCCTTCTTCTTGAGATTAGAAGTTGCATATTATAATAGTTAGGAGACTTTTTTTCCGAGTGTTTTATTATGTTTCTAAAAGCCGGAAAAATGCCTAGAAATAAAAGAAGTTTAAAAAAGAGATATTTTGAAAGATAGTTTATGGATTAATATCATTTAATCTATGGATTTAACAATAAATAATTTGAACTTTTCAATTTTAAAAAAAATATAGTTTTATTTAAAAAAAATGTGACGTAATTGAAAATACAAGAAATGCTAAAATAAAATATGATATTGGATAATATCAAAGAAAAATGTATATAAAAATATCTTAATCATTATAATTAATAAAAGGAGAGATGGAATAAAAGCAACAAAGAATGGAAGAAGAGAATCAAAGGAAAGGCAGAGCATATAGGAAGGTAGGAAAGGGAAGAAGGGCAAATAGAAAATGTTTCTAAAGAAGCGAATGAAAGGAAAGGGGGAGAGATAAAGGAAAAGAAATATAGAGAAAAGAGATAAAGGAAAAGAAATATAGAGAAAGGAGATAAAGGAAAAGAAATAAAGAGAAAGGAGATAAAGGAAAAGAAATATAGAGAAAGGAGATAAAGGAAAAGAAATATAGAGAAAGGAGATAAAGGAAAAGAAATAAAGAGAAAGGAGATAAAGGAAAAGAAATAAAGAGAAAGGAGATAAAGGAAAAGAAATATAGAGAAAGGAGATAAAGGAAAAGAAATAAAGAGAGAGGAGATAAAGGAAAAGAAATAAAGAGAAAGGAGATAAAGGAAAAGAAATAAAGAGAAAGGAGATAAAGGAAAAGAAATATAGAGAAAGGAGATAAAGGAAAAGAAATAAAGAGAAAGGAGATAAAAGGAAAGAAATAAAGAGAAAGGAGATAAAAGGAAAGAAATAAAGAGAAAGGAGATAAAGGAAAAGAAATAAAGAGAAAGGAGATAAAGGAAAAGAAATAAAGAGAGAGGAGATAAAGGAAAAGAAATAAAGAGAAAGGAGATAAAGGAAAAGAAATAAAGAGAAAGGAGATAAAAGGAAAGAAATAAAGAGAAAGGAGATAAAAGGAAAGAAATAAAGAGAAAGGAGATAAAGGAAAAGAAATAAAGAGAAAGGAGATAAAGGGAAAGAAATAAAGAGAAAGGAGATAAAGGAAAAGAAATATAGAGAAAGGAGATAAAGGAAAAGAAATAAAGAGAAAGGAGATAAAAGGAAAGAAATAAAGAGAAAGGAGATAAAGGAAAAGAAATAAAGAGAAAGGAGATAAAAGGAAAGAAATAAAGAGAAAGGAGATAAAGGAAAAGAAATATAGAGAAAGGAGATAAAGGAAAAGAAATAAAGAGAGAGGAGATAAAGGAAAAGAAATAAAGAGAAAGGAGATAAAGGAAAAGAAATAAAGAGAAAGGAGATTAAGGAAAAGAAATAAAGAGAAAGGAGATAAAGGAAAAGAAATAAAGAGAAAGGAGATAAAGGAAAAGAAATAATGAGAAAGGAGATAAAGGAAAAGAAATATAGAGAAAGGAGATAAAGGAAAAGAAATATAGAGACAGGAGATAAAGGAAAAGAAATAAAGAGAAAGGAGATAAAGGAAAAGAAATATAGAGAAAGGAGATAAAGGAAAAGAAATAAAGAGAGAGGAGATAAAGGAAAAGAAATAAAGAGAAAGGAGATAAAGGAAAAGAAATAATGAGAAAGGAGATAAAGGAAAAGAAATAAAGAGAAAGGAGATAAAGGAAAAGAAATGAAGAGAAAGGAGATAAAAGGAAAAGAAATAAAGAGAAAGGAGATAAAAGGAAAAGAAATAAAGAGAAAGGAGATAAAAGGAAAAGAAATAAAGAGAAAGGAGATAAAAGGAAAAGAAATAAAGAGAAAGGAGATAAAAGGAAAAGAAATAAAGAGAAAGGAGATAAAAGGAAAAGAAATAAAGAGAAAGGAGATAAAGGAAAAGAATTATGGAGAGAGGAGATAAAAGGAAAAGAAATAAAGAGAAAGGAGATAAAAGGAAAAGAAATAAAGAGAAAGGAGATAAAAGGAAAAGAAATAAAGAGAAAGGAGATAAAAGGAAAAGAAATAAAGAGAAAGGAAATAAAAGGAAAAGAAATAAAGAGAAAGGAGATAAAAGGAAAAGAAATAAAGAGAAAGGAGATAAAAGGAAAAGAAATAAAGAGAAAGGAGATAAAAGGAAAAGAAATAAAGAGAAAGGAGATAAAAGGAAAAGAAATAAAGAGAAAGGAGATAAAAGGAAAAGAAATAAAGAGAAAGGAGATAAAAGGAAAAGAAATAAAGAGAAAGGAGATAAAAGGAAAAGAAATAAAGAGAAAGGAGATAAAAGGAAAAGAAATAAAGAGAAAGGAGATAAAGGAAAAGAAATAAAGAGAAAGGAGATAAAAGGAAAAGAAATAAAGAGAAAGGAGATAAAGGAAAAGAATTATGGAGAGAGGAGTTTTTTTTAAATTATTATTACAGTATAGTATTATTTCAAAATAAAATAATCCAAAGACCTCACGGTCAATTGATGCAATGACTGTCCGTGTGATGGCGCTGTCT
This sequence comes from Caprella mutica, assembly GCA_947561585.1. NCBI lineage: Eukaryota > Metazoa > Arthropoda > Malacostraca > Amphipoda > Caprellidae > Caprella > Caprella mutica. Next base: position 443,554 of record CANNZV010000268.1, read on the forward strand.
CTTTGCATTGGCTATCATTTGTGTTAAGAGTCGTGACGTACTGTTTAAAATATAATTCATTCTCATTAAAAAACAGTAATAACAAAAATGAAAGAGATAATAAATGTTTCTATTCATTGTATATATTTATTCGCCGCGGAGAACTTGCCGCCAGGACAATTCGCCGCATGATTTATGTTTTACCGCCGTGTACACCATTTATATATAAAAAAATAAGATACGTGTTGTAAATTGATTATCAAGTTTTCATAGCCTTTTTTGAAATATTTTCTTTTCAATTACAAAAGTTAAGTTAAATGCTTTTTAATGAACATATAATCTAAGCTATTATAAACATAGTGTGAGTTGTAAATCAACAATAACATTTTCTTTGTTCTTTTTTCAAACCATTTTGCCAAAAATAATTTGCTCACGGAATGAAAACAAGTTCAGGTATTTTCTTAATACGTTTAATTACCTGTAAAAAATACTTTAGTTTAAAACGAGTACATCAGTGCCAATTAAAGGGTCTAGATTTTTGTCAAGGCTAATATGTTACATTTTCATTTTCATTTTCCTCTTCTATCCGTGAATGCAGTCACCGGTGCTTGTGTCATTTATCGTCTCATTCCTTGGTAAGTAACTGCATCCACGAAGTAGCTTTTCCGCATCCATGAGCTTTGTCATGGACTGGTGGTCAGTGCCTTGTTCAAAGAGCTACTTTGCTTTTTGTCTGCTTCTTTCTGTCCCTTGTATTTAGTTTTCTTTTGATCTCACCAACAAGGCACTTCGTCCCGAGCAGATGTTAAACACTACCAATTTTAAATTATTGCTCTAATATTTTTGATGAGGCCTGAAATATTCTCATGGATAAAAATATGACAACAAAAGAAACAAATTTATTGTAATAATGAAATTTGTTAACTTCTCTTTTACGTCAGTCTTGAGCGTATAGAAATAAATCCTTGTTAACATTTATAAAAAATTTAAATATATGTAAATGATATGTACGCCGGTTCTGGCGGCGAGTTGTCCTAGCGGCGAATTGCCCGGCAGTGAATTGTCCAGCGGTGAGTTGTCCTAGCGGCTAATTGTTCGGCAGTGAATTGTCCAGCGGTGAGTTGTCCTAGAACCATATTTATTGGTCAAAAAATTCACGTTGGAACATTTTCTTTTATTTGAACACTTACTGAAGTTACTGAAAAACTTTCTTATATTTTTTCTTATCAAAAAACAAGGAAAGATAAACTGCTTACAAATTAATGTTACATTGCATGCTTAAGAAAGAAACTAAATTGATGCAATTTGCTTATATGTATAACTAGTATAGGTATATACATATGTTGATTCGAATAGCAAAAATAAGTTTATTATCTGAATGTTAGAGGCACCCTAAGGGGTAAAGGCACCCTAAGGGGTAAAGGCACCCTAAGGGGTAAAGGCACCCTAAGGGGTAAAGGCACCCTAAGGGGTAAAGACACCCTAAGGGGTAAAGGCACCCTAAGGGGTAAAGGCACCCTAAGGGGTAAAGGCACCCTAAGGGGTAAAGGCACCCTAAGGGGTAAAGGCACCCTAAGGGGTAAAGACACCCTAAGGGGTAAAGGCACCCTAAGGGGTAAAGGCACCCTAAGGGGTAAAGGCACTCAAGTTCATGCCGTTAATCACTCTCCTCTCGATTTTATTTCGAATCGGTCGGTACAATTTTCCATGAGCAGCTGAACAATTTAGTCAGTGCCGTTTTGAGTGCAGTGACGGTAGGACGTGAGTGCGTACCTAGCCGCTACATCGCGTGCATTCGCCATTGCCAATCGTTACAAATCGCATCGCATTGAAAAGCTGTAGAGTACAGATGAAAAGTTCTAGCGAAAGAGTGGAACCAAAGACCGTAGATTTTTGGCTGGTTACTGATAGCTTCATAAATGATGCATGTTGAGAAGTCTTAAAGGTGCTATGTCTGATATGTGCCCCTACTACACACACTTTATATTTCTAACTAACTTTATTGTTGTGTGTGCGAGGGCATTTCTGAGGAGGAAAATGAAGAGTCTGCACTACATGCAGTTCCTAGTGACTTTTATTTGACTGCAGTGAACCTAGTGCATCTTCGCACTTTAATGCACTTCACTGTACTAATGCACTGCATGTCACTGTGGTAAACAAATTACAAAGTAACATTGAATAACAAATATTTTAATAATGTAGATAAAAAGTACATCACTGTAGGTAAAAGTACATCACTGTAGGTAAAAGTACATCACTGTAGGTAAAAGTACATCACTGTAGGTAAAAGTACATCACTGTAGGTAAAAGTACATCACTGTAGGTAAAAAGTACATCACTGTAGGTAAAAGTACATCACTGTAGGTAAAAGTACATCACTGTAGGTAAAAGTACATCACTGTAGGTAAAAAGTACATCACTGTAGGTAAAAGTACATCACTGTAGGTAAAAGTACATCACTGTAGGTAAAAGTACATCAATGTAGGTAAAAAGTACATCACTGTAGGTAAAAGTACATCACTGTAGGTAAAAGTACATCACTGTAGGTAAAAGTACATCACTGTTGTAGGTTAAATTATTATTTTCTCATTCATGCTCATGGATGCAGGAAAGATACTCTGTGCTCACAAATTACTACAATTGTGCAAGTCAAAAAAATGCACAGTATAAAAATCTTAATTCATATAAAACAATTCTTTCATCACTATTTTCATAAGGAATAATACTAGTATTCTTTACCTAATTTGTGAAGGTTAAAATAGCACCCCCATCACTGTTGACGTAATAGTACAGTGGAGGTGTCAGGGGAATGGTTGTACATGAACATAAATAAATAAATTTTTAGTAGTGAACACTTACCACAATAATCCGTAGACTTAATAGATGGAGACTGTAATTGTGTAATTATAGTGGTTAGGAACAAAATATTTATAAAATCTCTACTGAAATTAAACTATTGAAATAAAATACAAAATAATGAAGATATGAGAACAAATAATCAAAACATAATTGTAAAAAGAATTGGAGAGAAATACAGGGTATTATAAGTAATGATTATTACTAAGTCTAATGATTATCACTAAGTCTAATGATTGTCACTAAGTCTAATGAATATCACTAAGTCTAATGATGATCACTAAGTCTAATGATTATCACTAAGTCTAATGATTATCACTAAGTCTAATGATTATCACTAAGTCTAATGATTATCACTAAGTCTAATGAATATCACTAAGTCTAATGATTATCACTAAGTCTAATGGTTATCACTAAGTCTAATGATTATCACTAAGTCTAATGATTATCACTAAGTCTAATGATTATCACTAAGTCTAATGATTATCAGTAAGTCTAATGATTATCACTAAGTCTAATGATTATCACTAAGTCTAATGATTATCACTAAGTCTAATGATTATCAGTAAGTCTAATGATTATCACTAAGTCTAATGATTATCACTAAGTCTAATGATTATCACTAAGTCTAATGATTATCACTAAGTCTAATGGTTATCACTAAGTCTAATGATTATCACTAAGTCTAATGATTATCACTAAGTCTAATGATTATCACTAAGTCTAATGATTATCAGTAAGTCTAATGATTATCACTAAGTCTAATGATTATCACTAAGTCTAATGATTATCACTAAGTCTAATGATTATCAGTAAGTCTAATGATTATCACTAAGTCTAATGATTATCACTAAGTCTAATGATTATCACTAAGTCTAATGATTATCAGTAAGTCTAATGATTATCACTAAGTCTAATGATTATCACTAAGTCTAATGGTTATCACTAAGTCTAATGATTATCACTAAGTCTAATGGTTATCACTAAGTCTAATGATTATCACTAAGTCTAATGATTATCAGTAAGTCTAATGATTATCACTAAGTCTAATGATTATTACTGAACATAATAAATATTCTGCTTTATTCTACCCAATAAAAATAAAATAAAATATTTGTGTACAATCATCTTTTTCACAGCCAACACTATTACATTGTTTTAATGATGTGTATAAATTATTTTAATCTTAATCAATCTGATAAAAGAAATATAAAGTATTTACACTCTGGTGTATGTATAAAAAAGACACTTGATGGAAACCAATCATGTATTTTTGTGTTTATTTTTTTCGGCCAATGTATGTATGACACAAATAGTGACTCACAAAATAAATATTGGTATATTTACTGTGAAGATCACTGTCCGTGGAAATGATTAAATGCACTTCACTGTCCGTGGAAATGATTAAATGTACTTCACTGTCCGTGGAAATGATTAAATGTACTTCACTGTCCGTGGAAATGATTAAATGTACTTCACTGTCCGTGGAAATGATTAAATGCACTTCACTGTCCTTGGAAATGATTAAATGTACTTCACTGTCCGTGGAAATGATTAAATGTACTTCACTGTCCGTGGAAATGATTAAATGTACTTCACTGTCCGTGGAAATGATTAAATGTACTTCACTGTCCGTGGAAATGATTAAATGTACTTCACTGTCCGTGGAAATGATTATATGTACTTCACTGTCCGTGGAAATGATTAAATGTACTTCACTGTCCGTGGAAATGATTAAATGTACTTCACTGTCCGTGGAAATGATTAAATGTACTTCACTGTCCGTGGAAATGATTAAATGTACTTCACTGTCCGTGGAAATGATTAAAGTACTTCACTGTCTGTGGAAATGATTAAATGTACTTCACTGTCCGTGGAAATGATTAAATGTACTTCACTGTCCGTGGAAATGATTGAATGTACTTCACTGTCCGTGGAAATGATTAAATGTACTTCACTGTCCGTGGAAATGATTAAATGCACTTCACTGTCCGTGGAAATGATTATATGTACTTCACTGTCCGTGGAAATGATTAAATGTACTTCACTGTCCGTGGAAATGATTAAATGTACTTCACTGTCCGTGGAAATGATTAAATGTACTTCACTGTCCGTGGAAATGATTATATGTACTTCACTGTCCGTGGAAATGATTAAATGTACTTCACTGTCCGTGGAAATGATTAAATGTACTTCACTGTCCGTGGAAATGATTAAATGTACTTCACTGTCCGTGGAAATGATTAAATGTACTTCACTGTCCGTGGAAATGATTAAAGTACTTCACTGTCTGTGGAAATGATTAAATGTACTTCACTGTCCGTGGAAATGATTAAATGTACTTCACTGTCCGTGGAAATGATTAAATGTACTTCACTGTCCGTGGAAATGATTAAAGTACTTCACTGTCTGTGGAAATGATTAAATGTACTTCACTGTCCGTGGAAATGATTAAATGTACTTCACTGTCCGTGGAAATGATTAAATGTACTTCACTGTCCGTGGAAATGATTAAATGTACTTCACTGTCCGTGGAAATGATTAAATTTACTTCACTGTCCGTGGAAATGATTAAATGTACTTCACTGTCCGTGGAAATGATTAAAGTACTTCACTGTCTGTGGAAATGATTAAATGTACTTCACTGTCCGTGGAAATGATTAAATGTACTTCACTGTCCGTGGAAATGATTAAATGTACTTCACTGTCCGTGGAAATGATTAAAGTACTTCACTGTCTGTGGAAATGATTAAATGTACTTCACTGTCCGTGGAAATGATTAAATGCACTTCACTGTCCGTGGAAATGATTAAATGTACTTCACTGTCCGTGAAAATGATTAAATGTACTTCACTGTCCGTGGAAATGATTAAATGTACTTCACTGTCCGTGGAAATGATTAAATTTACTTCACTGTCCGTGGAAATGATTAAATGCACTTCACTGTCCGTGGAAATGATTAAATGTACTTCACTGTCCGTGGAAATGATTAAATGTACTTCACTGTCCGTGGAAATGATTTAAGTACTTCACTGTCTGTGGAAATGATTAAATGTTCTTCACTGTCCGTGGAAATGATTAAATGCACTTCACTGTCCGTGGAAATGATTAAATGCACTTCACTGTCCGTGGAAATGATTAAATGTACTTCACTGTCCGTGGAAATGATTAAATGTACTTCACTGTCCGTGGAAATGATTAAAGTACTTCACTGTCTGTGGAAATGATTAAATGTACTTCACTGTCCGTGGAAATGATTAAATGCACTTCACTGTCCGTGGAAATGATTAAATGTACTTCACTGTCCGTGAAAATGATTAAATGTACTTCACTGTCCGTGGAAATGATTAAATGTACTTCACTGTCCGTGGAATTGATTAAATGTACTTCACTGTCTGTGGAGATGATTAAATGTACTTCACTGTCCGTGGAAATGATTAAATGTACTTCACTGTACTTCACTGTACTTCACTGTACTTCACTGTACTTCACTGTACTTCACAATACTTCATTGTACTTCACTGTACTTCACTGTACTGCACTGTACTTAACTGTACTTCACTGTACTTCATTAAACTTCACTGTGGTTTAGAGAGGAGTGCTGTGGTTTAGAGAGGAGTGCTGTGGTTTAGAGAGGAGTGCTGTGGTTTGGAGAGGAGTGCTGTGGTTTAGAGAGGAGTGCTGTGGCTTAGAGAGGAGTGCTGTGGTTTGGAGAGGAGTGCTGTGGTTTAGAGAGGAGTGCTGTGGTTTAGAGAGGAGTGCTGTGGTTTGGAGAGGAGTGCTGTGGTTTAGAGAGGAGTGCTGTGGTTTGGAGAGGAGTGCTGTGGTTTAGAGAGGAGTGCTGTGGTTTGGAGAGGAGTAGTGTGGTTATTTACAGTTTCTTTTACATAATTTACAAATTATTATTCTTAGAATTGTAAATTTGATTCAAGGAAGTTATTCTATAATTTAGTTTATGCGATTTCAAATAACTATTTATATATTTTTATATATTTATGTATATTTATATAGGTTTTATTTCACTTATTCTTAATGACTCGAATTTAAATCTTTTAATTATATTTTACTTTTACTCTCAAAATAAGAAAAGAATGCTTTTCGAGTAGAGAATTAGTCATCTAAGAGTTCATCTCTGTTATGAATTATATATAAACTCTCATATTTATATTGTTCATTCTTTTTTCTTTTATATACGTATATTTCTTTGACACGCTTTGTGCTGCATACGAATTGACGAGTGGTGTTTGAAGATTCGAATCAAGTCTCTAACTTTCAAAGAAAATCAGTCTGACATTCTTCCAAATTCTGGGCAAATTGTATAAATTTTAGAGAATTTATGACTCGGAATTTTGGTCCGAGAAAAAATGAACATAGTTCGTGAAATTTTTGATATAATAAAATTTGAATTATTTCTGCGCTAGATTAATAGTTTATCAGGTTGAAATGAATTGAGATTCAGCCCAAATGAAGGGATAGTAGTGTATAGGATCAAACGAAGATTTCAGAGTAAAAGGTATATTATTCAATAGATTCTTTAGTTTCTGAATGATGGAATTTTGGTATTAGTGAGTAATTAAATGATCTTAAGGGCCATACACACGTAGTGTTTTCTAAGTCTTTCAATCAGACTTTTGCTAAGCTCCTCCTACTTTTTCCACGAGAATATAAGAAAAACATTATAATTATTATTTATTTCAGTTGGTATCCATGATACCTGCAGGTATCATGGATACCAACTGAAATAAATAATATCGTTTTTTCTTATATTCTCGTGGAAAAAGTAGGAGGAGCTTAGCAAAAAGTCTGGTGGAAAGACTTTAAAAAAATTCTACGTGTGTACGGCCATAAAGAGTTAGATAGACCCTTTACCATATATATGGCTAAGAAATCGTTTAAAAAAACTAAATAGAACCTTTACCGTATATCCCTTTGAATTCATCATAGCTCTGACTTTTTGTCATATAAAGAAACTCTGCCGTTAATTTGAATGAGGTCAGTTGATGCGTCATGCCATTGTCAGTAAGTTGTGACGCTAATGACCGTGGTTAACATGACGTAGAGGGTCATGACGTAGTGGGTCATGACTGCAGTACCCTTTGGATGACCAGTTATTAAAATGTGGCATGACTTCGCCTCACGAAATCCTAACAACGCGTCACTCCTTTCTTTAATTCAAACACTGGCATTAATTTAGCAGTATATCTTACAGGGAATACTGTATAGACTAAATCAACTGATAATGAAGATGACGGTTTTTACTGTCACTACTGAAATAGTCAGATTATTTGGGTAGAGCTAGAGGTGAAATTGTTACTGTAACTAGGGTAAACCTTTTCTCACTGGTGTAAGAGAAACAAAATTCAATGACTGTAACATGACTGTCATAAGGAATCATATGAAAAAACTAGACCTGGCACTCGTCGAGCGCATACCAACGCTGCCACTTTATCGTGACCTTGATCTTGATCTTGACCTTCAACTCAATATCCTTCAAAATCTAATCAGATAGTTCCTAGATAATGACAATTCGTCCCATCAATTTTATACTTTTTTTGAGTTATGGGAAATCACAACTTTCAACAAATTTGCGAAGGTTGATTCATTTAGAAGATTGCGAATATACATAGATATTAAAAACTAGATACCGCATTGCATCATAGATACTAAATTATATGCTGGATACCACACTGTATCCTACACACCACATTGTATACTGGATGCCATTATTATTTTTTGAAACTTTACCATTTTATGAATAATGTAGAATGGGGCATCGTTGCACAGTACTCGGAAAGTGGGTGTTAGGTCATGACCCATGATAACACCCACTGTCCGACTACTGCAATCCCCTCCATTTCAATATTCCCTAATAAGAAATCTTCTACTTACCGATTTAAATTAAGAGCCCCCAAATCCTATAGTAGCAATGGCTTCTTTCACTTCACCAGGAGTCCATTTCTCCTAATTTTTCTCCACTTTATTTGGATTGAGTAAGCGTATCCTTTTCATGTGATCCCTAACCATCCCCGTAAATACCCCTAATCCGCACTAAGCTCCCTCTCGTGTTTAATATTTGTACTTCATTTGGTATGTCCGAAGTTTGGGCCTAACTCATGTGTCGTAAGTTAAACCCACCATATCAAGGGATTACAAACTCTTGCCGCCCTAACTTCTTCTTATAAATAATTAATCGATTCATTTAGAAGTTTCGCTTGCGATTCTTGAGGTAAGAAGTGACTCCTCGGAGCTATAAAAGAAACATTTTTTGTAAATGGATACTTTCATGACTATTGTGTAAACTGTCTGCTGTAATTCTACCTATAATTTCTTGCCTAGCGCTTCACTACCTATATTTGCTTATTGTTCCAACAATACTATATTCTCATATAATATATCCATAGGATCTCTACCTATATATTACTATTACTCCAACTATAACCTTATTTTTTATACAATATATCTAGGTTCCCCTCCTATATTTCTTTATTATTCCTACAATATCCTTATTCTCTAGAAGTGGTCTATACAACTTCCTAGGTTTTGCACATGTCTTTTCGCCATTTTATCTACAAAAACTTATCCCTAGTACAATTTCAGTAAATTCTGAACATATATTTCTCCACTATACTAACAGTACCTTTATTCCCAGTACCTCTTTCCCATATTTCCCCACAATCTCTACCGTATCTTTCTCCGTCATGACAACCTAGCAAGGTACCTACCTACCTACCTACCTAGTCTCAGTGCGGCGCCTTTTTGCCGCACAATAAAGTCCGTGGCGTGTAGATTAGCAGACACTTCCCCGGTGCAGAATTAAGGCTAACACCTAATAAAATCTGTAGCGAGATAGACAGCTGCCAGTCTTACTCCCGCAAAAAGAACAAACTATTGGCTAGCTCTGGTATATTCCTGAGATGTCGAGGGAGTGTTTAACAACAACAACCTTTGTCTAAAGAATCTCCTGAATGGAACTAATAATATATTTAGTTCTGGAAATTATTTAGTGGCTTGGGTCTTCCACAGTAGATTTCTTTAGGAAAAGATTGTCAGTGGTGAGGTAAAAGTGGTGAAAAGAGTGGCTAGTCAAGAGTGGTGAACTATTTGTGGTGAGGTAAGAGTGGTGAGAAGAGTGGCTAGTCAAGAGTGGTGAACTATTTGTGGTGAGGTAAAAGTGGTGAAAAGAGTGGCTAGTCAAGAGTGGTGAACTATTTGTGGTGAGGTAAAAGTGGTGAAAAGAGTGGCTAGTCAAGAGTGGTGAACTATTTGTGGTGAGGTAAAAGTGGTGAAAAGAGTGGCTAGTCAAGAGTGGTGAACTATTTGTGGTGAGGTAAAAGTGGTGAGAAGAGTGGCTAGTCAAGAGTGGTGAACTATTTGTGGTGAGGTAAAAGTGGTGAGAAGAGTGGCTAGTCAAGAGTGGTGAACTATTTGTGGTGAGGTAAAAGTGGTGAAAAGAGTGGCTAGTCAAGAGTGGTGAACTATTTGTGGTGAGGTAAAAGTGGTGAAAAGAGTGGCTAGTCAAGAGTGGTGAACTATTTGTGGTGAGGTAAAAGTGGTGAAAAGAGTGGCTAGTCAAGAGTGGTGAACTATTTGTGGTGAGGTAAAAATGGTGAAAAGAGTGGCTAGTCAAGAGTGGTGAACTATTTGTGGTGAGGTAAAAGTGGTGAAAAGAGTGGCTAGTCAAGAGTGGTGAACTATTTGTGGTGAGGTAAAAGTGGTGAAAAGAGTGGCTAGTCAAGAGTGGTGAACTATTTGTGGTGAGGTAAAAGTGGTGAAAAGAGTGGCTAGTCAAGAGTGGTGAACTATTTGTGGTGAGGTAAAAGTGGTGAAAAGAGTGGCTAGTCAAGAGTGGTGAACTATTTGTGGTGAGGTAAAAGTGGTGAGAAGAGTGGCTAGTCAAGAGTGGTGGGTGAACTATTTGTGGTGAGGTAAAAGTGGTGAGAAAAGTGGCTAGTCAAGAGTGGTGAACTATTTGTGGTGAGGTAAAAGTGGTGAGAAGAGTGGCTAGTCAAGAGTGGTGAACTATTTGTGGTGAGGTGAAAGTGGTGAAAAGAGTGGCTAGTCAAGAGTGGTGGGTGAACTATTTGTGGTGAGGTAAAAGTGGTGAAAAGAGTGGCTAGTCAAGAGTGGTGGGTGAACTATTTGTGGTGAGGTAAAAGTGGTGAGAAGAGTGGCTAGTCAAGAGTGGTGAACTATTTGTGGTGAGGTAAAAGTGGTGAAAAGAGTGGCTAGTCAAGAGTGGTGAACTATTTGTGGTGAGGTAAAAGTGGTGAACTAAGTGTGGTGAGGTAAAAGTGGTGAACTAAGCGTGGTGAGGTAAAAGTGGTGAACTAAGAGTGGTGAGGTAAAAGTGGTGAACTAAGAGTGGTGAGGTAAAAGTGGTGAACTATGAGTGGTGAGGTAAAAGTGGTGAACTAAGTGTGGTGAGGTGAAAGTGGTGAACTAAGTGTGGTGAGGTAAAAGTGGTGAACTATGAGTGGTGAGGTAAAAGTGGTGAACTATGAGTGGTGAGGTAAAAGTGGTGAACTATGAGTGGTGAGGTAAAAGTGGTGAACTATGAGTGGTGAGGTAAAAGTGGTGAACTAAGTGTGGTGAGGTAAAAGTGGTGAACTAAGAGTGGTGAGGTGAAAGTGGTGAGGTAAAAGTGGTGAGGTAAAAGTGGTGAGGTGAAAGTGGTGAGGTAAAAGTGGTGAGGTGAAAGTGGTGAGGTAAAAGTGGTGAGGTGAAAGTGGTGAACTAAGAGTGGTGAGGTGAAAGTGGTGAGGTGAAAGTGGTGAACTAAGAGTGGTGTGGTAAAAAGTAGTGGGTGTATCTCCATTCTCCTCCATTAACTCCTCCATTCCCCTCCACTCACACCTCCTAATTACTCTAATGCCTTTTTTTCCAGGAGGCTGGCATAGATGTTGGGTGGGAGATTAGAAAAAGGACTCTCTAAATTATCTTGACGGAGTGTAGTTGAGTTATCTGGAAATGAAGGCGGTGCTCATGCCGAAGTGAAAATATCCACTCTTTTTATTTGTCCCGATTATATTTGGTTTGATATTAGCAGTGGTAGTGACTCTTGCTTTGTGCCCAGTGCTACATCAGCTCTAGCATCAGACTGCATGGATAAACATCAAATAGAGGTGAGTGCTACTTTGCTCTTGATGTCTTCGCTTACACTGTGTCTTAGGCCTATGCTATACTAGCAGTTTAATCGCCGCGTTTTCAGTGTCCTATTTACGCGTCTTCAATTAATAATGTTTAAATCAATGGAAAGCAAATTTGCATACTATACTAGCGTTGCTACCGCTTTTCATTCAGGGCAGTGAAAACGCGGCGGTGAAACTGCTAGTGTTAGTATGGGCCAATTAGGATTGGGAATTTTAACTTAAATTTAAAATATTTTGAGATGGTATCAAAATGACACTTGTATTTTATATATATATCTTAGTTAAAAGAAATAAGGCAAGGGACGAATTACCGGTCAGTTCCACATCTTCGGTCATATAATCATTATTATATCGTTTCTAATTATATGACCGAAGAATGTGGAACGGACCGGTAATTCGTAACTTACCTAATATGAACGCTTTACGTGTTAGATTATTTATTCCTTCTAAGTATATAACCATCAATTGAATCTCCTGGGAAAATTCCTAATTACCGAACACGAATATGCTCGGTAACTACACCATTGATGCATTTAAATAAACATATCTAATAAACACCCATCCGGTAATCCATTTATATTCGGTAACATAGTTTACACCCCATCCCATCAAAGGCGGTTAATTAACCGCTATGGCTGAGCATAAATTCATTCTCATAAAATGCCATAATGCTGATGAGCTTATAAGAAAATCTATACTTGGCGCGTAAAAACTAAAGCCAAATTACTTAATAAATTTTTGGAGGTAGGAGAGTTGAGCAACTTACAGACTCGATATTTTTCCTCTGTGATGAGATGAGTTTGAGGAAATGGAACTTTCTAGGCTCAAAACATGGCACTTTTTATCCACATTTTAATTACAGGTTAATTATGTTTAATTAGATTTCTCTGTTGAACCTTATAACTGTGTGTTTCCTGTTTGTTTTACATTAAGTTTTATTTATGAATGGTTATAAATTTAACTGGAAACTATGTCTGTGTACTATAAGATATTACTAGGCCTATATACTGGTAGTCACCACTAGGCCTATATACTAGTAGTCATAACTAGACCCCTATATTGGTAGTCACAACTAGAACTATATAATGTAGTCACAACTAGGCCTCTATACTGGTAAACACAACTAGGACTTTAAACTGGTAGTCACAACTAGTCTTATACACTGGTAGTCACAACTAGGACTATATACTGGTAGTCACAACTAGTCTTATGCACTGGTAGTCACAACTAGTCTTATACACTGGTAGTCACAACTAGTTTTATACACAGGTAGTCACAACTAGTCTTATACACTGGTAGTCACAACTAGTTTTATGCACAGGTAGTCACAACTAGTCTTATACACAGGTAGTCACAACTAGTCTTATACACTAGTAGTCACAACTAGTCTTATACACTGATTGTCACAACTAGGCCACTGGTTTGCAGAGAGTAGGCTCAGAGAATTCAGTCGGCTCCATTTTATTCACCAAATAGATCTATTTGCAATTGTGTAGTAGGCCTAAGATTAGTCAGTATATAGCGGTGTTAAAATCTCTTGAGCTGGGGATTCATCCAGCCTAGGGTATTAAGCTAAAACCTAACTTGCAACGGCAACTAATTCAAGAAGCTGCTACTTCTACTAAAACAACTTGCAGAACAATTATCTGTATAGTAGCACTCCTCTATAGTGAACTCCTCTATAGTGAACTCCTCTATAGTGGACTCCTCTATAGTGAACTCCTCTATAGTGGACTCCTCTATAGTGAACTCCTCTATAGTGAACTGCTCTATAGTGAACTGCTCTATAGTGAACTCCTCTATAGTGAATTCCTTTCTAGTGAACTCCTCTATAGTGAACTCCCTTCTAGTGAACTTCTGTATAGTGAACTGCTATATAGTGAACTCCTCTATAGTGAACTCCTCTATAGTGAACTCCTCTATAGTGAATGAATTAGGATGTACCCCGTATAGTGAACAAATTTTCTTCAGTCTGCCATAATGAATTGTCATCAGTTTTCTGAAATTGATGACAATTAATCGCAGACTAAAGAAGATGTGATTACACTACGGGGTACAACCTAACTCATTCACTATAGAGGAGTTCACTATAGAGTAGTTCTTCTATAGTAACAATAATGATAATTGAAGTTCAGAAGTCATAACTTAGCATTAAGATGTTTCCAAGAGAATGAAAGAAGGAAGAACATTCAAGGTTAGACGCGAGAAGGCCCTCTAATATTTTAGTTCTACTCTGTGCTACATTCAGAACTGGCACAACTGTCGTAGTTCTGGCTTTAACTTTATACAGCATGACCGTCAGAGAGGAAAGAACTTTGGCTCTCGTCCAGACTCCAGTTTGATCAGTCTTATTTTGCATCGAGTAGTGCAGTCTGAAACTGAGACTTGGAATCTTATTCTGCATCGAGTAGTGCAGTCTGAAACTGAGACTTGGAGTCTTATTCTGCATCGAGTAGGGCAGTCTGAAACTGAGACTTGGAATCTTATTTTGCATCGAGTAGTGCAGTCTGAAACTGAGACTTGGAGTCTTATTCTGCATCGAGTAGGGCAGTCTGAAACTGAGACTTGGAGTCAGAAAATGAGACTTGGAGTCTGAAAATGAGACTTGCAGTCTGAAAATGAGACTTGGAGTCTGAAACTGAGACTTGCAGTCTTATTCTGCATCGAGTAGTGCAGTCTGAAACTGAGACTTGCAGTCTTATTTTGCATCGAGTAGTGCAGTCTGAAACTGAGACTTGGAGTCAGAAAATGAGACTTGGAGTCTGAAAATGAGACTTGGAGTCTGAAAATGAGACTTGCAGTCTGAAACTGAGACTTGGAGTCTGAAAATGAGACTTGCAGTCTGAAACTGAGACTTGGAGTCTGAAAATGAGACTTGCAGTCTGAAACTGAGACTTGCAGTCTTATTCTGCATCGAGTAGTGCAGTCTGAAACTGAGACTTGCAGTCTTATTTTGCATCGAGTAGTGCAGTCTGAAACTGAGACTTGGAGTCAGAAAATGAGACTTGGAGTCTGAAAATGAGACTTGGAGTCTGAAACTGAGACTTGGAGTCTGAAAATGAGAC
Source organism: Caprella mutica (assembly GCA_947561585.1). Classification (NCBI taxonomy): domain Eukaryota; kingdom Metazoa; phylum Arthropoda; class Malacostraca; order Amphipoda; family Caprellidae; genus Caprella; species Caprella mutica. Next base: position 458,603 of record CANNZV010000268.1, read on the forward strand.
TTGCAGTCTGAAACTGAGACTTGGAGTCTGAAAATGAGACTTGCAGTCTGAAACTGAGACTTGGAGTCTGAAAATGAGACTTGCAGTCTGAAAATGAGACTTGGAGTCTGAAAATGAGACTTGCAGTCTGAAAATGAGACTTGCAGTCTGAAAATGAGACTTGGAGTCTGGAAATGAGACTTGCAGTCTGAAAATGAGACTTGCATTCTGAAAATGAGACTTGCAGTCTGAAAATGAGACTTGGAGTCTCAAAATGAGACTTGCATTCTGAAAATGAGACTTGCAGTCTGAAAATGAGACTTGCAGTCTCAAAATGAGACTTGGAGTCTCAAAATGAGACTTGCAGTCTGAAAATGAGACTTGCAGTCTGAAAATGAGACTTGGAGTCTCAAAATTAGACTTGCAGTCTGAAAATGAGACTTTCAGTCTGAAAATAAGACTTGCAGTCTGATATTGAGTTTGGGGCTTTCATTCAGTCTTTTTTTAGTTTTATCTTCACGGTCCCTATTTTTATTTCCTCTAATTTAATTATATTTGCTGATGCCACGCTTTTATTGTTATATCCAATGGAATTCATAACTTCAGTTTTTTTATTATTCCGAGTTATTGGACGGTTCCTCATTTTCGACCATATTAGATAGAAACTATATAATAACAATAAAAATTTATATAATAATTATGTATATTTTTCCTTTCATGATCGGAAATGCGGAACCGTTCCATAACTCGAAACGTAACCGTTATCACTCTATTCTAGATTCACGGATTGATATTAAATTCCTTGTTTTGCATATTAGATTTATCTTGCCATTCACTAATTAATGAATGGTGTTATATATTAAATCAGTGCAATTCAATTGATAACTAATTCAAAAGCGTTAATATTCATTGGCTGAAAGCCGTCAGTTATTTCGACACAGCTCCATATTATTGGGAAATGTTATTAAAGTGGTGCCAGAGGGACAATGAATAAGTTGGTCGAATCACCAAAGGGTGGGTTACGAATTATCGGACAATCAACATATGCTATCAACTAAGAAAAAGTAGGTAAATTAAAATAAAATAAAATCATTTTCTCTTATGTGACCGTAGATATGAAACTGACCGATAATTCGTAACTTACCCTAGTAAGCTACTGTATTTTAACTTGTGAGTCACTGTACAGTCTTGTGAGACACTGTACTGTCTTGTGAGACACTGTACTGTCTTGTGAGACACTGTACTGTCTTGTGAGACACTGGACTGTCTTGTGAGACACTGTACTGTCTTGTGAGACACTGTATGTCTTGTGAGACACTGTTTGTCTAGTGAGTCACTGTACAGTCTTGTGAGACACTGTACAGTGTTGTGAGACAGTGTATGTCTAGTGAGACACTGTACAGTCTTGTGAGACACTGTATGTCTTGTGAGACACTGTAGAGTCTTGTGAGACAGTGTATGTCTAGTGAGACACTGTACAGTCTTGTGAGACAGTGTATGTCTAGTGAGACACTGTAGAGTCTTGTGAGACACTGTACTGTCTTGTGAGACACTGTATGTCTTGTGAGACACTGTACAGTCTTGTGAGACACTGAATGTCTAGTGAGACACTGTAAAGTCTAGTGAGACACTGTACAGTCTTGTGGGACACTGTACAGTCTGGTGAGACACTGCACAGTCTGGTGAGACACTGTATGTCTAGTGAGACACTGTATGTCTAGTGAGACACTTTACTGTCTTGTGAGACACTGTATGTCTAGTGAGACACTGTAGAGTCTTGTGAGACACTGTATGTCTAGTGAGACACTTTACTGTCTTGTGAGACACTGTATGTCTAGTGAGACACTGTAGAGTCTTGTGAGACACTGTATGTCTAGTGAGACACTGTACTGTCTTGTGAGACACTGTATGTCTAGTGAGACACTGTAGAGTCTTGTGAGACACTGCATGTCTAGTGAGACACTGTACAGTCTTGTGAGGCACTGTATGTCTAGTGAGACACTGTACTGTCTTGTGAGACACTGTACTGTCTTGTGAGACACTGTACTGTCTTCTGAGACACTGTACTGTCTTGTGAGACACTAGCTGTACTGTCTTGTGAGACACTTTATGTCTAGTGAGACTCTGAACAGTCTTGTGAGACACTATACTGTCTTGTGAGACACCATATGTCTAGTGAGACACTGTAGAGTCTTGTGAGACACTGTATGTCAAGTGAGACACTGTACAGTCTTGTGAGACACTGTATGTCTAGTGAGACACTGTAAAGTCATGTGAGACACTGTATGTCTAGTGAGACACTGTACAGTCTTGTGAGACACTGTATGTCTAGTGAGACACTGTACAGTCTTGTGAGACAGTGTACAGTCTTGTGAGACACTGTACAGTCTGGTGAGACACTGTATGTCTAGTGAGACACTGTACAGTCTTGTGAGACACTGTACAGTCTAGTGAGACTCTGTACAGTCTTGTGAGACACTGTATGTCTAGTGAGACAGTGTACAGTCTTGTGAAACGCTGTAGGTACAGTCTTGTGAGACACTGTAATGTCTTGTGAGACACTGTACTGTCTTGTGAGACACTGTACAGTCTTGTGAGACACTGCACAGTCTTGTGAGACACTGTAATGTCTTGTGAGACACTGTACTGTCTTGTGAGACACTGCGTGTCTAGTGAGACACTGTAATGTCTTGTGAGACACTGTACAGTCTTGTGAGACACTGTACAGTCTTGTGAGACACTGTGCAGTCTTGTGAGATACTGTATGTCTAGTGAGACACCGTGCAGTCTAGTGAGACACTGTACAGTCTTGTGAGACACTGTACAGTCCTGTGAGACACTGTACTGTCTTGTGAGACACTGCACAGTCTTGTGAGACTCTGTATGTCTAGTGAGACACTGTGCAGTCTGGTGAGACACTGTACAGTCTAGTGAGACACTGTACAATCTAGTGAGAAACTGGATAGTCTAGTGAGACACTGTACAGTCTAGTGAGACACTGTACAGTCTAGTGAGACACTGTACAGTCTTGTAAGACACTGTACAGTCTTGTGAGACACTGTACAGTCTAGTGAGACACTGTACAATCTAGTGAGACACTGTACAGTCTTGTGAGACACTGTACAATCTAGTGAGACACTGTACAGTCTTGTGAGACACTGTACAGTCTGGTGAGACACTGTACAGTCTGGTGAGACACTGTGCAGTCTGGTGAGACACTGTACAGTCTTGTGAGACACTGTACAATCTAGTGAGACACTGTACAGTCTTGTGAGACACTGTACAGTCTTGTGAGACACTGCACAGTCTTGTGAGACACTGTACAGTCTTGTGAGACACTGTACAGTCTTGTGAGACACTGTACAGTCTTGTGAGAGACTGTACAATCTAGTGAGACACTGTACAGTCTTGTGAGACACTGTACAGTCTTGTGAGAGACTGTACAATCTAGTGAGACACTGTACAGTCTTGTGAGAGACTGTACAATCTAGTGAGACACTGTACAGTCTTGTGAGACACTGTACAGTCTTGTGAGACACTGTACAGTCTAGTGAGACACTGTACAGTCTTGTGAGACACTGTACAGTCTAGTGAGACACTCTACAGTCTTGTGAGACACTGTACAGTCTAGTGAGACACTGTACAATCTAGTGAGACACTGTACAGTCTTGTGAGACACTGTACAATCTAGTGAGACACTGTACAGTCTTGTGAGACACTGTACAGTCTGGTGAGACACTGTACAGTCTGGTGAGACACTGTGCAGTCTGGTGAGACACTGTACAGTCTTGTGAGACACTGTACAATCTAGTGAGACACTGTACAGTCTTGTGAGACACTGTACAGTCTTGTGAGACACTGTACAGTCTTGTGAGACACTGTACAGTCTTGTGAGACACTGTACAGTCTTGTGAGACACTTTACAGTCTAGTGAGACACTGCACAGTCTTGTGAGACACTGTACAGTCTTGTGAGACACTGTACAGTCTTGTGAGACACTGTACAGTCTTGTGAGAGACTGTACAATCTAGTGAGACACTGTACAGTCTTGTGAGAGACTGTACAATCTAGTGAGACACTGTACAGTCTTGTGAGACACTGTACAGTCTTGTGAGAGACTGTACAATCTAGTGAGACACTGTACAGTCTTGTGAGAGACTGTACAATCTAGTGAGACACTGTACAGTCTTGTGAGACACTGTACCGTCTTGTGAGACACTGTACAGTCTAGTGAGACACTGTACAGTCTTGTGAGACACTGTACAGTCTTGTGAGACACTGTACAGTCTAGTGAGACACTGTACAGTCTAGTGAGACACTGTACAGTCTAGTGAGACACTGAATGGTGTAAGATTGCTTTACTACATTCACAGGAAGGTTAATCAAGCTCTCCTTGTTACAATCAGAGGAACAATTGCCACTCTGCACCTAAGCTGTGAATGAACATAGGGATACATGGGGATGCTATGGGAGTACATAGGGATACTATTGGGGTACATAGGGATATTATGGGGTTACATAGGGATACTATGGGGTTACATATGGATACTATGGGGTTACATAGGGATACTATGGGATTTCATAGGGATACTATGAGGTTACATAGGGATACTTCTGGGTTACATAGGGATACTATGGGATTACATAGGAATACTATGGGGTTACATAGGGATACTATTGTGGTACATAGGAATACTTTGGAGTACATAGGGATACTATCGGGGTACATAGGGAGACTATTAGGTACATAGGGATACTTTGGAGTACATAGGGATACTATTGGGGTACATAGAGATACTATGAGGTACATAGGGATACTATCGGGGTACATAGGGATACTATAAGGTAGATAGGGATACTATAAGGTACATAAGGACACTATGGGGGTACATAGGGATACTATGAGGTACATAGGGATACTATGGGGTTACATAGGGATACTATGGGGTTACTCAGGGATACTATCGGGGTACATAGGGATACTATGAGGTACATAGGGATACCATGGGGTTACATAGGGATACTATGAGGTACATAGGGATACCATGGGGTTACATAGGGATACTATGAGGTTACATAGAGATTCATAGGGTATGACCCGCTCTTATTACAAATTATAATAAGTACGGGATATGCCTCACGTTATTATATAATTGTTACTCTTTAAGCATTTCATTTTCTATGAGTTAGATATAAAGAAAATGATTTAGAATTAGCTGCTGAAAGTTTAAAAAGAAGTGAATGAATTAAAATGATTAGAATTCAACCATTAGCTTAACTCTGACTCAGTATAGGCGAATAATTAATTTAATAATTTGATTTATATACTTGTAGCTATCATGGTCACCAATTAAGATTAATGTTAAATAATTATCATTATATATTTTTCTTACTTAAATTTGAAACCGTCCGATAAATCGGAACTTACCCTATCTCCAAAAATATTTCACGTAGCATGAAATTACCGTTTGTTCAATGTAATACAATTAAATGAATTAAAGTATCGAATTAATTACTCACATATAGTGAGTGAGAATTAAGCTACTGTTGAATTTTAATATTTTTAATTCATTCGCTACTTTGAACTTTCGTCATTTCAATATCGCAATGTTGACATATTCATAACCATTTTCTTTTAATCTAACTTATAGAAAATGAAAAAGGAGTTGCAATTATATAATAACTCTAGTCATACCTCGCTCTTATTACCTTCGCAGATTGTAGAAGGTTATATTTTTGGTGGCATTTATCTATTTATCCTCTTGTTACTCGCAATCTCAAAATGTCTTATATTAAATTGCTTAGAATTTAGTGAGACGATGAGTCAATATCCAGGAACCATCTGATGAAATTTCAGGAGTGATCTGGTAAAGGTCAAGGTCATTCATAACTCAAAAATTCAAACAGTATTTATCCATATTGCATAAAATTTGGGAAATATCCAAGAACATTTGGTTATAATTTTTGAGCGATTAGATTAAAGGTCAAGGTAATTTATAAGCGGCAGCGAAGTTAAGCGCACTATGAGTGCCCGTTTGCTAGTTACCATTTGTAATATATCCGAGTCGAGTTAACTGCCTGTATATAAATTTTGTACAGGGGTTTGGACATAAATCATACAACTTTTTCAGAAATAATCCCTACCTTAAATCACTATTGCGTATGAATTACCGATGTGGTGCACCGAACAGAATTATCCGTCTAGACTCTATCTTTAATACACTCAGCATGGACGGTGCATTAACTTCTGTGCTGAAGACCTGGGATTCGATTCCCTATGACGGAATCGAATTCCTTATCTTACTATCTTGTTGCTTCAGTATTTAGGTTTGATGCTTGGAAGTGTCCAAAAGAATACAATGAAAACATGCAGTCTCACAAACATGCTGTCTCACTAACATGCTGTCTCACAAACATGCTGTCTCACTAACATGCTGTCTCACTAACATGCTGTCTCACTAACATGCTGTCTCACTAACATGCTGTATCACTAACATGCTGTCTCTCTAACATGCTGTCTCACTAACATGCTGTCTTACAAACATGCTGTCTCACTAACATGCTGTCTCACTAACATGCTGTCTCACTAACATGCTGTCTCACTAACATGCAGTCTCACTAACATGCTGTCTCACTGACATGCTGTCTCACAAACATGCTCTCTCACTAACATGCTGTCTCACTAACATGCTGTCTCACTAACATGCAGTCTCACTAACATGCTGTCGCACTAACATGTTGTCTCATTAACATGCTGTCTCACTAACATGCTGTCTCACTAACATGCTGTCTCACTAACATGCTGTCTCACTAACATGCTGTTTCACTAACATGCAGTCTCACAAACATGCTGTCGCACTAACATGTTGTCTCATTAACATGCTGTCTCACTAACATGCTGTCTCACTAACATGCTGTCTCACTATCATGCTGTCTCACTAACATGCTGTCTCACTAACATGCTGTCTCACTAACATGCTGTCTCACTAACATGCTGTCTCACTATCATGCTGTCTCACTGACATGCTGTCTCACTAACATGCTGTCTCACTATCATGCTGTCTCACTAACATTCTGTCTCACTATCATGCTGTCTCACTGACATGCTGTCTCACTATCTATGTTATATACCGTACCTCAGGGCTTACAATACTAAATGCAATAATTGGAAAGTCTCAGACAGAATGACAGACGGTGGAGTCCCTCAGGAACTCCTTTATCTCTCCAGCCTATCAGCATGATAAGCATGACATGCTCTTTGGGGAGAATGAGTGTGATATATGGTTAGCATGACATGCTCTTTGGGGAGAATGAGTGTGATATATGATAAGCATGACATGCTCTTTGAGGAGAATGAGTGTGATATATGATAAGCATGACATGCTCTTTGGGGAGAATGAGTGTGATATATGATAAGCATGACATGCTCTTTGGGGAGAATGAGTGTGATATATGATAAGCATGACATGCTCTTTGAGGAGAATGAGTGTGATATATGATAAGCATGACATGCTCTTTGGGGAGAATGAGTGTGATATATGATAAGCATGACATGCTCTTTGGGGAGAATGAGCGTGATATATGGTTAGCATGACATGCTCTTTGGGGAGAATGAGAGTGATATATGATAAGCATGACATGCTCTTTGGGGAGAATGAGAGTGATATATGATAAGCATGACATGCTCTTTGAGGAGAATGAGCGTGATATATGATAAGCATGACATGCTCTTAGGGGAGAATGAGCGTGATCTATGTGGCTTGGTCGGTAAATCTCTTGCGGAAAATTCCACCAGGAAAGTTCCGCCATGGAAAATTCCACCAACGCCAATTTCATCGATGGAAAATTCCACCATTGAAAGTTTCACCATTTTGGAAAAAGTTACTCATATGTATTATCATATCTTAAATTCAGTGGAATAATGTCATACAATGTTAAGTGTGTGTATACGTAATTAGGTTAGTGGTCCAGTTTGGGCTAGTGAAAAATGTATACCTTTAGTTATTATCGAGAGATTATTACAATCTCAACGATGAAAGTATTTTTAAGTTGCAAGATTTCGAATAGAATGATGTATATTCATCGTCAGGAAAAACGAGGGAACCCTTGGTCCAACCAGTGAATTTTATGACTAACTGATGAGTGTTGGATACTATCATTCTATATGAGCTCTTTATCTTTAATATTATCATTTTATTTGTTATAATTCAAGTATAACATTTTTCTAAATTGATATGTACAGGTAAAGCACGTACAGCGACAATGTATGTATTTGAAAAAGAGGTCGCTGTACCGATCTAGTGGACTTTGGGGATTTAAACTCTGCAAGTTTTCTTTAACAGCATTTCAAAGAGACGCTAGTTGAGGTAAAACGAGTTTATATTATTATTATTTCAAACTATCTCTGCAATGTCCTCTCTCATCTCTGCAATGTCCTCTCTCATCTCCACAATGTCCTCTCTCATCTCCACAATGTCCTCTCTCATCTCCACAATGTCCTCTCTCATCTCCACAATGTCCCCTCTCATGTCCCCTCTTAATCACATCACGGTACACTGTTTGTCGAAAACACTCGCCTGAAGAGCAGAGCTGAATCCAAAGATGTCGGCCATGGTTCCGCTCTCTAGTATTTACTCAAACAATTTGTCCAGTAAATCGGATCTTGACTGGAGTGATCGAATTATTGGCTTGTCACCCTCTGGAATAGCCAAACGGGCCAATTTCAATGTATACCAATCATTGTGCTACTCCAGCACCTCAATTAACTCATATTATGTTATAGATTAAATTAACCCACAGCATATAAACAATATGCAACGTAGTGATAGTTAAGAATTTCGTGAACTAAAATCGACCTTTGTAGATTTTAAAAACAATTAATAGATCTGTTATAGTAGTTATATACTGACAATAATTATGAGTGTTACACATTTTAATTAATTTAATTTAATTGAATTAATGTTACGCAGCTACAAAAAACATCCAATCTTTTGTTTATTTTTTTCATTTATCTTTAGCTGGCTGGTGGTTCAGTGTGGTGGTCTGAGTCACTTTTGTTAATATTTCCATTGGTAATTTTTCATTCCTTTTTTCATATGGCATAACATTGCTCTAAGTAATGTGTATGAAAACGGAAAAGTCCATTGAAATTCACTATTAAGATGTGAATTTTTCAAAATTAGAGGGAAATAAAGAAAAAGGTAAATAATAATTATGAGTTAAGTATCCATCGTCCAATAGATACTTAACTCACGCAGAATTCTTTACCTTGTTTATAAATGGAAAATGCTATACAAACATACTAAACAAAAAGGAGTCTTCTAAAGACTCATATTGGTATTCTGACAAAGACTCAGTTTTCAATTTGTTCCGTTGCTTTAAGTACATCACATGGTGATCATTGATATCTTTCCTTGCCATTGCGGACCTTTTAGCTGAAGATTCTGCTTAAGGTAACATCTGAGAGCTCCCCTACGGAATACAAAGTATCTACGCCTCAGTTGGAAGCCTTTAGTCGATACAACTCAGGCACTCTACCCTTTGTCAATTTCCGCCCAAGATGGAAACTATAGTCTGTAGTTGTCTGTGGAAGCTATAGTCTATAGTTGTCTGTGGAAGCTATAGTTTGTAGTTGTCTGTGGAAGATATAGTCTGCAGTTGTCTGTGGAAGCTATAGTCTGCAGTTGTCTGTGGAAGCTATAGTCTGTAGTTGTCTGTGGAAGCTATAGTCTGTAGTTGTCTGTGGAAGCTATAGTCTCTAGTTGTCTGTGGAAACTATACTCTACTGTATAGTGTGATATTTATTCCTACAATATTGCCTGAATATTTGACTCATGTTCCAAAAATATTCTTACAAAATGCCTCCGCAATATTTTAGCTGCAATCAAGACTATGAAGATATTCTTGAAACATTTCTGCAGCTTTCGCACGATATCAAATCAATATGTTTTCTATATTCTTTGCTAAATACCAACATTTCCGCGAATTCTTATAACACATTCGCGATAATGAGCAACATTGTAATAAATCTCTTCCAATGTTCTCCCGATATTGCACCAACAGTTTAATAATACTCTCCCAATGTTCTCCCGATATTGTACCAACAGTTTAATAATACTCTCCCAATGTTCTCCCGATATTGTACCAACAGTTTAATAATACTCTCCCAATGTTCTCCCGATATTGTAGCAACAGTTTAATAATACTCTTCCAATGTTCTCCCGATCTTGTACCAACAGTTTAATAATACTCTCCCAATGTTCTCCCGATATTGTACCAACAGTTTAATAATACTCTTCCAATGTTCTCCCGATATTGTACCAACAGTTTAATAATACTCTCCCAATGTTCTCCCGATATTGTAGCAACAGTTTAATAATACTCTTCCAATGTTCTCCCGATCTTGTACCAACAGTTTAATAATACTCTCCCAATGTTCTCCCGATATTGTAGCAACAGTTTAATAATACTCTTCCAATGTTCTCCCGATCTTGTACCAACAGTTTAATAATACTCTCCCAATGTTCTCCCGATATTGTACCAACAGTTTAATAATACTCTTCCAATGTTCTCCCGATATTGTACCAACAGTTTAATAATACTCTTCCAATGTTCTCCCGATCTTGTACCAACAGTTTATTAATACTCTTCCAATGTTCTCCCGATATTGTACCAACAGTTTAATAATACTCTTCTAATGTTCTCCCGATCTTGTAGCAGCATTGCCACAATGCTAGTGATTTCAGATTAATGTTGATACTCGAGGAATAACTTTTTACAGTCAAATTACAAGGTATTGAAGACTGTTTTTATAGCACATAAATAACACCGTACTCTGTCATTAAATATAAACTATGACTGACTTTGCAGCTACCGTCTCAACAGGAGAAATGTCAATTAACTAAAGCATGGATATTGTATATACATGTACTGTGACTTTATTCACCTGTACAGTGACTGATTAAATATACCTGTACAGTAACTATAATCATAGAAATATGGTAAATAAAGAGTGTGATATTAAAATTTCGTCTCCATGCTACCACGTTCATATGTATATTATTTAGAAATTATTGTCATCGTTACTTTCGGTGTTCCCAAAAAGTTTGTGTTTATTCTTTCTAAAATTTTGAAAATATAGTAAACAGCACATAAGGTTTTTAAGATATTGTTTCTAAAGCATAAGTTTCTATCGATACGGTGTTATAAGCATAATGTTCTTACGGATAGTGTTTTTAGCGATAACTCTTTTTTGGTTGGTCGGCTAGGAGGAGGAGCCAACAGCTAGGTTGCGGAGCACTAAACCGTTAGTGCTCCGCCCCTTTTTTTGCTCCTTCTCCTTGCATATAGTTATAAATTGAATTAAATTAACCTTAAAATAATTAGAACTTTGAAGCTCTCAACATAGATGAATGCGATGTAGTTTGTTGTATCCGCTAGTTTATTATACTGCACACTTCATCATGTTTTTTAATTACCTGGCAGGGATTCGGGGAGTGGCATGCCCCCCCCCCCCTCCTCTCTATACTCTAATTGATCAATTTCAATGACCAATCAATGAGCTAGTAACCTTTAAACCAATATCCTTAAAAATTTATTCGCAATGAACAATTTTTTCAAAACTATATTCTTCGTGGCAGTAACCTTTCAATTTCTAACCGTAGATGTTTCATCAGCTTCTTTTATATCAACTAACTAGTGTAAAATAAATAATCACACATATCATTATACAAAAAATTGAACTAGCGTTTCTGACGTCATTTAAAATGAAGTAACTTCCCATCAATCAGAATGATAGTTTCATTGTATTTATTTATTAGGTACTTTCTTAAATTTGGTTTAGAAACTATGGTAACAAGATTAACCACTTAATAACTGTTTTTTTAAATACTATTTATTCATGCTTAATTGTAATTTTGACCAAACCTCATATACATTGTATCTTTTGACATGTTGACCGCGATTGCTGATCCAGCATGTTTGCTTTACTGGCGATAGGTTTAAACATGTATTACATTAATTTCGGTTATAGTTATAAATAAGCATATTTATCACGATCTATATTCATTTTAGTTATTTACCTTCTTGTCAGAGTACACCATTCCTTAAAATTTCTAATATAAACTGATATACATCTAATTTAAGCTCTATTTACTTTTGATGCGTGTACCATATATGGTACACATCGCGGTCAGCGTGTTAAGTATATTTCACGAATGAAAAATTGTACATCAACACCTGTTTGATAAATTAGAAAGATAATGAACTATTGTTTTTAATATCGCAAATATTATATTTTATTCAAAAACAATACATGGAAACTGTTTGCAACGTCACGAAGGCCATCAGTTGCATTTGGTGTGAGTTTGTACTCGCAGACATAACCCAAGTAGGCTAAGTTATAAATGATCGAACTCATTACTTTAATTGGTATCCATGATACCTGCAGGTATCATGGATACCAATTAGAATAACGAGTTAAAATATTATATTATTATATATAATTTTCTTATAGGACCGAAAAAGTGGACGTTAGTTTGAAGTAGAAGTTAACTTTAATGATATTACTTTGCTATGATTGACTCAGTATGACTCCATTTTCGAGGACTCAGCATGACTCCTTCTACCTGTGACTCAGCATGACTCGCCAGCGTGAGATTCATTTCTCCGATTCAGCATGACTTGCTAGCATGAGAGTCTTTTCTCACTGTGACTCAGCATGACTAGCTAGCGTGAGAGTCTTTTCTCACTGTGACTCAGCATGACTAGCTAGCGTGAGAGTCTTTTCTCACTGTGACTCAGCATGACTAGCTAGCGTGAGAGTCTTTTCTCACTGTGACTCAGCATGACTCGCTAGCGTGAGAGTCATTTCTCACTGTGACTCGCTAGCGTGAGAGTCTTTTCTCACTGTGACTCGTTAGCGTGAGAGTCATTTCTCACAGTGACTCGCTAGCGTGAGAGTCATTTCTCACTGTGACTCGCTAGCGTGAGAGTCATTTCTCACTGTGACTCGCTAGCGTGAGAGTCATTTCTCACAGTGACTCGCTATGACTCGCTAGCGTGAGAGTCATTTCTCACTGTGACTCGCTAGCGTGAGAGTCTTTTCTCACTGTGACTCAGCATGACTCGCTAGCGTGAGAGTCATTTCTCACTGTGACTCGCTAGCGTGAGAGTCTTTTCTCACTGTGACTCGTTAGCGTGAGAGTCATTTCTCACAGTGACTCGCTAGCGTGAGAGTCATTTCTCACTGTGACTCGCTAGCGTGAGAGTCATTTCTCACAGTGACTCCCTAGCGTGAGAGTCATTTCTCACAGTGACTCGCTAGCGTGAGAGTCATTTCTCACGCTATCTCCCCATTATTCGGATCAATTCATTCTTTCTCTCCTGCAGTCTTTTCAACCAATGGGGACAGTGTTGTGAATGGCGTGACGTCATAGCGCACCTAAGGTCAAACAGAGGCATTTTATATTATGAAAAAACTTTAAAGTTTATAAATTATTCTTCAAAACATAAATTTTGATATTAAGGAGTAAATGAGTGAAAAAAATTCATATTAAATCCTAATTATTATAAAACTCACAAATTCTTCTCACTCACTCACTCACTTACACCATCTCTCTCTCTTTCTCTCACTCACTCACCCCCCCCCCCCCCTCCCATCTCCCCCACTCTCTCTCCCTTTCCCACATTTTCCCCGTAGGCCTAGGAGGCGTAACGGTGTTTCTCATTGTCGAATATTGGGGCGTTTTTGCTTCACTGCCTTACAATATGATGAGCAGGGGTGGGGGGGGGGGGGGGGGGCAGATAAGGTTGGGGGGGGGGTTTGGGACTCGGGGGAGCGGGGTAGATAAGCGGGGGGTGGGGAAGTTGTAAGAAATTCGGAGATTTTAAGTAAAACAAACGATGTCGAAAGGTGTACCTAGAGAAGTTTTTTGGGCTTTTTGTTCCGGAACTTTCTGTAGATATAATTTGATGACATTTGAGTCGCATGGAAGTGTAGTTTGGATCTTCAATATCAGAACTTTGCGCATTGACTTCAAACCCAACGACAGCAGCAAAAAACTGCCTGATTTGCCATGATTTGAGTAGCTAATCTCTGCCCTGATTTGAGTAGATAATCTCTGCCCTGATTTGAGTAGATAATCTCTGCCCTGATTTGAGTAGATAATCTCTGCCATGATTTGAGTAGCTAATCTCTGCCATGATTTGAGTAGGTAATCTCTGCCCTGATTTGAGTAGATAATCTCTGCCATGATTTGAGTAGATAATCTCTGCCCTGATTAGAGTAGATAATCTCTGCCCTGAATTGAGTAGATAATCTCTGCCCTGATTTGAGTAGATAATCTCTGCCCTGATTTGAGTAGATAATCTCTGCCCTGATTAGAGTAGATAATCTCTGCCCTGATTTGAGTAGATAATCTCTGCCCTGATTAGAGTATCAAATCTCTTCCTAAGATGACCAAAGAAATGATATGCAATGAGTTTACTAGAAACTATGTTATTTTTGTTACACTAACCTAATTATAAATTTAGTAGGTTGCGGAAGATGTAATAAGTTAATATTTGAATTTTAAAATAGAATTGGTGCTTTTAGAAAAAGTTAAAACCCAATATCATCCTAAACCGAATTCCTTTTCTTGACCGCTTTGGTTATTCTGCACACCATTTTTTTATACGCCATGAGCAAAGTTTAAATTCAGCACAATAATATTTTGTTATTTTCAAATATTATCTCTGGCCATTGTATTTTCAAAGATTATTTGGAGTGGAGGGCTCTAACATCATGCGGTTGGACGGCGAAGTCTATCCCAATTATTAGTTTCTCACAAGAAAGCACCTATTGGATTAGAATGGGAAGGCTTGGTTAGTACACCGGGGTAAAGTAGTTGAAACTAGTAAAGAATAGAGGCATTCCTTGGTTAGTACACCGGGGTGAAGTAGTTGAAACTAGAAAAGAATAGAGGCATTCCTTGGTTAGTACACCGGGGTGAAGTAGTTGAAACTAGTAAAGAATAGAGACACTCCTTGGTTAGTACACCGGGGTAAAGTAGTTGAAACTAGTAAAGAATAGAGACATTCTTTGGTTAGTACACCGGGGTAAAGTAGTTGAAACTAGTAAAGAATAGAGACACTCTTTGGTTAGTACACCGGGGTAAAGTAGTTGAAACTAGTAAAGAATAGAGACACTCCTTGGTTAGTACACCGGGGTAAAGTAGTTGAAACTAGTAAAGAATAGAGACACTCTTTGGTTAGTACACCGGGGTAAAGTAGATGAAACTAGTAAAGAATAGAGACAGTCCTTGGTTAGTACACCGGGGTAAAGTAGTTGAAACTAGTAAAGAATAGAGACACTCTTTGGTTAGTACACCGGGGTAAAGTAGATGAAACTAGTAAAGAATAGAGACACTCCTTGGTTAGTACACCCGGGTAAAGTGATAGAAACTAGTAAAGAATAGACACACTCCTTGGTTAGTTCACCGGGGTAAAGTAGTTGAAACTAGTAAAGAATAGAGACACTCCTTGGTTATTACACCGGGTAAAGTGGGTTGAAACTAGTAAAGAATAGAGACACTCCTTGGTTAATACACCGGGGTAAAGTAGTTGAAACTAGTAAAGAATAGAGACACTCCTTGGTTAGTACACGGGGTAAAGTGGTTGAAACTAGTAAAGAATAGAGGCACTCCTTGGTTAGTACACCGGGGTAAAGTAGTTGAAACTAGTTAAGAATAGAGACACTCCTTGGTTAGTACACCGGGGTAAAGTGGTTGAAACTAGTAAAGAATAGAGGCACTCCTTGGTTAGTACACCCGGGGTAAAGTAGTTGAAACTAGTTAAGAATAGAGACACTCCTTGGTTAGTACACCGGGGTAAACCAGTTGAGTAGAGTCACTCCTTGGTTAGTACACCGGGGTAAAGCAATTTAAACTAGTTAAGAATAGAGACACTCCCTGGTTAGTACACCGGGTTAAACCAGTTGAATAGAGTCACTCCTTGGTTAGTACACCGGGGTAATTGTCAGTTTGCTATCCTCATGGACCCAATAAATGACCAAACTGTTTTTTGTTAAGTTAATCAATTACTAGAATACAATTACAAAATAGTTGAGTAAGGTATAAACTTTACTCAAAAAAAAAAGTTAAATGAAAAAGAGAAAAAACTTTTATTCAGCAAATTTCACCGTTTGTGTTCCGAATATTTTAAATTAATTGTTAAATAAACACGAAATAGTTTATTGATGTGATTGACAAATTGTTAACATCAAAATAGGCAAACGTGAAATCCTGTAAACTAGAGGTTCGATACCAATGATGGATGTATTTTCTTGTATCTTTCATTTGAGTTAATTACCGTTTGCCTTTTTTTTACCCTACAAAGCATACAAATTAGAGATAAAACTGATAGAATGAATTTAGTGAGATGGGCATAAGTAGAATACAATTTTTAATTCGAAATTTTATATCGGGCAATCTGCAAGGAATTTTATGCATTTGTTTAATTGGTTTATTACCTTCGCAATCTTGCGGGAAGGTTATATTTTCATCGGACTTTATTTATTTATTTATTTATTTATCATGTTGTTATTCGCATAACTGAAAAAGTGTTTAACCAAATTGCCTGAAATTTTGTGAAACGATTGGTCCATGTCCAGTGACCTGCTGCTAGTCTTTTGGGAGTGACCCGGTCAAAGGTCATGGTCACGGGTCATTTATAACTCAAAAAGTATCGAACCATATTGTATGAAACTTGGTGGAACGATTGTTTAATATGCAGGAACCATTTTGATAGATTTTGGGAGTGATCAGGTCAAAGGTCAAAGATCAAGGTCAAGGCCATTTGTAACTCAAAGTATTCAACCAAATTGTCCGAAATTTAATGGTACAATTGGTCAATGACCAGGAACGATCTGGTAGAATTTTGAAGCGATCTGGTCAATGGTCAAGGTCAAGGTCATTTATAACTCAAAAAGTATTGTACCATATTGCCATGAAACTTGGTGGGACGATTGGTTATTATCTAGTTAGAAGTTTCCTTAATTTTGGGAGAGAACGGGTCAAAGCGGAGGCGAAGGTATTCGCTCTACCGAGTGCACATAATCTAGTTAATGTTATTATTTTGAATTTTGAAATGTTTTTGTTAATATATAACATTATAATATAACCTTTAAACAGATATCTGAATGTTCTACCTCTTTACCAAACTCTTAAAGGTTCTACCACCTAAGGTTCCATCCCCTCTTTACCACCTAAAGGTTCCATCACCTCTTTACCACCTAAAGGTTCCATCGCCTCTTTACCACCTAAAGGTTCCATCACCTCTTTACCACCTAAAGGTTCCATCACCTCTCTACCCTAAAGGTTCCATCCCCTCTTTACCACCTAAAGGTTCCATCACCTCTTTAGCACCTAAAGGTTCCATCGCCTCTTTAGCACCTAAAGGTTCCATCTGTTTCATCGGTGCTTTAATTACAAGATAATTTGAATATCGATTTCCCGGCAGTTGCTTCTAATGAAGTCATTTGCTGGTCATTAAAGAAGACACTGATGAAATCAGGGGAAATGCCATGTTACCCGCCACATTTTAGGGGCAAATGCTATGTTACCGACACATTATAGAAGGAAATGCTATGTTACCGACACATTATAGGGGGAAATGCTATGTTACCGACACATTATAGGGGAAAATGCCATTTTACCGCCATATTTTAGGGGAAAATGCCATGTAACCGACACATTATAGGGGGAAATGCCATGTTACCGCCACATTATAGGGAGAATGCCATGTTACC